>VWZL01004246.1:142061-232061 GCA_013396915.1 Stercorarius parasiticus | reverse complement strand
CCTCTGACGGTCACGGGAGGTGGGCCTGTGCCCTCTCCCACGAGCAGGACACTGCATACCATCCGCGCTCGCAGCCCAGCTGGAACCTCTCCGGCACGTCCGAGCTGGGTGCCCGCGGCCCCCACCCAGCGCTGCCAGCCTGGGACATGCCCAGCTTCTGGCCACCCAGGTCAGAGACCTTCCCTGTGGGGTGTAGGGGACCTTCCTCAGGCTCTGCTCTCTCCGGGCAGCTCTTTGCTCCCACCGCTCGTGCTTTGTAGGCTCCGTTTTGGGCTTTAGGACCCCGTCTGCAGCGGATCAGCTCCACAACTCTGTCCAAACGGACGCTGCAGACCCAAGAGCTGTCCTGGAGACAAAGACATAAGCAAGGTTTGGATCTGTTCCCACAAGATTTAATCAGCTGAGCATGTGCCCATGCAGACAAAGTGAACCGCTATCCATGAACTGAATCTCAATGACCCTTGCTCTCCTCAAACGAATCTGAGTATCTCTTCATATTTTACTTGGAACAGCTGTTAATTGCTCTGAACATTGTTGTTCTGCTCAGATTGGGTGCCCCTCTCTCATTTGGTGTGCGTTACCTCTGGATTGGTAGGGAGCCTTTGAAGCTACCCTCTTTAATTGTAATTCAAGTACTTGTGATATTTTGGTACCAATTAATATTGATTTTACAATTGGTTTACAGAGATGTTGTTTTATTACTAATATATTTAATGTGCAAATCAATAAGAACACTTGTTTGGCTCTCTCCCTAGAAGGTAATAAAATCAAATATCTCAAGAGTAAAATGCTATCTGATCCATAAATGGCAGCAGCAGATGCTTAATGTAATAGTTAAAGACTATGCAGCATTCTTGGCACCTTCCATGCATTTTCCACACACACTGTACTAAAGTGACACTCAATAACTTGCTAGTTACAAAAAGTTTGGTAAATTTGTTGGCACCATGTCAGCCTAAAGGAAGGCTTCAGTGTCAAGGAATGATGTTTCATGGACAAACTAGATACTCCTCGCTGCTCCTTGTGCAGAGCTCCTCGGGGTTTCCCAGCTGGTGACTCCATAGCAGAGAGCAAAGCTCTTCACGTCTCTCCTGCTTGGATCCCAGGTGGTGGTAAACAGCTTTGTGGGAAAAGGACCTAGGAGGAGGAGAGAGGAACAGGGATTTCCGGACTGACAGCTGTCCAACCCTTCTGAAAGATTTAAAGCTCAGCTGATGCTTCTGGGAGCCATTTGCAGGGAAAGATTTAGGTGATTCTGCTGCTTCAGCACAGGTTTCCTCTGGTGCTTTTCTTCCCTTGGGTTTTTCTGCCAAGCGGATTTGTTGGAAGCCAGGACAAGGTGGGGGCGAGTCTGCTCGCCATTCCCACCCCTCTCTCCGGGGAACTCTCCTGCTCCATGGCTCACCCCGCTCTGAAATGAGCCCCTCCTGGGCTGGCATCGCAGCGCTTTCCATTGCGCCTGAATGGGAGATTGCCAGCTGCGCAGTAACCCAGGCAGCGGAGCTGGCAGGGAACAGGCTTCCGTGCTGAATTCCTGAATACCTGGAGTAGGAGTGGTGAAGAGTTAACAGAGATCAAGCTAACTTCAGGGAGGCTGGGGAGACACAGGCCAAAGCGGGGAAAAGAGCAGTGCTTGTCCGTTCCTTCTCTAATTCCTGCAGAATCAACACAATCCCGGGGGTCCTGCCGTTCCTACGGCACTGGCGCAGAGGATGGAGCGGCTCCGTGGATGTGGGGTTTGTGACACATACTAACGGCAGCCTCACAACAGAGAGGGAATTTACCTTTGGCTAGTGAAGATGATTTATGGGTGAGCAAATAATGAACTTGGCAAACAGTACATAATAAAGAGAAAAATCTTACACTTTTAATTAGCCAAAAATAAATGACTGAGCATGGGGATGAATCCATTGTCTCCACATCTCAAGTTCTTCATCTTCTTTTGCTAGACATGGTCTAATAAGCATATTGCAGAAGTTTTCATTTTCTTTTAAAATTACTAGAGAGTTTTAAAACCTCTTTTGTGAAAAGGAAGGAAAGCACACTCGAACCATCTCCTCTGGCAGTTTTGCTGTTTTTCCAAGATCCCTTTAGAACTGCTGGTAGCCGCGTTTGCTCTTCAGACTCCTGTTGCCGGAGCTGCGTTGCGGTGCTGGAGTATTAGTTACCCTCTGAAGTGCAGCAGAAATGGCCCCATAATATTAACTGCACAAAAACCCTCTTTCTTCAGCAGGCTGAGGGGTTTTTTGGGGAAAGGATCCCGGGTTTGGTGAATTTGTGCAGTTTCTGATACAGCGAACCTGGCTGCAACCCCTTGGTCCTGTTATTACAACGGCAATTACTAAATAGATTATCAGAGATCCCCGACCTTCGGTATTCCACTCAGAGGAATCCCCAGGGACAAGAGACTTTTCCCCAGTGAGATTCAGGGCAAACCCTCAAAAAGAAGGTGAAGACTACCAAACATTTCAAAGTCAAAATGAATGCCAAAATTCCCTGCAAAATGAAATTCCGAACAAAGCTGACAACTACTCAGCTGTTTAGATCAATTATTCTCACTCAGGTAAAAATAATGCCTAACTGCTCCAAACAAAAATAAAAACTAGAGTGATGCATTTCAGCTTTAAAGTCACCAGTGTGGCTGGATTTGCCACTTCTCGCAAAGTACCTCAGACTTGGTGAAGCTGCCTCCTTCAGCCAAAAAGCATTTCACGCATTTTTCCAGCGGCTGCCAGTCTTACCGGAGCTGCAGGGCTCTGGCCTCCACCCCAAACCAGTGAATGATGGTGGCAGCGAACAGGGATCCCTGCAGCCCTGGGCTCCCAACCTGGCTGCTGGCGCGACAGCTCTCCGGGGGCTTGTTGGCCGATAGATAACGGGGTCTGAAGACATAATCCCCTGCAATTGACCCAAGGACATGGCGTTTCCGTGAGCGACCCTGCACTGCAGCTCCTCACTCAGGCTTGGGGAGTTTTCCATCTCTGGGGTGGGATGGGGACCTGCCACGTCCTTGCGGGATCTCCCATAGACAGACTCATGGGGCAATGGCAGCTCTTCATGTCATGTTCCAGCCACAAGTGGCACAGCCGCTGGCACAGCCGCTGCACCAGCAGCTCCTGCCCGAGGAGCGCAGGGGGCTGCCCGCCTGCTCTGGAGCATCCCCACGTTGCACCCCCGCAGCGGGCACGGGGGGCTTGGTGACAGCTAAAGCCACCTCTGGGCACTCCCCGTCTTCCATACTGGTGCGCACAGCTTCTCTCCTGTTTCGACAGCCCCACAGAGGAGAAGACCTATTATTACTGCCCTAAGAGTTATTATTCTTCTTAATAAAAAATGCAAGTTAAGTGAATGTGAAAGTGTCCTCCTGCGTGCTCAGCACCAGCTGCCCATGGCCTGGCGCTCTCGGTCTCCCTCCATCATCTCCTCATCCCAGACAGGTGAAATGGGATGCCTGCCATTGCGGGGAAGTCGTAAAGTATAAAATGCTTCATTTGTTCTTGAAATGGGAATTTGAACAGCCAGAGAGAGGGCCTTGCAGTGTGTCCTGCCTCATAACCAGACAGCGGGGTTTGCGGTGCTCCTGCAGCGGAGAAGCTCGTAGGATCTCATGGACCTGGTGGCCGAAGAGGTCCCGGGGAGGACTGAGAGGTCCCATCTGGCGACGGTGCTGTGCCAGCGACAGAAACCGCAGGTTTGTACGTGCTCAGAGGCGCAGCCCTGGGGATGCTCCCTGCGTGGGGAGCACAGGGAGCTGCTGGTGCTGCCTGCCCTGCCCGCAGAGCCCGCCGTCCTGGGGCGGCCGCAGGGCACAGCACCGGGGTGGGCACCCTGCCTGCCCCCCACCAGGGCTGCTGCCACCGCTGCCATGGAGTTGCTCCAAGGTGCAAAGGAGCCCCCGGCAGGTCTGCTGCCTGGCAGCGGCGTGGTGTTGTAGGGAAAGGGGATGTCTCTGGAGTCAGATTTTTCAGAGGTGCTTGAAATATGCGGGTTGCAGTGGGATTTGGGTGTCCGATGCCACAACCCGCGCACTGACCCCCAGGCCCCTGTGGTAGCCGGCCCCGGGGCTCAATGCAGAGCCTGCCAGCCCTCCGTCACACTGCCCCGGGCTGCCCAGTCCTGGCTGGGGCGGAGAGCCCACATTCCCATCTGGAATATGCAACTTGGAGACAATGGAGCAAAGTGTAACCACTGTTTACAGAAAAAATTGTCAAGGATTTATTTATTGGAAGTGACTGAGGAATATGAATTCTACACTCCATTTAAAATGCTTTTTATTTCTCTCAGCCTTGGGGCTCTGAGTACATCTAATTTCACCCATAGCTATAATTCTCCACCAAACAGTTCCTGCTTCTCCTCTGGGTTCCCGAGGAGTCATTTTGGTTTATGTTCTCTCCCGGTGCAGCTCGTGCAGTGGCTGGAGACAGTTACACGCCAGTGAACTTTCCGAACCCTCCCTCCCCACTGGGTGCACACACACACACGGCGCAAGCGAGCGGCATGCGCTGGAAACAGCTTCACACCACACTATATATTTATTTAAAAAAATAAAACTCTAAATGTCTTTATCATGTAGGGGTTTCTCCTGAGGAGCCATGTATTTCACTTCAGACACTTTGATTGTCCCTACCTTGCAGCTAACAAACTATTAGTTTTGTTAGTATATTTATTCCACTAAAATTGGAGCCTGTGATTACAAATCCGATACTGTGATTGAGTCAGGATTTGGAAATAAATCTGTCCGGGGCTCATCTGGTGTGTTGGTGCCGGGAGAGACGGGAGACAGCCCCAGCTGTGGCTGGACCGTCCCGGCCGCGGGCATGCTGGGGAGGCTGCGCAGCCACGGTGACGGCTGGCCCCGCTCGGGGCATTGATGGGGGCTGTTCGGTATTGGGAGCAGAGCCCCTTTTCCCAGGCGAGCAGGCGGTGGCTGCAGAGCTGGGATTTCCAAATTGTGACCATTCGGGTGCACAGGTTTTTGAGCTGTCACGATTTGCTCGATGTCCCGCCCCTGACAGCCTCTGCGGCTCCGCCAGCTTTGCGGCATTCAGCTGGTGGCTTTGGCAACATGGCAGGTTTTCTGCTGGAGTAGGAGATGTCCCTTCCCGGGAGGGTGCTGAGGTCAGGGGAGGCTGCTGAGCCCCTGGGGGGGAGCAGGATGCTTCCCTTCCCCACGGGCAGAGGGATGCTGGGGAAGGACCGGGTAAGCCTGTAGATGCGTGGCAGAGCAGGACTTAAACCCAAATTCTCTGGATTTTTTTAGAAAAACTTGTTATTTCTCACAATTTCAGTTTATTCTCTGAAAGCAAGGAGAGCAATTCATCCTCTGGGATGTGCGGATGGGTGCCAAGAGCCTGGGTGCTCCCTGGCTGTGACCGGGCCAAGGAGAGGGGGTAGGGAGGGAAGCAGGAGAGGGGCGAGGTGTTGTTCTTGCCTTTCTGATACCCCTCCAGATTATTTTCAGTAAAACTTCTTTGCTGAGAGGATTTACTTTCTTTAAAATAAATTAGTTGTTCAGTTTTTGAGGGTAGGAGCTGGCAGCATTTTAACTGTTTGGGTATTGCTCCTTGCAGGCTCTCAGGAAGGGAACTGGCAGGACAGAAATCACAGCGCGTGCACGGGTGATAGCAAAGACCCCACTCTGGGCCACGCGTCATGGGGCGGCGATGACCTTGTCCCCAGGCAGGGCTGTCCAGACACCATGGACACCGTCCTCCCGGCCACCACTTACGTGCAGCCCCAGCTCAGAAGCTGTCATTTCCATCCACAGCTTCTGCAGCGCAGAGCTTGGGCAATGCAGACCCAGCCCTGCATCCTGCTCCAGCCCCGCAGACCCAGCCCCGCATCCTGCTCCAGCCCCACATCCTGCTCCGGCCCCGCATCCTGCTCCGTCAGGGACGCAAACCTGCGGGGTCCCGTCCTGCACCCGAATCCGCTGCCTCCGGCTGCGCTGCCTGCGGCTCCGAGTCCCTGCAGCCGCTCACGGGAACACATGTGCTACCAGTATGTACATATGAAAAACGCCTGTCAGGGAAGATTAAAACCCCAGACAGTCTTTATCGTAAGATTATTTTTTCCATTTATTTATCCCTTTTTTTTCCCTTTTAGCAAGAGTAGTCAGGTTTTGATATGATTAGAATTGCAAATCTTGCATGTTAAAAGGGAGGCACTGAAGTAAAAGGATGCTGCCTGTGTAATGAGACGCATTTTAAATCCAGGCTAGGTAAATTTTGTGTTGAGCATAAAGGGTATGAAATAAACTAGCAGTAAGCTCAGCAAATGCCCCAAGGCGCGTCCCCATTAGTATTCCCATTTGTGAGCTCACTTCATAAGACTAATGGAGTTGCTACCTGGGGACATTAATTGTGCATGACACCATTGCCGAGCCTTTGTGCACTCTTACTAATATCACAGTGCCTCCTTGACAAAACGCCTGCAAAGATTACAAACATACCTAAAATAACTGCCACATTCACACTCATATTTGACAGGGATCTTCAAGTTCAGTTACAATAGAATTACCATCATTTCTTACACCTCTGGCTTTTTATTACATTAAACAATGGTTGATATTGCTTCCTTAAACCAGTGTCATATTGTGTAAAATCTATCTATCTCAGGCTTTTCTATTAAGCCTCCCATTTATCAGGGGAATGTATAGCTTCCATACTTGACTCTTACTACAAATATTATATGTTATATACTTAAGCACACGTGCACACGTACACATACACCCTCCCTCTGTTTTAAAGGCACAGCAATATTTTTGGGTTCTTGCAATTAATACCGAGAGGCTCTGCCATTGTGCAAGGTGCTCACCGGTCTTCCAGCATTAATTATGACATGATCTGTGGGGAAAAATCTGTGCTCCCTGTTCTGAATCCTAGTGTCCGGGATTAAGATGATGGATGACAGGATTTGCAAAATTCGCAGCGACCAGAGCAATATCGTGTTTAGGAGAACAGATGAATTGGGATGTTCTGGAGCTGTGACACGCTGGGCTCGGCCTTTCCAGGGCATGTGGGGGGCACTGATGGGGTCCCACACTGCGTGTCCCGTGGCCGGTCCTGCTGCGGTCCCTGTCAGACACCCTGCGCGTTCACCGCTCCTCCCACGGGTGCTGGGGCTCCGGTGGGGCTCCACGGCCGGCGTGGGGAGGCGTCTGTGGGACACCAAGGGAGATTTCATCCTGTAAGTGATCTTAGGACAAGGTACAAAACTGAATTAATGAAAACCCTTTGGGGATTCAGTGCTCAGCTCCTTGGAGTGGGGATTTAGTCCTTGACTAATCCCAATTTTTTTAATATTTATTTTAGAAAGAAAGTGTTTGACTTTGTTTCCAGCACTGGCACCGTCCGTGCCCCAACAGCCCTTGATTCTGCTCTTTCCCCTCTGCGCTCGCATCTCCTCGAGTGTTTCCCTTTGGAGAAGAGCTGCGGCAGGCTGCAGGTAAGAGAAGTTTGACGTGATGTGCATTAGAAAACTTTCCTTTCTGTTTCACCTTTCCTTGCTGGTGGCAATGTGGAGGTGAGGCCCTGGGTTTGTCTTCAGCTGGCCAAGGACATTCTGACTTTACCAGGTGGCGGCATTGAGTGCCTGAGAGAAAAGTCGGGCTCCATATTCACTAGACAACAAAACACTTTGTCAAGGGAATGTCCTCTTTGGAAATCAGGGTTTCCTTCAAATTCCTAACCTTTGAGATGGACAAGATAACAACATGTGGAGACACGCGAAGGAAGACACGTGGTTCTGCTCTCAGGATTCCAGCTGGGTGACGCTGGATTTAGATCTCAATTGCAGTAGGTCTGACGTGCAGAGGACGACACTGGCGCTTCGCTAGTGGCCTTTCCTGTTTCTGTTCCTTGAGACTACGACAGGATTTATTGGCAGTAATTAATTATTAATTTGCAGTGGTGCCTGTCAGCAGCCGATCACAAACTTCTTTACAAACATTATCCTGAACAACTTGCTGCCGCAGGAAGAGACACAGAGGTGACCACTGGGCAGAGCTGCCTCCCAGGGTTTTAGGGAGTTTCCCCTCGTCGGACTGGGCCTGTCCCACGTCGCCTGACCCCGGGTATGGATGGACTCCTGCAGACGTCCGGACAGGAGGAGCCACCAGGGTACAGCAGTCAGGCGGTCTTTGCATCAGGCGTTTAAGAGAAGCCCTGGAGAAATGAGTTTGAGCTGAGAAATACACAGAGTAGGCATAAGGATGATCCGCCCCTTGGAGCTGGCACTCGGTGTTTTCCTGCTGTCTCATTGACTTCTTGCCAAAAAAGGTTAAAATGCTGGAGTTTTCTCTGGAATTCTGAAGTTGGAACTCAAAAATACTTCAAACACTTGGTTTAATAGACCTTCACATCAGCGTATTCCCAGTTCCACATAGCTCCCTAGTGACACGGGACCTTTTGTCAAGCACATATGAAATTAAGTGAAATAAAAATCATATTAAAAATTATTACCATCTAACAGCCATTAGTCTGCACATTGCTGTCACGTCTTGATGGATTTCTCACTTAGTTCAATGAATGTTCTAACGACAGTGATAAAATCACTCAGAAAAAATATAATAAACTGTTAACCCTTTATGCGGCTGCTTGTTTTTCAAAACCCTTTAAGAATTGTTCAGCGTTAAGTTGCTCCCCGGGGTGCACAGCTGGAGAGGAAAACCTGCCTCTGCCGGCCTTGGGAATGCTGGAGGGGTGGAAATTCCATCCCCTCTCCACAGCAAGGGGTGTCACACCGGGCTGGGGACGGTCCCCGCAGGATGGCTGCGGCAGAGGGGCGGCAGCGGTGCCGGCTCAGCCCCGCGGCTCTCGCAGGTGTCGAGCTGCTTCCCGTGGGGCAGCGTGGCTGAGGCCTCGTGGCGGGGTGGCATGAGGAACCCGGCTCGTGCGGGAGGATGCGGTGCCGGTTAGTTATTGCTAATTACAAGTAGAGCTTATACAGCCCGAAGGTTTGGTGCATGCCACGAGGCAGGCGATGCTCTGCCCGCCTGCCCATCGAGACACGGAGACTCCCCGAGTGCTGGCTCCAGGACAGGGTCTGAGGGTACTGCCAGCACTGCCAGGGGACGGCTGGGGTGAAACAGCCCCGTGCCGCCACTGAGCGAGCCCAGGCTCCACAGCAGCCCCGGCTGAGGACTCGGCTTCTCTCGGGAGCACCAGACAGGCTCCACCAACATAACTCTATGCACCAGCAGCACGCGACAACTACACAGCACCCCTTGTGTCCTCCCCAGGGCTGATTTGGTACAAAGCAGGAGGATGCAAACCTTTCAGTAGCACTTGAAGGGAGCTGTGGGTGTGAGCGGCTTCATGACGCAGGAGAGCTTATGCTCTGCTCCGGCAGGAGCAGTGAAATCCCATGGGAGGGTTTCAGTTCCTATCACAGAGGACGAGAACCAAGCATGGCTCATGTGAGGGCACCAGCTCCAGGCCCCTGCTGTGGGCTCCAGGTGCCATCATCACATACAGAGGTGCAGAATAAAGGGATGCTGTTGTCACACATTTCAGACAGAGAATTCCTGGTGGGTTCCTCTGAAGCAGAGAAGTAATGATCCCGCTCCTCTGTCCTCCTCCCAGCTCGTGCCCGGCACGTTACAGTGCATGGAAAAAACGGCTCCGTTTTCCTGACAGATCCGAGGGTGAGGGAGGCTCAGCACGTTGCAGCGGTGGCCTGGGGAGTGCTGGGGCCATCCGAGGTCCAGGTGACAGCGGGGAGATGGTGTCTTTGGGTGCTCAAGCTTGGAGGAGTCGCTGTAGAAGTACAACATGGCCCCCTGAGAAGGGCATCTGCAGTGGGTTATTAACATAGAGCTACTTAACAGGCAATCAGCACGGCCTTGTTAATAAAATACATCCATTTGAATCACATGAATTACGCTGCGTGCTGCTGGGGCTCTCGGGCTAATAGCAGCCTCGGCAGCCTGGCATCACAAGGTTTGTTATGTCCTGCAAACTTAATACATGCTTACTTCTACGGAAAATAGCTGGTAAGAAAGTAAATGACAGACTGCAGGAGCAGACGTTGCAATATAATAAACTCAGTTGGCACTTTTCCTGAGTTGTATTTAGCCTACCATGTTCCGTGGAAGCCTGGCCGCGGGCCAGCATATGCCAGCATTGGTGCACAAGGACGTGCCCAGCACTTGTGCGGGCAGCAGCGCGACCCGCATGCTGTTTGCAGGTGGCGTTGGCTGTTGCCATGACGGCTCCTCTCCGCTGGAGTTGCCTTTCAGGATCCGTTCTACATAAAACAGAGGCCAATGACTCACCCCCAGCGTTAAACCTTTGAGCTCGAGCAGCTTTGAAGTCAGGCAGAAGGAGGGTCCCCAGCCCCCAGCACCCAGCAAACGCTGCCGAGGGTGTTTGTGGCTGTGGGGAGCCGGGAGGGGAGCGAGCAGGTTTTTGTGAGTGTTGTCACTCAGCAAATTGTTCTGAGAGACACCTGATTGCAGTATTAGAAAGACAGATTGATGTTCTCAGGAAGATCAATGAATTCGCCAGGCTTTCTGACGACACGCAGCTTGCCTCCCTCTCAGCACAAGTGACAGCCCACTGTGTCCCAGCTCTGCTCCCACCAAAGGGACACTGACACTGGGGCTGCACCTGCACCTATGCTGGCACCCCCAGCCAGCAGCCACTCCGCGGGACCAGCTCAGCCCAGCACAGCGCTAAGGGGTGGCGCTGAGCGGGGAGGGAGCTTGTAGAAGAGCAACAAAAATTAGCAGCAATTGGAGGGAACCAGGGACAGAGATAAATGAGTTTCTGGGCAGACGACGTTAGGAAGACAACAGGCACTGGGAGGTGGGAGCAGCCAGCCTGTTAGCTATGGCGGGCTTTAGAGGAGGGGGACTGGAGCACTGCAAGGGGTTGCAAGGTGTGAACCTTTCTTCGTATCAATTAAGTACCAAGAGAGAAAACACGTGGGATGCTGGAGAAGAGGGACGGTGGTTTCCTGTGGTACCTCAGGGGACACGGGTGAGACCCCGCAGGCAGAGGCAAGGCTGGCTGGCAGAGCTCGGCTCGCTCCACGCAGCCGGACGGGCTTTGGGGGCAGCTCCCATAGTCCAGCAGCCTGTTACCCTCCAACCGCCACAGCATGGGCCAGCCTGCCTGCCTTCTTGGCTACCTGCCTGCCCACCCACCTGCCCACCCACTCATGGGAGCTGGCAGGGGCTGCAGGCGGCCCCGCTGCAAGCACCGACAGCGCAGAAGTTACGGCTGCCACTGCGGCAACGCGGCCATGGCAGAGCCACGGCGCTCGGGAGGAGCTCGGCAATGGAAGAGCCAGGTGCTAAATGGGAAATCTGATTGTTCATCCTTTGTTTTCCTCCTTCCATGCCGAGAGTGAATTAAGTCAAAGCCAATTCTGAGGAAAAGCAGATCTCTCCTACCATCCATCACGGACGAGAGCACGGCTGGGCAGATCTACAAGCCTCTGAAGGCCTGTGCGGAGATGTTGTCCCAAATCTCATCTCCATGGCTCATGGTGATTGATCTCAGCTATTCAGATCTGTGGAGCTCAATGATTTCTCTCTCCTAACCTCTACCTGGTTCCTGGCTGTATTTTATATGGAAAAGATTCTTGGAGGACGGTTACATTTTAAAAATAAACTTAATCAGATCTGAAATAATAGGACTGAACCCATTCGCTGCCTGTAGCTCAAACGTGCGTGTCAAAGCTGCCCGCAGTTATCCCGTGCCCTGGGAATTTTGCTTTATGGGCTTACATTGCATTTTGGCAGAAACACAAAGGGTGATTCTGAGCCCCCGGTTTCTGGGAAGGAAGGTGCCACTGTGTCATCAGGCAGCAGCGCTGGAACGAGAACAAAAATGGTGGAACTGGAGATCACGTCCTGGCTCCCCTCCAGGTGCTCTTCCAGCCGAGCAGCAACAGCAACCGCAGCTCGTCTGCTGCTGCTGACCTGCGGAACAAAGACTGTCTGAAGAAGCCCTGGTTGAGCTGCTGGGCTGAAAGGCCTCTACTTTGTGCTCCTTCACATTTGTAGGACATGAACTATCTGCCTTCCTGAGTTGGGGGGCATTCGTTATCATTTTTATGCAAAGAATTATAGACATGCAGGACTGGAACTGACCTCAAAAGATCGCTCACTCCGTCTCTCTGCAGCGGGACAGGATCGCATATTCCTGCATGATTCCTTGCGGATGTTTCTCTAACCAGCCTGTAAAACCTGCCAGTGACCGTCCATAGCCTGTTACCCGCTTTGGAGTATAACTTGCTTATGGTTTGGAAGGTGCAGTCTTATCCCACCTAGATTTTCCTTCCTGCAAGGTCAGCACAATATTTCTGTCCTTCCCCTTACACAGGAAAAAAGGACAACTATCCTTTTTGTCTGAAATTCGTGTGCACTCAAAGGCTGTAATGGGTAGGACTTCTCTGCTCTACACTAAGTCAGTCCAGCCCCACCAGTTTTCCATCATGCATTGCAGTTTCTAAACCTGCCGGTGTTGCGTTGCCTCTGGATCCTCTGCCATTTTCTGTTTCCCTCTAAAAGGGAAAGCTGAGCTCTCCCCTGTAAGGAGTAAAGCTGAATTTTTCTCTTAGGCTAGAAATGTGGGCTATGTTCTCCCTGCCTCCGAGCATGGGCTCTGTAGCAGAGCATCACATTCCTGACAGATGCAGTGGTTACTGCAAGCCCTGGATCCTCCCTGTCTTCTGCTGACTCAAGCAGCAATCCACACTCTGCATTTGTGTTTGATTTTTCCTCTTCCATGTAGAACTACTCCGTGCTTGTCTTTACTGAATTGCACCTAATCGGTTTCAGACTATGGCCAAACGCATGCAGATTATTTTAAATTCTGCTTCTGCTTCTGAAATGTTCACAAACCTCTTTGCTTTGTCACCTGCAGGTTCTGGTTCAGACGAAGGGCTGGGCAGCAGGAGCGCCTGGGCAGCCAGGCAGGCTGCTCCTGGGGGGCTCGAGGGCTGAGGCCGGGCAGGTGGCACCTATTCCCTAAGCACAGGAACGGTGGATTGGAGACGCTGCCTGTGGAGCGGCAGCAGGTGCCCGGCTGTGCGGCAGGGCAGGGAGCTGCAGGGAGTGGCAGGGATGCAGGGATGCAGGGATGCAGTGGATGCAGTGGATGCAGCATCCCCCACACCAGGAGAGGCTTCCTGGATCAAACCTGGGGGCAGCCCGGCCAGGGAAAGGCAGAGGGAAGGGAAAGAACAGGCTCCAAGCGTATTGCTGGTGTAAATTAAATCAGCCTGTTACCGCTGCCTATAAAGAGGTCTGTGTAACTGCAAGTGCACCACTCCAGAGACAACCGTGGGGAGTTTTTATCATTGTAAACTGAAGAGGATGTCCTGTTTAGTGTAAGAGGTTTTAAAGGATAGGTTACAGCCGGGTAATGAAAGCCAAAGGACACAGAAATAAGACAGTTTATGTCCTTCCTCCCTGTTCAGTGGATCTGGGGGCTCTATTTTGCTTTTTAGAAATGTGTGTTGGGGAGCGTTACCTGCTACTAAGTGAAAGGGAATAAGGTGGGACCACGAGCCTCATTCTTAGAGTGGCGTGTGTACAATAGTTTCAGATACTACATAAATTAGATTCCTGCACCCGAAGTGACTGTTTAACGTGCACTAGCGAGTGTGACTATCCAACAGGCAGAACACAGGGGAGGAGGGGTCCCGCCTCCCCTACGGCAGTGAGCTGGTGGTGGCCACCAAACACTCCCACCAGCTACTGGCACCTCCATTGTGGGCACTCACGTGAACGGAGACCCAGGGTGTGAGCGCTGTAGCCTGTGGGACTGAGTGCTGCCGCCGGCCTTGACCGGCAAAAACCCCCCAAGGGGTCCTGGGCTGATGGCCCCCCAGCCAGGGCCCCGTCCCCCAAGAGCCACGCCGCCTCTCCAGCGTGCTCAGGGCTGAGCAATGCCTCCTCTCCGCAGGACTGTGGCCCCAGGGTGTCCCGGGGAGCCGGGGGGAGGACGACCCATGTCAGGCTGGGACCTGCCACTGCCGCAGCACAGGGACTCGTGGTGCAGCAGGACCCCCGTGAAGAGCAGAAAGTGGAAACATCAGCTCTGCCCAAACTCTGCTAAATGACCTGGCAAACTGTTCCTTCCCCTCCCTCTTTGTGCCTGAGCACATCTTATTTGTCAATGGAAAAGTTTCCTCCTAATGAATTTGCCACAAAAAGGAGAAAAATGGCCATGGCCTCAATGCAAAGGAAACGGCAAATCTGATGGTGGCAATTAAGCAGGCACATGAGATGGGAAATCTGCCGGCATCCCGGAGAGAAGGGGTTAAATTGCCATGGAAACAACCATGCATTATTTACATGGCCTAATGAATAAAACATTTAAGTAGTAGGCTAATAAATTTCAGAACACAAAGCAAAGTAAGCTATGATTTAAATATATGCCTCTGATGAATATAACTTGAGTTATAGAGCTGAAGCAGTGGGAGACCCAGCTCAGTTTTACACCCTCATCTCACTAACATGAAGGTATATCTTCTTTTTAATAAATGATTTTTCCAACGAGCACACAAATTGGCATGAAATTCTCTCCTGTCAGGCATCCTGAAGCCTTTTCTAATAGCTTTTCTTGTGAATTTCTGTTGAGGTAGGAATGCTTTTGTTTTGGTTTTTTTTCCCCTCCTGCACATTATGCCAGATTTCAGAGCAGGATAACATTAGCAATCAATTTGTTAAACTGTTAGCAGAACATATGTCGGAAGGTTTCAAACAGACCCAGACTGAAAGATGTGTTGTTTATTGTGTATTGTATATACGTGCGATCCATATGGCTCCAAGTGCAGGATCCCTTTGTTTTCCGCCCACTGCAGATTCCGGCGTGTGCTCTCCATGGGGAGCGGGTGCCGGCCAGGCAGTGCGGGTGGGTCGGGGAGAGCGTGCTGCTGGTGGGAGCTCATCCTGAGAGTGGCCGTGCTTGCGGGGGCAGCGGCTTTGGCAATGCAGGAGGGTCCCTGCGCCCGGCTGGGGCCATCGTGCCGCGTCTCGGGCAGCAGCATCCCAGTCTGTTTGGAGCGGGGTTGAGTTTCCGTCTGAGCTGGGCTTTGCTGGCCGCTAAACAAACTGTTTGCTTTGGGAGAGCAGTTTGTGACGTGCCCTGGCAAGGGCGGGCAGGTCCCCAGAGGCACGTGAAGGCTGCCCCAAGCTTGTACTTGGAGCGTCTCTCACATTCCCCACTGCTTACGTGGTCCTGAGAAGCAGGGCTGGTGTGTATGAGAGGGAACATCACATGTGCAAAGGAGATCGATTGAACTGGGTTAGCCCAGCCCTCGCTGTTTGATTTCCCTGCTAACGCCTGAACAGTGATGGTTTTCCAACCTCCGTTGGACGGTTTTTCACCCAAGCCTCACGCTGCACAGCCACCACCGGCGAGGGCAGCCCCAGTGGGGCCTGGCAGCACCAGGCGAAGGGAGGGCAGAAGCCAGGCAGCCAGCACTCTGAGGACCCCTGAGCGGAGGAGGGAGCCCCCAGCAGAGGAGGGATTCCCGGGGCTCCTCTCGCAGTGGGGATGATGGGGTGGTTGCCGCTGGGCCGGGCACAGTGTGGTGGGTTTTATGCTCAGGGTGCCAGGGCTCACCACCCGCTCTGCAGGCAGGTGGGACACTTTTATTACCCGAAACATTTCCTTACCCTGGACAGGTTGAAATCTGCTGTTGCTATTTTTAGGAGGATGATATCTATCAATTCAGGTAGCAGATTGCTGGCCACAAAGATAGATGGAACAACAGCTGGCGCTTCTGCGCGCGATCAGGACAGCGGAATGGCTGCTGCATGCTGAGCCCACACACCTCACTTGTCAGCAGCCGGCGGGGATGCAGGAGCTCAGCGAGCCCAGGAGCTGCGCAGCCACTCTGGGACGCTGGCTTTGCAGAGATCCCCCCGGCCACGCCAACCTCCGCTCAGGCAGCCGAGCATGGCCAGGGTGCCCTGGCTCTCCTTTACCCTCTGTCCCCTCATCGGCAGCTCCATCGCTTTAACTACTTAATTAACTGCTGCAAGACGGTGTTGGAATCCCTGCCCCACCAGCCATCCCCACAGCTATCGTTAACCCACCCACTTGAGCATCGCTGGCAGCTCCGCGGTGCCGGGCTCTCCGCAGAGCTCCCTACCACCCCCCTGGCTGATGGCGGCTGCGCGCCAGGTCACCGGTGACCATCGGCATGGCACAGGTCTCCCCGTCCTTCCCCGGCCTGGTCCCGAGCAATTCACCTCTGCTGCAGCTACGGCAGCCTATGCCTTGGCATGCGATGAACCCATTTCTGGAGGCAATCGGCAAACAAGAGGGCTTGCCCTCCACAGCTCAGTTGCTGATGTTTTTATGACGATTTATGTTTGGGAAGAGCTCAGCACCTTCCCCTCGGAAGTCAACAAAGGCCAGAGGATGAAAAGCTCCTGGGCAAACGGGGAACAGAAGGTTTCTTGGTTTCAACCCAAAGGTTTGCTTTGATTCCACTGGTTTGGAGTTCTCCTTGCTCAAAAAGAATGATTTAAGCTTGAATGATGAAATATTTACTGAAATTAAATTTTGAATGGTGTACATCTTTGCACTTTCAGTCCTAAAAAGCGAAACCTGCAGGGAGAGGTCTTGAAACAAACAGTATTGTTGACAAAGCAGCCAAGATTCAGAGACACGGTCTCCTCATCAGGTCAATATGTGCCCAAAAGCGAGTTCACTTTTAACAACTAGCCAGCTAGTTAATAACAGATAGGTCATCCTTTGCCTTGATCATCAGGACCATGACATTTTTGGTTCAGAGAGAATTGTTTTCTGGAGAAATCCTGGAGTTAAAAAAAAAAAAATGAAGGAACACATTGCCTACTTGTAGACAGGAGATGTTGGGGCGGGGGGGGGGAATAAGCCAGATGAATTGTGTTGTCTAAACAATTTGTTATGAATTATCCAGTCAACTGTAATGAAAACATATGGACAAAAATCTCAAGAAACTCCTCCAATGTTTTAAAATTTGAGTGATGCTGGTATTGATTGGGTGTATTTTACGCAGCTTGGCTAAATGGTGCTGCAGTGGCAGGAAAGGGCACTTGAAAGAATTAGGAAGGCACAAATTTCAGTGTACATTTTTTACATACCAGAAATTGTTTTGATGAAGCTTGTGTTTGTGAGTATGCAAAGGTACTGACTTTTTTTTTTTCAAAGTGAAAGACTTGTTTTGAAGGTGGTTAAGAATTATTCTTAAAATTTCTAGTTATATTATGCCTATACTTAAATGTTGCTACGCACTATTCCTGCAAAGACTTCATTTTTGTTGTTAAAATACTCTTTTCTTTGTTTTATTTTTAAAAGCCCAAAGGAAAGTCACTGAACAATGAGTTGACTAAGACTGAAAACAAATCTATTTACATTGAAATTGCAGATCTTGATGCTGAGGGTTCTCTACTACTATAAAAAAAATAGACTTGTATTTTATATGTTTATAATACTAACGGAAAAGCCATACTCCAAGGGAAAATGGAAGAGTTTCAGCATTCCAGCAAAACCAAAGAGCCATTTTCGTTGTACAGGGAGGTTTCAAAATGTTTTGTTTTGTTCCGATTTTGAGAAAAAAACGTGAACCATCAGAATTTCCTCCCACAATGGGGGAACCTGGGTCCTGCTGACAGGCATCCTCCTTTCGGTGGGCTTTGCCCTGCAGAGCAGCCGGGGTGGGGACCCGCAGCCTCCCCGGGGACGCTGGTACTGAGCCCCATCCTCCTCTCCCTTGCCCCACACCGGATGGTCCCTCCTCGGCTGCAGCCCAGCACGGAGGAGCGGAGCCAGGAGAGCTGCCGGCAGCCGCGCCGGCACTTCTCCACCCCGTTCCCCCTCTCTCTTCCCATTAATACCACCACAAATTAAATGACAGCAATGCAAATGCAGAGCGCGGTGTGGGGAACGCTGCTGACTGCATAATGGCCGTCATCGCTGCCTGCATCCCGTCACTCTCCTCCAGGTAATTAATTGCCCTGTAAAGTGCTTTGAGATACACTGTATGAAAAATGCTATATAAAAAAGACTGATACAATAGAGCTGTTGGTATTTAAGGTGGTAAAAACCAAGATAGGAAGACTGTTGGCAAATACATTTTTAGTCACTCTTTAAATTAGAAAGGTCCATCAATGAAAACTCAGGCAATTCATTACACCCATCGCCGCTGCGGTGCTATGTTTAAGGTACACACATATACAGGCCAGAATCATAATTTCCATATGAACTAGTTATTTATAACTACTGACAGGAGGAATTATGTGAAATAAACATAATTTATAGTTATTCCAGGAAAAGCCATCAAAATGAAAACTAATAAGGATTTCTTTCAGCTAAAAAGGTGTCGATTTGTTAGAAACCAATGGGCAATGTTAATGCATCTGACAGAATTATTAATATATTTTCAAACAATGTAATTGTTTATAAGCAGTCCACCTTTGCCAGGCCAAGGACCATGGCAGTGGTGACACAATGGAAAACACAGAGGGCTTGACTTGTCCAGTGACTCAGTTTTTATTGCAAACACTAAAAGCAACACAAAGCCATGACAGGCGTGAAGTGCAGGATGGGGTCTGGTACGGACAGGGGTCCGGAGGCTCAGGAAATGCCACGTAAGTGTGAGGATGTCACCTGTGTGTCCGCTCCCATAAGCCCGACTCGGCCCCATCCCCATCCCGACCCCATCCCCATCTTGTCTCCATCCTATCCCCATTCCCATCCCCATCCCATCCTGTCCCCAAAACCATTCCTGTCCCCACCCCATCCTTTCCCCATCCCCATCCCTGTCCCTGTCCCAGTCGCCACCCTGCAGGGTCATGGCTGCCAGCTGTCGGGCCCTGTCCAACGGGCATTTCCTGCTCTGCCGAGAGGCCGGGAGCAGTCAGGGTCTGGCATGGAGGTACCGGGGACAAAGTCCAGGCCCCCCTGAAACCCTCAGGGGAGGCTGCCCTGGCTATGGATGAGCTGAAGACCAGATCCCAGCCCTGGAGTCCCCGGGTGGGAAAAGGCTCTTTAACGCAGTGCTGATGTCCCCTTCCCCTCCTGCTGAGGTGGCAGCACAAGCCACCGCCGGGTCCTGCTGGTCGGTGACGGTGACAGCATTTCAGCAGGGTTTGCATTCAAACCATCTACTACAATCCCTGCTTTGCACGTGAACTGATGGAATTGTCCTCTTGGCAAATTCCATTTTTTATTGAAAAATGTTTTCTTCCATGGGAATTGTCTTAGGATATAATAATTTCCAGTGTAGACCATGACAGTAAACACTGGAACCAGTCCTGGTGCAGGACAGAGGGGGCACACACGCTGCAAGGAGCAGCGTCGAGGTGCCAGGCAGCGCCTGGCAGCAGGGAACTTCCAAACCCTGCCCAACAGTGGGAGCTGCGGGAGCTCAGTGACTCATTTTCTTTTCTCCTCAACTGCTCGCCCGAGTGCTTCAGGCTTGCAGTGACACACTCTGCATCGCTGCTCAAAATGGGCCGGCAAAGCCTTCCCAGAGCTTTCCATTTGCTGCTTTTGCAGTGCCAGGGCTCTCACCTGCATCCCGTGTTATTTAGTATTGATACAAAACTGGAGAGAAAAATTTCAAATTCGAAAGAGAAATGAGCAAAGGAGAGATCCCCCATCCAGCGCCATGTTTCTACCTATAACGCAGGAACCCGAGCTATAGAAAAGCAGAGGTGGCCATGACATGGGAGAGTTTGTCTCTCTCAGGACATGAGTTCCCCTCTGCCATTTGGGCAGGCAGTCATGGTCTGCTCACAACAGCCACCCCGCGCCGGCAGCAGCCGTGCCACCTGGGCAGAGGGGCTCCGGCTTGTGGTGCCGGGGCCGCTGACGGTGCCACCTGCAGCAGGCTCCTTTCCCACAGCTCGGCCCAGCCGGCTGAGCGGGAATGGCCAAGCCCGGCTGGGACAGCCACGTCCAGCAAGAGGGACCCCGACAGACTCATATTTCAGCCTTAATTTGGGATCTGCTCTCACACTGTTAGGTCTTTGTCACTTGATGCTGCTACTCAAGGTATCCCCTTGGATCGTCACATGAGCAGCTCGCTTGGCTTATTTGATACTGCTCTCAGTCGGTTCAAATCTTATTTATCAAATAGACAGCATTTTGTTTCGATGGGTGATTTTTCATCTTCCATTAGTGAAGTTGTTTCCAAGGTTCCCCAGGGCTCTATATTGGGCCCGTTGTTATTTTGTGTTTATATGCTGCCACTGGGTTATATTATTCATCAGCATGGAGTAGCTTTCTATTTCTATGCAGATGATTCTCAAATTTATTTGTCTGCTAAACCCAGCGCTGTCTCAGCTGTCTCTGCGCTATCAGCCTGTCTCTCTGACATCACAAGATAGATGTGGCAAAACTTTTTGCCGTTAAATTCAGACAGAAGAGGTGAGGCCTGCCTCGATGCCAGCATTTTATTTCCCGGGATGACACCTGCAATACGATCACTACCAGGATCTCATCGCCGCGTCCCCAATCCTGCACTCCTGCTTTACCTTGCTGCTCCCTACTTGATTTGTGAGCGTGCACTGCGTCCGACGCTCGCCTCTGTCTGCAGCTTGATTTGTGGGTGCTGTTGGTGCTGCCGTGCTGGTGGGGCTGGGGAGCAACCTCCCACCGCCCTGCTGCCGCCCCCGCAAAGGCCTCTATTTGCGTGCAGGCGCTGGGCAGGAGGGATATGTCCGTCTCACAGAGCTGCAGGGGTGCCCTGCACACTAATGCCAGCAGAGTGAAGTGGTTTAGAAATGATCCTCAGAAACGTTTCTAAGTTTTTAAATGCCCATGATCCAGTACCATTTAAAAACTGTATCTGCAGGTACAAGCCCCAGGTGGCACCGTGCATGTTCTTCCCACAGATGTGCAGCTTGCAGAGTTTCTCTGCTAAGAGAGAGGAGACGGTCCTGAACCGCCACTGAGGAGCAGTGCTGGATCCTTGAGGACCACAGCGTCCCCCACCCTGCCCTTCACCCCCCCAAGGGCTGGGGACAGCAGGAAGCACATGTCCTGCTGGCCACAACCATGGAGCACTAGCCCTCGGGTATCACAGGTACTGCATGATCATGGATGGTTTATGGTCATCTGTACGAGAGAATGGAAGTTTCCGAGCAGACTTGTGGTGTGAGCAGCTGCTGGTGGAGGAGCTGCTCGGAGCCCTCCCCACACTGCCGGGAGGGGGATGCCCTCCGATGCTCCCCCGGGGCAGGGGCTGCTGGGGTGGAAGAGCTTGTGTCTACTGATGTCATGGGAGGTCTGGATAGTGCGGAGAAGCTCGATGGATGCCCACCAGCAATTACAACCCGATTAGTGTCCTCTTTCACTTGCCTGGATTTGTTCCTTTCCAGGGCAGCACACTGGCACCGTGCAGTGCAGCCTCTGCCCGCGCCGGGGTCCCCGGGGCTCCTTGTCCTGTTTGTGATCTTCCCGAGCAGCCCTGGCTTTCACTCTTCCATGTGTTCCCGCATCTTTAAAAAGTCCTTCAAAAATAGTCAATTTGTTTCTATAAGGATGAACCAACTAGTTCTCCCAGAGACATCAAATAAATCCACTTCATACATTATTTGTTAACTTCATCAAATAAAGTACAATTTTATGGCTTAAATGTCAATCTCCACAGCTCATTGAGTTCTTTAAAACAGCGGCGAGACTTGCCTGTTTACAGAAGCAAAAATTAGGCAGGCAGCTTTCAGCTAGAGCAGGGAACCCGTTGGTTTTTGTACTAGGAAGAATCATAAAATATATTCAATGTGGAGAGTGTGCAATTTGACAAAGACAATTTGATTTGCCCATGGCTTTTAAAATATTCATACCACTTTGATGGACTATAGTTTTATAAATATGGATTACCATTAACTGGCACAGGCAGTTGCTGCCTACAGACAGTGTTCCGTGAGGCTTGTTCGGAATGAAGGCCTCCAATAAAAAAAATCATTATCTCTGCCTAAAAACCCTAATCAGTAATGTTTGGTTCATTTGCAGCGCAGAGGTCAGTAATTCACTTTAACTGCTTATGTGTTTGTGTCGTTTGGGAGGAAAAGGATTTTGTAGTTTTACTCCTCAGATCCAGAAAGGGCTGCCGGCGCGGGGCAGGCACGGGAGCCGCGGGGCACCCAGGCCCAGGGAGTCAGCGCTGCACGGGCTCTGCTGGGCAAACAGCAGCGTGGCCGGGGCAACCGGGACACGGGGTGACAGCAAGCCCCTGTCCCGGGCGAGAAGATGGGCCGTGGCTTGAATTCAGTGAAACGCCTGGAAGGTGCTGAAAACCTCCTCCCTGTTGGGCTTTGCACTGGCTGGGGCTCGCGGCGGTGACCGGCTGGTGGGCGAGCATACCTCTGCGCCAGGGGGTCCCGGTCCCTCGGGGGGGACACAGGCGCTGTGACAGGAACAGCGGCGCTGAGTGGGGTGACAGAGCTCTCCCACCTGCTTACCCCTGGCGGCAGGGCTCTGTGGCTCCCGGGCTCTCCGGCAGTGGCAGGCGGCTCCTGGAAGAGCTGGGCTCGCCGGGAGCCTCGCGGGGCTCAGCCAGTGCTGGATGCGCCAGGGATGGGGCTCTGACAAGAGCATCCGCACCGCAACGGGCACAGGGGGGTGTCAAGAGGAACACGCAGGAAAATGTAAGTGCTGCATCTGTCAGAAAATTAAATTCTTTTTTGAAGATAAAAAAAAAACCCAAGAAGTTGGTAATGAAACTAAGAAAAAATAAGAGTTGAAATCCAGGAAAAACAATGATAAGATTTGATATTGCTTTTGTTGGCTTCAGATCCAAACCGAAGTCTGAGAGATGGGTAATGAGCATGTTACACACGACTTCAGGCTTGTTGAAGTGATAAGCCAATAACTAGCTTGTTCTTGGAGTAAAGTATTTTATGTATGGCCTATAGACATAGAGAAGCCTACACAGGAGAGCGCTGGTGAGTCTAGCGTGCAGCCTGAGAACCTGAATTAGCAAAGTGCTTTGAGTTTCTAACAGTAATTCAACTTGTGAAGTAGCTTCAGTTTCCAGCCCAAAAGTTTATTCAAGTTAAGAAAACACATCCTCAGATTAAAAAGAGTATTGCACCACTGTCAATTTTCAGACGTTGCCATCAGGAAAAAAAATTACATTTCAGGCTGACGAGCGACTAATCAAGGCAAGTGAAACGGTGCTGCAATAAATTACTCCGCAGCGAAATAAACCACACAAACAGACCGATGATAATAAATGTAAATTATTTCTCTGAAGAAATTTTCTTGGTATATGAGTAATACGAACCATCAGGAAGGAGTCTTCCTTAACATTAATTACAGAAAATGACAAGTGAGCTGATGACTGCGAAGGCTCATTATCTGAGAACATATTCACAACTTTGCAATTTGCGCGAGATGTACTCGGGCTAAATTAATCTCCCTTCTTTGCATGAGCCTCTTCTAATTTTCATGTTATTAACAGGTTTGCAGTATCACTCAGTGCTTGTCACTCTAATCAGGTTTCGGCATGTTCGCAAAAGCAAAGTGTCATTTATAAGGATAAGCCCTCATAATGGCGCTCTCTTTCATGTGGAGAATTCTACAAGGTTGCTTTTAATAAGGTCCTTTAATCATCTCCTTTTGCTCAACTTTTGGCCCCTCTGTTTTTTCATGAAGAGTCATTAAAAGACTTTGAAGTTCATCAAGGATGAAAAATTCATGACATTGTTGCAGGAAAAAGGCCAAGGGCCGGTGGGATGCAGCTGGGCAGCGGCCGGGCGCAGTTGGGGACAGGGGACAGCCGCTGCCCGGGCTCTGCCTGGGCTGGGGACACCCCAGCGACAAGGACACGAGCTACCAAGTGGCTCTGGGGTGCTCTCTCGAGTCCCAGCTCTCCCAGCGCGCTCCAACTCCTCTTTGAACACTCCGGCTGTTTGGAGCGGGAGGTGGGTGAGGGGCGGCCGCGGCTCCTGGAGTCTGCAGGGGCCAAGGCGGCTGCATCCTCCCTCCCTCCGCTCCCGGGGCAAGTCGTGGCACAGGATGGCTGCCAGCAGTGCCACCGCGGTGACACCTCTCAGCAGTGGCTGACGGTGCTCAGTGTCCCTCCCCTCCCGAGTGGACTCAGCTCTCGCTGTCAGCCCAGCGCTCGTGGCACCGCTCACAGCCACGGCCACGTCGCTCCAACCATTGCCATGTGTGACCACATCTCCCAGCTGTGGCCACACCGCTCCCAGCTGTGGCCGCGGTGCTCCAGCTCCTCCTCGGCGAGACGGCGGGGCGCGTGTGCGGAGGGCGGGTGCGCGGGAGGGCCGGGCTGGGCGCAGAGCGATCTCCCCGCCGCAGCAGCGTCAGGCAGCGGCAGCGCGAAGGCACGTGGTGCTTTAGAGGGGAGCGTTAATCAAAGGCGACATTTCTCTGGGTCTGCGGTATGGCTGGGCTGTTTGAGGTTAACCTTATTCTTCTTCTGTGATTTGATAACACTGGACTGGTGTTTATGCTGAAGCTTTTGAACACAATGGAAGGAGGGGGAGAACTTTATTAAATTTTTGAAATTCATTTAAGCGGGGCTAGCATAATGAATTGCCAGATCTTGTGTGCACATTGTCCCCGGAAGCAACAATAATTTAGGTGGACATAAACCAATATGTAGATTAAAAATGTTTAAGCCAAGTGTCGTAAAATATATAAAAACATAAGGCAGAATTAACATATCAAAGTTTAGCATTATAAGTAATGACGGGTCAGATATAAGGTTATGTCTGCAAAATTGCATTTCAATATAATAAATCCATTCAAACTCTGTCCAGAGACACAAATTGAATCTATAGACGAAGCAACCGCAATCCATTGAATGTTATGAAGTATTCAAGTGAAAACAATGCATTTAGAAAAGGGAATTGAGTGTATTTTAAATATACAGGTGCTTGGAACTTCCATATAGCTTTATGCTCATACAGATTTGTATACACTGCATACACAGCCTACTTTTGACAAAGTCCTCAAAATGATGAATTTCTGATGGAAGACTTGATATTGCAGCAGATCTGTTATGCACCGCTTATCCTGTAACACAAACCATTAATAATAATCACCCTCCCCGCCGCACCGAGCTCTCTTGTTAGGGTTTCAAAGCTTTTGCATCTCCTCACGCTCCTGAAGGATGCTGCTGCCAGCGGGGACCACGAGGGCTGGCCCAGCCCCAGGGGACTCACGATGCCACCGTCCCCATGGGCAGGACCTCAGCTCCGCGGGCAGCCGGGTGATCTGAGCTCCGTCCTCTACCTCCATCCCAGCCCCGCGGAGCAGTGTGTCTCCTCCCTCGCTTTTCCTCACCCAAACTTTCCCAAATGCCGGACGCTTGGTGCCTCCATCCTCCAGCCCGGCTGGAGCTAGAGCACGCTCTGAGGTAATGGGCATGGCGGGGAGCCTTCGAGCCCCCATTTCTTAGGAATATTTGTACGAAGCACACCCCTTCTCACGCTGCATTAACAGGCTGCTGAGAGTTACTAGCACTGATAACACACCTCACAAGAGCACGGGCACCAGGACGGGGACATCCCTGTCCCAGCTCCCTCTTGTGGGGCAACCGGGGGTGGAGGGAGGCTGCCTGTGCCCCCAGCCCTGCTCAGATGCCCACCCCATGGACCAGGGTGGATGTTGGGCAACACATTTACCCAAATCCTGGGCCCCGTGGGGAGCGTGGCGAGGGGAAGGTGGAGGTGCTGCCATGACATCTCGCAGCGAGGGATGCTCTTCCCTGCTCCTGCCGGGCTCCCTTTGGGCCCGCTGGGATGCTGCTGGTGCCAAGAGGGGACCTGTGGCTTCAGGTGCCGGGTCGCTCATGTTCGGAGGTGGCAGGACACGCAGGACAGGGGGCAGGGAGCCTCTGGCGCTGCGAGGCAGGGAGCGGAGGAGCAGCGACCCGCAGTCCCCGCTCCCGGGCACGGGAGAGCGCGGGTGGCGGGGCCTCCGGAGTGGAGATTGAAAGGTGCTTTTGGGAGCCCGCTTGATGGGGAACGCAGACTTTAATAGACATGTTCATCTTTCAGCAGTGTGTTTTGCATGTAATAATGTCAGCACACTTCTCATTCTGGCAGAAATTCCACAGATAATTGGAAAGAAGTAAAAATGAAAACATTAGAATTTGCCATGTCATATGTTAACTTTTTATTATTGTATGATGCCAATGGTCCACTGACAGATGCTGTGTTATTAACATTTGATTAAAAATCACTTCAGGTCTAAAGCAGCCTGTTCAGAAGAGAACATCTTGACAAGCCTGGTGGTTTGTGATTGACAATTAATAACATTCTGTGTGTCACAACACAGATAGTGTGACTTATTGGTGCTGGTGTAATGCAACACTTTTCATCTGAGCTCTTCAAATTGGTACATAGAAATAAGGGAGAAAGAGCCTAATTCAGCTGGCTTTGATGACAAACAGAAGAGAGCCAGTGCAGAGCTCTCCATCCCCTCCCCAGCGCAGCCCGGCAGCACTCAGCAAGACCCACCTCATCCCACCCCTCCTCTGCGAGGGAAAGGACTTCCCCATCTCGTTATACCTCAAACTGCTGGGCTAAAGCTCAGTATTAAACTACGCAGTTACAGCAGTTACTTGCCACAGTAAAATACGAATCTGTTTACTTAACAAAAACTTGGAAGGAAAACTTTCATTTTCTTAAATACCAAAATACTTTTAACTGGAAGCATGATAAGTCAGTCCTCTGAGGTTTGGCTGGGGACTCCCTTAGTTGCATGCTACTACAAGTGAGATCCGATGTCTGTGTGTCAGTAGTGAAATTCATTAAAAATATGTAAATTATCTTCTTTGGATGAGGTCTGGAACGTACCATTTATTTACCTTTGCTCTAGCAAAGGTGAAACTCTGACAAACTTTGATTGTGCTCTGCCTGCTTTGAAATAAAGGCTTTAGCAGCACTGAGCGCATTTATAGCCAGACACAAATGTTACTGTGGATTCAATCACTGCACCACAGCGAGCAGAAATCTGGGCAGGAGCAGCCCAGACCCCTGCAAATCCATCAAACCCCATCCAAATGGCTCCTTGCCATCTTTGATTCACTATTTATTGCAACCCCCTTTCCCAAACTCTGCGGGGCAACGCGGTCTTTGCTCTGCGGCAGCAAAAACCACGGCAACTTCTGTGGCTGGAGCAGGACCCGGCGCTGCCCACGCAAAGCTGCCCTCACACCGAGTTGGATGTAAAATGCTGGTTTACGGGACGAGGTCCAAGCTTGGGTTTTCACTCCGGGAGAAGCAGCGAGGGGCAGCAGGGACCTTGTCCCTCTCTGGCCGTGTACCGCGTCCTGGAGCTGCCTGTGCATCCATCGCAGCTCCATCCCTGGTGCCGCGGTGTCTGCCCGGTCCTGCCGGCCCTCCCACCGTGGGCACCGCGGGCACCGCTCCTCCCGCTGCAAACAGCCGCCCGCCACCTGCGTCGCCTGTGCCCGCTGCCGCCCTGCTTCTCCCGGTGTGTTTGGCCGGGGCTCGCTGAGCCGTATGGAGCAGGGATGCAGATACACGCTGAAGCAATGCAAACACTTTTCCAGCCCTAATGCAGTAAGCAGGGGAAATAATTACAGATTTCCAACGTTCAACAGGGAATACTTCTGAGAAATGCGTCCTCCACTGGGAGTTTCATAACCATTTAATCTAATTTTTCTTGATGTTTTGATCTTCCTTTTAAACAAGGCATTTGTCATTAGCTTTCAAGGAGACAAGTTGCTAATACATTACACTCTTAAAAGGCCCACAGTTAGTGTCAATGTCTTCTGATGGCTGTTCACTAACAGTACATGAAAGAATTGCCAGCGTCAGTTCCCCTCCACTTGGCTGCAACAGCGACGGGAGAGCCGTCCCCTCCCTCAGCACCAGTGGGGACGTTGGTCCAGGGGGGCACGAGGTTCGGACTCTGCCTTCTCCCCTCCACCCTTCCCATCCAGTGTGCTTTTCCTCATGCTTTCACCAGCTGGCTTGTGCTTGGGCGATTCTGGGTGCTCCTGAGCATTTCTAAGTGGAGACAAAGCAAAGATTTAATAGGAAAAGGAAATGTGAGAATTAATCCTCTCACACAAAAGTCCTGGTCTCCCATCCATCTCCAAAGGGTGAATTTCACCCCAAAATAGGATGACAGTCTCCGACTCCATCTTGGCTAAAGTCAGCTCTGTTCACTAATTAGCTCCAATGAGGAGCATGGAGAGGACAGAGCCAAAAGCCGCCAGAAGGGGCCCAGAAGAGGAGAGGTGGCCGGGTGGGGGGTGCTGGGTTGGTCACTCGGTAGCATACTGGTCCCCAGCACAGCAGCATCCTGCAGCCTCCCCGTGGCCTGAGAGTCTGGAGGAAACTGAATCAGTCTTTGGGAAGAGGGATCCAAGGCTGGAGAGTGGGAAGAACAACCTTACGCCAGACACATCCCTGGTGGGAGTGGGACGATCTGTTGCTTCAGTTCTTCTCCTAAAGGACAGGGGGGTGAAGCCCGAGGAGGCACTGCGCACATGACCCGGCTGCAGCCCCGGCATGTTCTCCTGCTTTCCGGGGGGACCTGCAGAACCAGCGGCACATACTGCCTGCTTTGGCCAGCCAGAGGAAGCCCTGGGCCAGCCTGGGCAGAGCCGGGGCCACCCAGCCCCCAGCCCTGCCACAGGGAGACTGCACCTCCAGGCTCTGCTGCCTCTGCTCTCTGTGCGAACAAAGCAGATGGAAAAAACATTTTTTTTAACTTCTTGGATGACATAACTTGCATATTAAATAATAATGAACCAATAAATTACAAGAAACTTAACAACCAGAAGAATATGTATGTGGAATTTGGAGTATTTATAAATGAATAAATCGTTCATGATGTATAAACTCCATGGAGCTAAATGTATCATTTACTGAACTTTAACACATTTCACAAAATATCCACCTCTAACTAGATTTTTTTAAGAGCGGGCATGGAACTTCACAGACACGTCTGTTGATTAGTGGATTACAGAGATCAGCAAGATTCATTCATCGCAGCAGCAGTAGCAGACGCAGCACATCTATGGCCGTTTTCAGTACTAACATCTCCATAAAATCGCCTGGGGCAGCACACCCCGATCTTCCAGGCAGTTCCTGGGAGGGGAATGGAGTGGAGGGAGCTCGCACCCCTTGGGCACCCCTGGGCTGGACGGAGCAGGCCAGGCTGGGGGCAGGCACACCCGCATCCAGATACCTGCACGAGGGTCCCGTCCAGGGCGCTGCAGCCGGTGCCTGCGGAGCTGCCTTAACCTGGAGGGCTCCCAACCTCCCCAGGCTCCCTTAGAGCACCCCAAGGCTTCTCT
Organism: Stercorarius parasiticus; assembly: GCA_013396915.1. Classification (NCBI taxonomy): domain Eukaryota; kingdom Metazoa; phylum Chordata; class Aves; order Charadriiformes; family Stercorariidae; genus Stercorarius; species Stercorarius parasiticus. The sequence goes on along the minus strand of VWZL01004246.1, from coordinate 202,796 downwards.
GCAGGAGCTGGAGAACATGACGCATGTTTGAACACCAGATTCTTATAGGAGTGGTTCAGGCGGATGTAGAAGTCCAACTTTGGGTGTCTCCATTGAAGACCCCGAGCTGTGCTGCCCCGAAGCGCCCGGCCAGGGGGATTCCGCCGCTGGCAGCCACGCCGTGCAGCGCGGCCCTCCCTCACGCGTGATGCTCAGGGGGTCACTCTCTGACATGGAGTCACTTCTCCCTGGATGCAGGACTTTTTTTAAACAAGGTAATACTGAATAATGCGTAGCAGGTACATGTTTTTTGACAAAGAGCCATTCCGCTAAAGTGTTCTTTAATTGGGAGGCATCACAAACATTTCCGAGTGCCTGGCAGCTGCTGGAATACCTAATGCCGGGGCAGACAGCAGCTCGCTGCCAGGAGGGAGGGTGGCAACCCCTGTGGCCTCAGAAAAAATTACTTTTTCTGTCTTTTAAAAGACATGGCTTCTCTTTCTACACCTCGTGTTGACTTCTCAGTATGGAAACCTAAAAGGCTTCTGCCACCACTCTCCCAGCAAGTCTCGGGCCTGGAGAGCTGAGGCCACTGGTGTAGGCTGGGCTCAGACACGCGGCGCAGGAGGAGGGAGGCAGGCGCTTGGGAGGCACAGACACGCCTCCGCTGCTCTGCAGAAGACCAGAGTCAGCAGGCAGCCTTCGGTGACCCAGGTCTCCATCCTCTGGGGTCTGGTCTCCCAACAGCACACGTCCCTGTCACGCTCCCAGCCAGGCTGACTCACAAGGAGTGCTGCTCAGGAGGGTTTGTCCCCATCCTGCGGTACCCAGCCCGCGACAGCCACCCTGGCATTAATCGTGGAGGAGCAAGTGGCCTGGTGCGCCTTGTTTTAAGCGCTGCACCTGTCATATGGTAATTAATGGGTGTGGGATTTCTTTTGACAGGAATTCAATGGCCTGGAACAGACTTTGTGCCAGTCTTTTGTGCCTCCGGCAAAGTGCTTACTAAGTAATTTTATGGATACCAAGCTCAAACATTTTACAATTAGCACTTTGTTTGCTTTAGTTTGTACAAGGCAGGGCCTTACCTCTCCCATTGTGGCTGACAAACTTCAGCTCCAGAAAAGCTGCCTTTCCCCAAAAACAGTTTTCTGGGGAATTATCCTGGGGAGCAAGCTGGATGTAAGCAGTGGAAATTGCTGCAGATGCAGGGGGTGGCAAATGCCCCCCCAGCAGGGACGAGAGCCCAGGGGCTGGTGCATCACACCTGCAGGTGCCACGAGGCCTCTCTGCTCCTAAAGCACCAGGAAACCACCCGCAGGGACCCCAGGGCAGCAGATCCCCAACAGGCAGCTTCCCGCATTGGGTTTGGGGATGTTTTCCATGATCCCAGGGTGGAATCGCACCCTGTCCTGCAGGCAGCCAAACACGGTGCCCATCCCAGTGCCAGGGTGGCAATGACATGGGGGGAGCGGAGCCATCGGCCCTCATGAGCTGCCTCCTCCCTCCCACCGCGGCACGTCCTGCTGACCTCTGCCACCCACAGGAATTTGAAGATAAGACCAGGCACAGAACCAGGTCTGCCATCAGAAGTGGCCAAGTGGCTTCCTGCACCTTGGCCACCAGATGCCACGGGTGGCTGGGCTGCCGGAACGCCGCACCGGGGACCTCTGAGCCCCGGGAAGAGGGCAGGGTGCGCTCGGCAGAGAAATGTCTTACAGTAAACAGAATATTGTTTTATATGAAACCATTAAAAAGGTCCCCGAGGGCAGCCCTAAGTATATATTATATTTTACTGTGAATCCCTGTTTTGACTTGACTTTATAACAAAACCATGTTTTCTGTATTTAAGCAGATGCCGTAAAGGAAAGGTCGTGACTGGTGCTGACATGGAAATCTCATTTGGCTCATGAGTCCCCTTAGGGTCTTTATGCTGTGTGGTACTTCAAACATATTTCAAAGTACAACACTAAATGTCACTCTTTAATAGACAGAGGCATTCCAAGTGTTTCTTGAATTTCCTTGGAAAATGCTTTCCTGACGCCAGGGGCTCAGCGCTGTTTTGGTTCCCACCCGGCGCAGCGGGGATGGCTCCATCGCAGCCCAGAGCAGCCCCCAGAGCAGCAGCACCCAGGAGCCACGTCTGCCCCTTCCCCTGGGGGTCAATAAGCCTGGTAGCGGCTTCTTGCAACAGCTGAGAATCAGGAAGAATCGCAGAAAAGAAGAAAGAACCCAAACCGCTTCCTTTAACAAATTTAGCATATTTTGAAATATTTTCCATCTTTCTCTTTCCTCATCCAATTCGTCACACTCATTCAGCAGCTCTTTTGGGACTTTAAACAATTTCACTTTTTTTTTTTTTTTTTAAGGTCTAACACAATCTTTACAAGTCATTACAGCCCAATCCCCAGTTCTGAGGTCTCTTGAAAGAGCAGTTAGATATTACTCTGCTGCCAGCCTCAAGGTGCAATGAAGATGAGTAGCTAGCCAGATGGCCTGGAAATTTATTTTATTTTCAGCGAACTAATTTAGTTAATTTCAGCAAATAAGGAATTCACTGACAAGCCAGAGGGATGGACACTGGTCAGGAAGAACTGAACTCAGTGAATAATTTCTGCCTTAAAAAGTACATAAAGCACTGAAAAAATTTAACTTCATTTTGACACTTAAATGGGACTTCGTTTGAAAGCCGACAGTTTTATTTACAGTTTATCCAACAAAAGGGAGAGTCAGACTCAGCGACCCAACGGCTTCTGCTCAGCTGAATGCGACATTCTGACCCAATCCAAGGGTCTGTTTCCCATTTTTTCTTCAGCGTGACCAAGATCAGTATTTCCAGTTTTTGTGTTCGGTCAAGGCAAAGAGTCTGAAACCCGACGGTTCCAGCCCTGGCTCACGGCGAGAGCCACCAGCTCCGCACCTCTGCCACCAGCCTGCACAGGGATCCCCCGGCACCGTGGCTCTCCGCAGGGCCAGGATTTACAGTCAGCTTGTGCTGTCTGTACCGTATGCAAGCTTATTTTTCTCTTAGCTGCTATAAAAATTAAAGATTTAGGTATATACTGCAAAAGGTACTACCAATTTTATGTACTAGCATTTCTTTCCTATGATCAGGGCATAAATACAGCTTTTTCAGCATGTCTATAAATCACTCTGTATCAACAGGGCAGCTGCAGGTCAACTAAGCAAAGTCAGATAAACCTTCTATAACTTTGTGCTGTGGCTCCTGATACCATAAACTTCTCACACTCTTCAGGACCGCTTTGTCGCCTGTCCTCACGATCAAACACTTCTTCTCCATAGTTGTTGGAATGGTTTTGTCTAATAACATTTTCTTATTTCTGAATATTTACCTGTGCTTTTTAGCTAATAGGTGGCAGCCTGCATGGAAATCGAATCTGCCAGAGCCCTGTGCTGGCTGCTCAGCACTGAGGTGACACTCACTGGGAATTTTAAAAGCACTTCTGGAATTTTCTCTGTTAATTCTGTTCTCTCAAGAGTGAGGCAGCGGTTCCCTGCAAGCACATCAGACGCGGGTTCTTGCTGTCATGATGCCGACGGAATTACCCAAGGTTTTTCCCCAAGAAAACTGAAGGACTTTATCATGGAAAGCAGAAAGACCTTAATATTCTTGCCCAAAGAAGGGCACTAGTTACCCAACATCTCTGCTAATCCAGGTCCACAGACTGCAGTCTGTAAGTGTGGTGTGAGCAGTCTCACCTGAACAGAGCCACTTCTTCAGCTGTAAAGAGTCCCCACGCGAGTTGCATCCGTGCCTGGCCAGAGGGGAACAGCTGGGACCGTCCATGTAAGGAGCATCGCCTCGGCATGCCCATGACTGCCCAAAACGCTTATCATCAGGATTAGGGCAAACACACCGACATGTAGGATTCATACTGAGATGGTTCTGCAGGTTTCGGAAGACAAGGTACAACAAAAAAGTTAATGTGGGTCTCCAGGAGAGACGGGGCAGGTCCAGCCCTTCCCACCCGACCCACAGCATCACTGCACGATTCCCCTCCGCATCACTGTCCTGCCTGTCCTCACAAATCCCATCTATTGTCATCATTGTGAAAAACAAAATATTTTTTTGTCGTGTAAATGGAAGCAAATATTTGAAGTCACATGGTGCTTTCCTTGCATTAATTAGCAATTTACTGAACAAATATTGCTGTGTAAACCAACAATCAGTATCTTGTAATTAAAAGCCTGTTCATGTTTATCTGTAATCTTTCCCCAAAGATAAAACCCTCTGAAAACCATAGTCTACAGATGTTTCCAAAATGGAAAAAATGTCAATGTAAAGAAACTCATTGAAATAAGTAAAACATTGTCATCTACATGAGGTACCAGAATAATCAGACCAAGCTCACGCTCGTCTCCGTAAGCCTTTCCCTGCCGGGGGTGCAGGCAGTGGAGACGGGCGCGTGTTGGCCTCGGCAGGTGCAGGGCTGCAGAGGCATCACCACTGCGGTGACTTTACTGCTGTTCCTCTGCCCTGAGCGGTGCCCACGGAGGAGGCAGCCCTCGGGTCTCTCCGGCCGATCCTCCTTCCCCCTCTGGTGCACATACGGCCCAATGTTAATGCAAGCTCCGCTCACGCAGGAAAATCCCCCCAACATTTGCAAATATATCCAGGTCCTACTGAATATACAACAATTGCGTTTTTAACAAGCCACAGTGTAATTTTCAAAGGGTTAACTTTAGGAGATACTCCTACTTCTACATTTCCACAATAAATTCTCCCCAGTGGCAAAATTCCTGGTCTTCATTAATATTTAAAAGTGCAAGCTCGGGCTATTCTCAGCAGAACGTGCGACACAAGGACAAATTAATCTCTGAGGTAACCGCTGGACTCCAGTGGGTTACACCAAAGATGCGATTCTCCATTTCCTTCTGCTGATTAGAAGCGAGGGTAAAGACCAGGCTTAAGGCCCGTCCCTGGCGTTCCCCTCCCCCGGAGCTCCCGGAGAGCCCACAGAGCGGTTTGCTGGCAGGGTGTCGTGCTGGGCTGGCGCAGCCATGCGTGCCCACCCCCCGGCTGCCCCTGCCCAACACGGACCAGGCGCTCGCCCGCCACCAGGCATCACCCAGCCCAGGCCAGTCATGGGGGCTTGTTTTCCTGTTGGAAAACAAAAGGCAGTGTTTAGCTGGTAGAGGAGCCGGGAACGTCCTCCTGCCCATCCCCTTCCCCGCAGCCCCAGACCCTGACACCCGACTGCGAGCCGGGGCCAGAGAAACCCCGGCTGGGGGCTGGCTGCTGGCAGCCTGCGTGTGTGTGAGAAACCCAACACGTTTATACGTTAGTAACAAGTACTTCCTCAATATTTATAAACCTAGCCCTCTCGTTTTTATTTACTAATACTTAAATATGTTACAAGGTTCCCATGCGTTGAGGTGCCTGTGCAATAGCCCGTAGGGGGTACGAGCCACCCTCGGTTCACAGACACACCCTGGAGACCCTCGCTGTGCAAGCACCCACCATCTGAGAGGGGTGGAGGCGCAGGGGGGTCTGTCCCACCTAGAAGAAAAACCAGGGGATTGTTCTCTCCAGCTCTTCTACACCAAACAGTGCTCGCTCCCCCTCTTACACACTGAATAATGCGCCACAATTATAAGAAGGTGGAGCTAAGATTAAAAATTGTCTGCCTTAACTTGAAAGAAATGTATTCCAAAGGCGTAGTGTAATGAATTGAGTCATTTGGATTCAGGAGCCACTTTGTTCCTGTTAAAAGGGAAGCACGCTCCAGCTCTCCCTGTGCTCGTGCAATTAAAGAAATACCTTCTTTAAAAGGGTTCCATGTATTTCCAGATGTGGGATCTCCACCCCTGCACTCAGTTATCAATAACACGCTGCTTCCTCACGTCTTTCCTCCTAGGGTACTCATGTTCTACCGGTTAATGCTTTGCAGAGTCAAACCATAAAATCTTTATATTCTGTAGGAGTCATACATCAATAAAAATAAAAATTTGAGTCCAGGGCCATTTTGTGTTTGACCCATTGCCTGTTGCCAAAGACCGCAAAGATCTCTAGCCTCTAGATTTCCCATGGTCAAACAAAATCAGGTCTGAGTGGCATTAAATATCACTTTTGCATTACACACATTTTTCTCTCATATGGAGTGTCATAAGCGGATAAAAAACCTGATATTCTGGGTACCTAAAGCACAACACAGCTTCTACTGAAGGGACCTTCAGGGATAAGAGGCTAGTGCGCTGTTAAAGATTAAAACCCAGCCGTCTGCTTTTATGCTTGAGAGTCCTTCGCGACTCCCCGGTGACATCACATTCATCTCACTGTATTTGAAAAATGCATTTAAATGTCAAAACTAAAGTACCCAAACAATGGCTCCTTAGCACACTAACTGTTAACACATTGCTTAGCCAAACGCCTTCCCCAAGACATATGGAGCCGACTCTATCCATAAAATATACCACAAGTAACACACAAAGTCCCAGAGGAAATAAATACTCTCTGCTGTACTCTGACCTGGTTTTTCCTCCCAAAACACGCTCATGAAGACATGTTTCCCTGCAGGAGCGGACATCAATTCCAAACCCCTTCCTGTAGCCCAGCACCTTCCCCCGCCTGAGAGACGCTCCCAGGCCAAGGCTGCGGGTCCCGGGGAACGTGTCCGAAGGGCTCGGGCTGTTCCCGTGGCTAAGCGCCGCTCTGGCAGGAGCAGGGCCCCATGGCTTTGTACCTCGGATGAGAAAAACAAAGGTTTCTGATAGCCAACCCTTCCAGCTGCCCACCCCAAAAGTGTTTCCAGACCAGCCACGGAGTGCCGGCACATCCCTCGGTGCCGGTGCTGGCTTGCTCTCCTTACGGCACAGCATCCAGGGGCCAGGACAAAGCCCTGAAACTTGCCCTGTCCCTGCAGCTTTCAGCACAAGGTCGGACTAGAGATCCCCAAAGACCTTCCAACCTGAGTTAAGCTACAATATCTCTTCCTACCACACAAGTTGTTCTGGTGCTGTGAAAAGGTTTAGGCTGGTTCAGTGTTAGCACTATGCGCTCTCAGCCGGGACATCGGAACTGCAGCCCCTTTCCGAGCCCAGAGGATCGTTGCTAAGTCAGGCAAAGACTTTGCTGTTGCGCATAAGCAACACAATGTTCCCGAACCACCCGGCGTGGCAGCATCTCCGAGAGGGATGTGGAGAATCGCTGCTCAGCCTCCTGCCATCAGCAGCTCAGGAGCCCCCACGCTGGGAGGGCGCCTCGGGGCAGGGCTCGGTGCGCCCGTCCCCGCTGAGCGCGCTGGACATACAGGCACTCCCACAGCCACACACCGGCTGCGTTTCATTCCAATTGAAATAAAACTGTTCAGATCAATGAACTCAGTAATTTACTTCAAACAGACCTCATCAGAGCAAGGTAAAAGAGAGGCAACTTTGCAAAATGTAAATGAACCTGAAGCCAGAGATACAAGTAATGGGAATTCAATGGCAGCCTGTGTAAGAGCAGCAGGACCATTAACTGCCCTGAATTCCAGCTGCTTGGAATAGGGAAAGGGTGGAAAGTGGGGGAGAAACAGGCTCCTTCCTCCAGCCCTGCAAAGCTGTGAAAGCGGGATGCTCCGCTGGGAGGTTGATTAAAAGCGACTCTGCCCATTCCGCTCTCCCTGGGGCTCAGCGGCACAGGGGGATCCTGACCCACTGAGAGCATCTCTGGCCCGGACAGGTCCCAGCGCCTCTGAAAGCACAGGGGGAAACTGGGCAAGACCATCCTCAGCCCTCGCTGGGAAAGAGAAGGTACCTTCAGCGGGTGGTTACTGAACAGCCAGCATGGCGGGGAGGGCAGGGGAGACAGGAACCACCTGCCCGGTGGGTTTTGGTTGATCAAGACTGGCCCCGACCAGTGCAAATGCCGTTTTTCTGCCAGAGCAGAGCTCGTCCCCGCAGCAGCGCGGAGCCAGGCACATCTGCACGAAGGCCACGGGGCAGCGGGGTTCGGCAGAAGGCTGAGGCCAGGGACCGTCCTCGTGTGGTGAAAACACCACGGTTACTGCAGGGAGACCCGGCCCTCGGGCAGCACCCCAGGGCTGGCGGGGGCTGCAGGCAGCAGCTGTGGGAAAGAACAAACCCCCCGTTTGCTCAGGGAAGCCCCATTTTCCTTTGGCAAAGTGGAAATGAAGCCAGGGGACGCAGCACTCATATCACAGCACTGGCACCACTGAGGGAGTATTGGCTCTTCTTCAGAGAAGAGCAGTTAGGTCTTCATAATGGACTGCAACTTTCTAGAATAATTTAATTTTTTCCTACTGTTACGATGCCAGAATTTCAATCAGACAAAACCGTATAATGGATTTCTTTTGCTGGGCATGTTACATAAATTGCATATTCAAGTACTATAAAATATTTGTAACAGACAGGTACTTTTCTAAATTGGGTCTGACAGTAAGCAATAGTGACTGGAATATTTATGTGATGGCACCTATGTAATGAGGCAAAATGCAGGGTGTGGGACTATGAACATGCTGGCAGGAATCCCGGCAGAGGTTTCCAGCTTCTCTCCCCCACCACACGGAGCCCCCACCGCCCCTGCCCAGCCCCGGCCGGCAGCTTTCTCAGCAGGGACCTCCGGCAAAGCCCAGAGCATGGAGCCTGCAGCAGAGACCCGGACGGATTCTCCCCTCCTCCCTGCTCTTTGCTCACCCCCGTCACAACCTGGCACAGCTATTTGGAATCACGGCTGTCACTGTGGGAGCAGGGGACGGGGCTGAGCGGGAGCTGCTGACCCCCTGCTCCTGGGTGCTTTTATTTGTTGCCTTTAGGTGCCCTCACAGCAGGGCTACCGGGGAATGCCCCTTCCCTGCTCTGGGCACCCTCAGCATTCGGAAACATGTTCACCGACCACTCCAGCTTCACCGGGCTGTTTTGAACAGTGACAGCAGCAGTCGGTCTGACTTGTTTCTATCCCCCATCACCATCCCACAGCCCGGGCTGTTCCCACACAATGCAGCCTCCCCGTGAAGAGCAGTGTTTTGCCTCCATGAAGAGCTGGAGCTCTGTGCTGAGTCCTTCGGTGCCGGGGAGCCAGGCTCCGCCACGGCCAGCCCCCCCCAGCGCAGGGTGGCCGGGACGATGCTCCTTGTCCAGCGCAGCCACCCCCAGTGTTTGCCCAAGGACTTGCTCCCTTGCCAGAGCCTCCCTGAGACTGAACACTCATTTCAGTAACATTTTCTTGGCAATCACAGTTGGCGGGTCTGTATTTAGCCTTTTTACAATTAAAATATTGTATTGATACAAATAGGCTCTGGCAGCCACTTCAAGAGATTTTTAATTGAATGATTATTGTATTAAATAACTGTTTTTAATGGAGCATGAACTTGCTTAAATGATGACTGTGGAGCTATTGAGGGTTCAGAGAATTTCACAGGTATTTCCAGCTTTTCACAAATAAATATTTATGTCTTGCCAGCAGAAGGATTTTCTGGCTGGCCGCTGAGGCTACAGGTAGCTGCTCCCAGCCACGGAGAGCCCAGCCCTGGGCCGAGCTCCGCAGCAGCGGCAGACGGCTCCTCGGGACCCCAGCCCTGCCGCAGAGGCTCTGAAGCCGGACACCCCACTTTGCTCCCGGTCACAGCCTCCTCTGCAGGGACATCGCAGCAGACACCTGCTGTTGCACCACAGCACGCTCTCTGTGGCATCATACCAGTTTCCAGAGGCCAAATCCTTCCCCTGGGAGTTGTTTTGCAATGAAACCTTCGCCCCAAAAGCAAAGGTGAGGGATGCAGAACTCCCTTTCCGGGGGGTCCGTAGCCGCTCCCACGGGAGGACGGTGCGGATGCTGGCGGGCGCAGGGAGACAGCCCGGCACGGCCATGGCACCAGTGCTGCTCCCTGAGCACAAATGCTGGGTGGGCAGGGGGATGAGGGAGAGGAAAGCTGGGCTTCATTGACCCTTATCGCAGGGCAGCCGCCGTGCAGGCACCCTGAGAGCAGCCGAATCGCCCGGCCTCCACACACCCTGACCCACAGCCTCGCTGGGCTTCCCTTCGGCCAGGACATTTCCAGACATCCCAGCCTCTTATTAAAAACCTCTTTGGTACAGACACCTCCGTCTATCTCCCTTCAACAATAGCTCACGTCAATTCATATTACGTATGAGCAGCAGAAGCAAACATGAAGATGAACCCTCCGGAAAAGGCTTGCACAGTTCTTCAGCATGAGCAGGATTAATCACAGATAATAATTACCATACCAAGAGATAATACTTCCAGCAGATCAGCCCTGCCTCCCAGCTCCTGGGCAAACGGGACCTATCGAAACCAGGGGAAACAGCAGTTGCGGTGCATCCTAGCATGAACCCCCCACACTGTTTATTAAATCATCACTCACAGTAAATCCAGATTTCATGATTTATCAGATCAGGAACATGGCACCAAGCCAGCAAATCCCCGGCCCTGCTCAAGGCTCAGCATCCCTTTAACCTTCTGCTCCCACTCTTAGCAGTGCCTTTGCAGCCGCTTGTGTCCACCAGGGCTTCCGAGCAAGGGCCCGTTTTGCCTGCGGAGCACAAAAACCCTACCAAATGCAGCCAAATACTCCTCGGGAGCCACTAACAGGACCTGCAGGACACGGGGGGGCCAGCCGCGTGGTATTTCACACCAGCACGTTTTGGATGAGCTGTGAAATTCCCAGCAGCAAGTCTGACGCAGCACGGGACGGGACCCTGCACCCCCCGCGCCCACGGGTGCTGTCGGGGGGGACCTGCTGCTCCTCTACCCGCCCCGGGGAAGGATCCCCGCATGGGCACGAGGGGAAAGGCTCCATGGGGTTCACCACGGAGGTGGCCACCACAGGCCTCCTCTCCCCTGCATGCCAAGGCAGACTTGCTTAATTACTCTCCCAGCTTATGCGGCCGTGTGACAGCAATGTGCACTATTGGTTTATTGCCTCCATTAAGGCTCCAATAACTTAACAACAGATCAATAAACCATTATCACCCTCCAGCCTTGAAAATCCAGTCACCCCCAAATCCACCCAGCTCTGATAAGTTCACGGCTTCTCATGGCTAAAGAGCAGAAGCAATTTGTTAAGAGACTCTGTGCTGTCAGAACCCCCCTTCCCGCGGTGAGGGTGGCAGGGGCTTGCTCCCCGCTTGCCCCCTCCCCTGCCAGCACCCCCTGCCTCTCCCAAATGATGCAAGTCTCCCAAGACAGGGCCGGGGCAGAGGTGAGGGTGTTCCCTGCGCACCCCTCCGTAGGGATGGAGGCCCAGGACCGCCCCTGTGAGGATGCTCCCCCGCAGACCCCCTGCCCGCAGACCCCCGTCCTGCAGGCACTGAGCCACCCTGCGCTGCCGCACCATCGCCGTGAGACAAAAATCGATACCGCTGCTTTAGCGTTTAAACACCTGTGTGGCTCTCACTTTAAGAGAGGATTTGCAATTTGAAGTGCTAACAATTTACTTTGCTAAAAAAATTAACTCAGCAATTTTCCATAAATTATATGCAGCTCAATAATAAAAATACCATTTCTACGTTTGGATGCTTTCCATTACTGCTCCTGTTCATCTTCAGAATAAAATAGCTTTTTAGCAACAGTACTATCTAAGAGTATTTTCTGAAAAGTGATATTGAATTGATACATTAGAGGAGAAAGTTGGGCTCCTTTTGTAAGAATCATACATTTCATAATAGTCTTAACAAAGAAAGTTGTCTCTGAATGCAGTAATTTAGTCCTGAAAAAGTGACAAACAAATAATTCCAACCAAACTAGAGAAAGAAAAGAAGTGACTTTTAATTATATAATCTTTTTTGATGAATTTATTTCTGACAGTTTTATAGGTTGACAAGAGAAAGTATTTTATATGCAAAAAAACATTATTCACTCTCATCTGTTAAAGCATAAAAATTGTCAAATGATTTTAATACAGTTTTAAGTTTAATGTTTATTGTCAGAAAAAAGTCCACAGCAATTACCAAGTCACATGGCCCTTAATTCTTTGTGTTTCTGACAGCAAAAACAATAAAATATGGTTTTGCCCAAACCTTTAACTGTACAGATTTATGAGGTTTAAAAGACAGCTGTTTTTCTTATTTTGCCTTTAAGGAACTAAACTTCCAGCCATTTTCCAGCAGGAGTGACTCACCCCTCTTAACCCCAGCAAGAAATAACATACGGTCCTGCGCCTACCCCCGAGTGGTGGCTGGGGCTCCCGGACAATTAAAGACACCTGCCCTCCGTAGGCATCTCGGTTAGAGCAGTCATTTGGTGGAAGAAAAGCAGTTTCGCCTCCCGGCAAGCAGCCTCCCTTTTTTCCCCAAACCCGTGTTCTTCGATAGAATAAGGCATTTTAATTCACAGCAATTTTCCTCGGTCCCAAATCCTTTGGAAGTTCAAATATTTTTCACGGAGATAGAGGATAACATTAAAATCTGTAACTTCTCTCATTTGCCAGTGGTGAGATTCTCTGGCAGTTAATGGGCTTTGAAAGATGATCTCTCCCGCTCACTGCCTGTGTATCTGGGATTCAGGCGCGAGGCAGGCAAACTTGCGTACTCATATGTGGGGTTTTAGAAGCAGCTCCATTTTTTCTCATCCAGGGTATTGCCAGAGCACCGACGTGTCTCGTCGCCCGCGGTGACAGCCAGGGGTGCTGGAGAGGGGCTCTGCAGCCCAGGTGCCACCAGGTGCTTTCACCAAGCCCTGCCAGTCCAGGGGCTTGCTTTATTTTGCCTGTAGGAAAGCTTGTGCCCAAAAGGGCATGTTATGGCCTGCACAGGTCGTGAAATGGTACATAACTAATGATTTTTAATACCAGAATAATGAAACCAAGCTGAGAAATATTAATCTTTTAAAAAACGTAAAGAACTAGGGCTCTGTTTCCATGGCAAACCACATCCTGCGCAGTATCTATCAATCGGGGATTACGGTGCAATGGTAAATAGAAGGGGTAAATGCAGGAGAAAGGCGCTGCCTCTCTGTCTGCAGAAATAAGCCGTACTGCCAGTATAAAAGCATCAGAGAATTTGCTAGAGCAGATCACAAGCCTCCAACTCGCCGGGTTTCTGCCCACCCCCCCGGCCCTCAGCCAGCCAAGTGGTGCCTCCAGCCCCGAGACCCCACGAACCCCCCGGCCGGTTCAGGGCCCGGCATCTTGCTGCGACAGGAACTGGCTTATACCACCAGCATGGGGCCTGTTTTACACCAAAGTATTTGGTGTCCTCATACGCTCACTAGCCAAGCAAAAAGTAAAAGTCCCACCAAAAAAACCCTTCAAACTTCCTGGAGTTTGCAAACCCCTGCTATAAATAGACCCCTAATAGGAGGCTGTAATAGGATACAATTTATTTCCAGATCTGATGGGCTGACCTTCATCATCACTCGAGGCTCTACTTGTCATGAATTATGGGCAATTCACTCACTAGTGGAAATAAATTGTATTACCAGTGCTCAGTATTTGTCCTCCGCACAAGGCACACAGATGGGCAGCAGCTCCTGAGGATCAGCTTCCCACCGCATCCGTGCGACACCTCCTTCGCGGAGCCACTTGGCTCATGGGCCTGGACAGAAACAGCCGCATTTATAAGTCATTTCTGGAAGTGCTGTGCGAGGGTCCCCAGCTGCTGCTGCTGCCAGGGCATCCATCCATCTCACCAGTCAAGGACCAGCCCAAGGCATCACCGTCCCACATGTTGTTCCTCGCCTTGTCCAGCTCTGGCACGGCACCATCATTCCAGTTCAGAGGGAACAACAGGACAGGATGGGGACTGGGTGGAGCAATTTGGGCCCTTCTCCTGCTCTAATCCTCGCACTGATCAACCGACCCCAACTGCCACCGGAGCAGCATCGGCTGCCCAAGCACTTCAGCCGCTGACTCCTGCCTTGCTCCACCCCACCTGCAGGGCCCTCCACACAGGTAACGAGATCAGGAATCATGAGAAAAGAGGTCGTAGTGTTAATCAAGTGTAATTAAGACCAATACAAACCAAACCATTTCCTACCACCCATATAAGTGTTAAAAGCAGAGGCTGGCGTGGGAAGCTCCACTGGCCCCAGGTAGCAGAGCCCCTGCACCAGCCTGGTTGTCCCAACCACCCCCTGGCACTTCACCGATGCTTGTCTTGTCACGCCCTGGTTGGTGGGGGAAAACCAGGTGTACGGAGCACTTCCGAGGGCCTGGAGGCTGTCACTCCGTCTGTCCCTGGCACCACATGGCTCCCTGAGCCCGCTGCATCTCCAGTAGCTATCACAAGCTGGACCCTTGGCACAGGCAGGGTGGTGGCAGCGGTGGCAGAACAAGCCTAATGGGCGAGAAATGGAGATGGAGGTGGTCCAACAGCACGGCTCTGTGCGGCCACGGCCATGCGGGTGAGCCAAGGCCAAAGAGCAAGACCAGAAAAGTCTCAGGTTTGGGATGCATAAAAACAAGCAGTGTAACAACAGTTTAGAGCTAGCACAAGGATTTCTTATAAGATAAACCCTCTTCTCATTTTTACTTTTTAACAGGCAAGTGCAGAACTCCAAACCAGAACAGGTTTGTGCAGAAAACGATCTGTGCCACGCTGCTCGGGGATGGGGAGAACCAGCAGGACCCCCCCAGCTCCCACGACGGAGCCCCACGGCGAGGGGCTGCCCCAGAAGTGAGAGCTGCCTTCACGTGGCGCCCGGCCCCTCGGCAGGCTGTCAGGCTGGGAGTTATTGCCAAGTCCTGTATTTATAATGTGCTTGCCCATGCATATACAATAAAGGATTTCGCGAGCTATGTGGTGATGAGCTCCTGTGTAGCTCAGATTAGAGATGAGCTCGTGGTTAGTATTACGCAAGGAACACATCAAGTAGGAATTCATTATTTCATACTAGAGAATGTGTACCTGCAGTTCTCCTTAAAAAAAGGAAAAGCAGCTCAGGCTTGCTAAAAACCAGCAAACCCTGTCTTCCCCATGAATATTCCCAGTCCCTCTTTATCCAAGCACAGCCCCATCCCTGCCTGCAGGCGCTCAAATGGTCAGCCTGCACCACAAGAATTCATTAAAGGCAACAGCCTGTATCACAGTTTATCAACAATTCATCAAGGCCCAGTCCAACAAGTGGCCAAACACAAGATAAATTATAATCCACAGCATCCCAGAATAAGTCATCCATTAGCGCAGGAGCCCCCGTGGCCCCGCCGAGCTCCCTCCCCGCAGGGACCCCCCCTGCAGCAGCTCAGCGTTGCCCACGCGCCTGTGGGGCTATCCCAGGACACGGGGACAGCGTGCCCAGCTCTTGCAAGCTCCCCGCACTAAGAACATTTTAAACTTTGAAGGCTTCAACTCCCATGGCCTGGCTTCCCAGTGCCAATTTGTTATTGAGCTGGCAGCTTTATAATTAGCTGAGAGGAATTTGCTGTTCTGTCTCCTCTCGGATGCACACAGGTGAGCTCTCACAAGTGTCCCTTCCCTCACCAGCTAATGAGCTCAGCTGCTTCCCCACCACCGAGCCCCTTTTCCAGGTCTGAAGCTACTGCTGGGAGCGCAGACCCCGGGTAACACTTCAGCACGCTCCAGCCACCTGGGCTTGTTCAAGGATAAGCCAAGTGACAGAAGCATCTTCTGCTTCTCCTGATGCAGACACAGAAAATCTCTGCAAGTCAGTGGCTCAGAGCTTCATCCCCAGGCCAGGGAGGATACCAGTGTTCTCTGCTCCCTGAGTCAAGCCAGCTAGTGCTCAGAAGACTGATGTGCTCCTGCTCCTAAAGCCTAGGCAGTAAATCAAGAATTAGCCTACACAGAGTCTAAAAGGGAAAGGATTTATTAAAAGACAAGCAGCAAGAGAAAACAAGTTTTGTTCTACAGCAGAGTTTCCATGCTCTGCAAGGAGAAGAGCAGGGCTGCAGCAATGGAGTTCAGAGACCGAATGCTTTCCCCACAAACAGGTATAAGAAAAGTGAGTCTTTTTCTTCCCTAAACATAGGTGTTTCTCATTTCTCTTGAAAGTTGCTCCAAAGACAGAACTTAAAAAATGCTAACTACATTCACCTTTTACAGTAATCTTTTTCTACAGTCTAGTTCAAGCTCACGTAAGAGCCAAGAGTCTAGATTAGACCAAACTTTATTGTTTCTTCAGGAGATTAATTGTGCTTTTTCCACACAGCAGAGAGCAGCAACAAAAAAAGGCCCCATGCTAGACGCCATATAGCACTGTGACCCCTGAAACAAGAACACAGCCCCAGGAGATACTGCAGTGGTCCTGCATGACGTACCAGTGCAGCACAGCCCGGCCCCAGCCCCACACAGCAAACGGGGGACCCTCTGAGCCCCACATTTATCGCAGCCTGGGCCCCTCCGCCCCCATCGGGGTGAGGCCTCTGAGAGAGGAGCCCCCAGGAGAGGCGCAGCTGGGGCTGGTGGTGTGGGGGTGCCCGGGGGACTCCCAGTGGCCACACAAGAGGCTCTGGAGCCCCAGGTGCCCACCTTGCTGTCGAGGGGGGACACAAAGGAGCGTTGCTGGCAGGGGCATTTTCTTTTTGGGCAGAAAGTGTTTCATATTTTCCTGGCCATGCTGTGCCACCATTTCCACTCCAAACAGGTGAGTGCCCCAGATCCTTGTGGCAAAGATCTCCCTTTGTTCGAAATAACTTAATTTTAAATAGAGTAAAAATAACAGTTTATTTTTAATAATAGATAACTACTGTTCATAAGACAAAAACGTGTCACAATTATTTTTGCAGAAAGCTTCTTAACCCACTCTGTGTTTTTCAAATGGTAAGATACCACATAGGTATCCTTCCTGTTCTCCTAGCTGCAGATGCGTAACGAATCCTAATTAAAACCTTTAAGTCTTATTCCATTTACAAGGAGGAGTGTATCATTTTTCTTTTAGCTTTTTTTAATACAGGGTCTCAATGCCCATTACAAAAATTCCAATGCATCTTTGAAGTTAGCAGCTAATTATATTTCTCCAAGTTATATATCTGGAGTTCTAGATGGGGGAAAGGCAATTACTTTTTTTCTCATTTAGCATAACAATCTCGGAAGCTTTATTGGAGCTCCAGTGAGTCATGCTATAGATCAGAGCCCAGGCTGGAAAGAGGAGGAATTTGGGGGGAAGGCAGGATGCTTACTCAGCTCTTCCGGGCTCCTTCCCTTGTTAGTATGCCGTCCCCACCAGGACACTCTCTAATTGTTTGTTGAATGACCGCGGTGCTTTTTGCCTCAATAACTTTGCTTGGTAGGTCATTCAGCACATTCATTATGGGGCACCTGCTAGCGCTGCCGTAGCGAAGGGTCTGTCAGCATTTTACAGGAGTTTATAACTTGGCTGTGAGTGTTTGTGTGGAGCTGAAAATTGTTGCATGATTTCTCCCAGGCAGAAACCGGCCGGTTCAGCCCATTTGTTCCCCTGTCACTTTGCCCAGGTGCTGTCGGCTGCAAAGGGCAAAGCTCCTCCGTGGCGTGGGGAGCACTGTCCTGGTGTCGGCGACCCCTCGCCCCTCCCTGGGGGGGGTGCCGGTCTGGGGCTGGGGCTCGCTCCGTGCTCTGCCAGGAGAAAGTCGCCCTGGTTGCCTGCGGCTCTTGGGCTGCTGCCGCGGCTGCGGGTGGTTTGGTGGTGCGGGTGGGCAGGCGTGCCGTGTCCCGGCTTGGTAGCGGCAGGGAGGACAGCCCCGGGGAACCACGCTGCTGCCGACCCTCAGCTACATTTTTTTTAAAAGATCTATTACGATAGGAGCACCTTGCCTCTTCCCCTTTCACAAAAGTGAACTTAAAAATGCTTCCAGAAATGGGTCTGAAATTCAGGCATCAGCCCCGAAAGATACGTATTTGGCCAAGCTGTGGTGCCCCGATGGTCACGGGCACGATAAGTAGTTTTGTAGGTTTTCTTCTCATCAAGACTGTACTTGGGATAATGGGAAGGAAAAAAAAAAGCAAAACAGAAAATAAACAGGGAACAGGGGAGAGACTGGAGCCAATTCCCAGCTGGATTACAGCTCAGCCCCATATTTCTGCCCTAGGAGGAGTAACTAAGGAGATGGGTACCTTTGCACTAACCCGCACCAGGAGACAGCGTGTTTACCCTCTCTGGCAGCTGATTTATTTCCTCTGCTTCTGCATGTGTTTTATTGTTGGGGCTGTCCCAGACCACTGACTGTTTTTCCAGACTTGCCTGTGATACTGAGTGCAGAGCACTGACACCAGGGATGAGTTCCCAGAAGCGTTTTTTGGAAGCAAAGGGATGGAAAAGGGCTCAAATGGAAGGAGACCAAAATTGGTCCAGGCAGCTCCGTTGGCACCAGCATCTCTTTACAGTTTAATTTCCTTCAAACTCTCAGCCTCTCTGCAAACTGAAGAAATACTGGTGGCTTTAGGAACAGGACCAGGACACCAGGTTTTCCCTGCGCAGGGGTGTGGGATGCACTGATGGACCCCGGTTGCTGCATGGCTGCCCTGGTGGGACCGTGGTGCTGCGGCCCCTCTGCGCCGCTGTGGGTGCAGGGGCTCCGCTGGGACCCCCCTGCCCTTGGTGGTCCTGCTGTTGGGCTGAAAGCGCCCCAGGAGCCCCGCTCTCCTGCCGCTGCTTTGTGTACTTAGCCCAGACTGCCAGCGGTGCGGTGACAGATAAATGTCACCCTCCGACACCCCGTGTCAGGCAGAGCCGTCTTCCGTGATGACCAAGCCCTGCTCTCGAACATGAGCACGGGGCACATCTTCCTGCCGGCTGCCCCATTCCCGGGGGCGACGGAGCGGCTGCGGCCACTGGGTCAGAGCTGTCTGTGTGTGCCGGGCCACGGCTCCGAGACGCTTCGCTGCTGGAGAACCTGCGAGAAATTAAATTCTCCACATGGCTGGTCTGGGTGACTTGGCTTTGCTTTGCCGACTTGTTTCTTCATTATTTTTTTGGCCGATAACTGACTGCAAGCTTGTCTTGTCTGTTTAATACCAGCGCAGCGGCTCCAGGAGAGGCGCAGGCCTGTCGGTCTCGGCGAGAGCGCACTGTATTACTCTCCCCACTTCATTTACTTTGCGGACAGGAGGGAAGAGCCTTGCGGCACTGCTGAGACCGGCGGTCGGGGTGGGATTTCTCTGCAGGCTGGGGAGGAGGCCAGGGCATGCGGAGGGACCCCTGCACGTTCATGTCCAGGGGAGGCCTGAGCTTGGATGGGGCCAGGCAAGCTGAGGACAGTAATTATTAAGATTAGTCTTCCACTCACACCTCTTGGAGCATGACAAGGAACTCTCGGGTGGCCTTGCAGCCAGGTTTGCGATGGACTTGGCTGCTCTTGCTCTCTGGAGCGCCCGGGCGGCAGCACCTGCGGCCACGGGTGGCTGGTGGGAGGTGGGCACAGAGGCTGGCCAGTGCCCTGCTCCCCTCCACACAGGGGTGTTGGCACGGGATGCTCCTGGAGCGGCTGCACAAGGATGCCCGAGCAATGGTTTGGTTTGCCAGCTCTGTCTTCAGCATTGCTCTCCGCGCCAGAGACATGGCTCTGCCCTCGGGGCAGCCCTGAGCGTTGGCCAGCCGGGCTCTTCGGCAGCAGTGTCTGAAGCAGTTATGCGATGTCGGGACCCCAGCTTGCACCCAAAACCTCTCCACGCTCAGCTTTACTCTTCTGCAGAACGCCTCCGCAGTGTGGGCCCCCCTTGTTCTTGTAGCACCCAGCGTTTGCTGCGGCACCCTCCTGTCCAGCGCTCAGAGGGACACACAAGCTGCAGGCATTTTGTTTAAAGACCCCAGTTGAGCTGGTGGCACGGGGGTAGCAGCTCCTCTGGCAGCGTTAACGTCCTGGCACTCTGTGCAACTGCTGGTCCCCATCCCACATGGGGCAACCACTGCTTTGTCACTCAGGAGCCAGAAGCCCCTGGTGAATGCTGGGCCTGGAGCTGTGGTTCCTCTCTGGACAGAAGAGATGTCATCTCTAAAGTACCATTTCCCCGTACGTGTACTTTTCTTTGCAGAATAGTGCATTTTGGAGAGCGTGAGAGTCCAGAAGCTGATCTGCCGTGGGGTGGGAGCCACACACCCAGGCAGCTCTTGTTGCAGGTGTTTTTGGCGTGCGGGGGGGGGGTCAGTTTGGTCCCATGTGATGGGTCTTCGCCTGGAAGACAGGCTGTCTGTCCTCTGCTACAGAACCACTGCGGTTGGGTCTTCAGAGCAAGGCTTAGCAAACATAGTAGGTTTTTGTTTAATTAAGAGCAAGCAGGGAATTTAAAGATTGGGTTTTCTCCATCCTGTGATGAATTAACCTCCTCCTTGCTCAGGAGGACAGGCGAATGCTCCAGATCAATGATCTCACTGATGCCTGGCCTCCCCTCCTTCGGAAGGAGAAAGGAACCAAGTGTCAGCCCCTGCCCCTGCTGCTGCCTTTGGGGCAGCGAGTGGAGTGACTGCGGGTAATGATGATGAATGGCATGATTAATGCTGAGACTTGGACCTAAAGCTGGAGTTTTAGACCCCATTCACAGAATAATCTGGCTCCTGCTGTGCTGTTTGGTGGCACTTACAGTGCAGCTGAAAGCGCTGGGGTGCTCCAGGTGAACCCCCTGACAGATGGACGCCCCGACTCCCGCCTGCGCTCGGGGGATCGAAGGGTTCCTGTTCCTGTGTCCGGCTCGGGTCAGAGCTGCCACCGGGGAGGCCGTGGCTGTGCCAAGGAGCACCAGCATCCTGTGCTGGGCACCAGCAGAGGTGTGGGGCACCCGCAGGGGGGATGCCCCGGAGCAGAAACCACTAGACAGTGGCTTTTGTGCCTCTGGGCGCTGGGCGGGAGGGATTCCCAGGCAGGCTGCCCTCGCCAGCCGGCTCGCAGAGTCCTGCCATGGGAGTGAATTGCCAGGGGAAGCAGGAGACAGTGTACAGTGCAGGGCTGCCTTTGTGCCGGGGTCATGCGCTGCTGTCAGAGCAGCTCCACGGGGATGGCTTCTGTTGTTCCTGCTGGTCACGGGAAGGTTGGTAATTTTATTTTGCACTAACACTAATCATCAAGAGCAGTATTAGCTAAACTGCATCCAGCAAAACATTGCTTTGGAACAGCATGCAGTAATGATAGAGTCTGGAAAACATTGATTTAAGCACGAGGGAGCTGGCATGGCTGTGCGCTGCTCCAGCAAGAGCATGCCAAGGGGCAGCAGCATCGGGCTGGGTGCGGGTCGCTCTCATGCCCGCAGACACGCACCCAGGACACCCGCACCCCCAAGCGCGGGGCGCCCTGTGACCTGCTCCCCAGCATAATCCAGATGCTCTGGGCGCCTCCAGCCGTTCATGAGTGTGGTTGTACTTCAACACGAGGTATCAGGCGATTTCTGTTCCTGCGGGTTCCTGGCAGGCGCCTGACTGATTAGCGCTGGCCACAGATAGCCCCAGACGTGATCATCCCTCGGGAGGTGGGAGTGCCCCGTGGGGACGGTGTCCTGGGGACGGCATCCCTTGGCTGGCAGCCGCCTGGCCTGGGGCTCTGCGGGCGGCTCAGTCACCTCGTGGGGCACAAGCATCCGTGCTGGCGCCGGGACCCTCGCACGCCTCTCGCCGAGCTGCGGGTTGTCTGCCCTCCCGGCCG
This sequence comes from Stercorarius parasiticus, assembly GCA_013396915.1. Lineage (NCBI taxonomy): Eukaryota > Metazoa > Chordata > Aves > Charadriiformes > Stercorariidae > Stercorarius > Stercorarius parasiticus. The sequence goes on along the minus strand of VWZL01004246.1, from coordinate 181,335 downwards.
GGCAGGGTGCAGCAGCTTGTACTGGACTCACTTTTGGGTGTAAAACCTTTTCTGAAGGAAGGGTATCTGCTAAAACCCGCCTTAACTCAAAGGTATAGCATCACACGGCAATTCTCTTCTGTGTCCCATCGCTAAGGAAAGAAGCTAACAGAAAATAAGCCCCTGACTTTTAAATTTAATTTTTGAGCATTTAAAACAAAATAGTAGATTCATAAATTTCTCAGAAATCACTAGATAGATGTAACACCTGCAGCTCTGCCTCAACAATGCTGGTCCTTATCTGTAGTTTTCGCTTTTCTAAACTCCTCCTTTAAATGTATTTTTATACAGCAGTGTTGACCTTTTCTGCCAGCCCCTGTGGAGCGAGGTTGTATCTTGTGTAAAAGTCATATCAAATGGGCCACAAAAAATCACTCTTGCCTGATTAAAATGAATAGTCTAGACGACGTGTGCATTTTCCTTCTGTGTCGTTAGCTTTGTATGAGAGCTTGCAGCAATCAGGGCTTTTATGGGAGAAATACAGCTACAGGTACTGCTAGCTGCCTTAACAGATACTAATTACAATCCTTGTAAGGATTGATTTGCGAAGAAAATTTCTATTGCCTCAAGGACAAACGTTTGTGCAAATCATATTATTGTGTATGGAGAAATTGGTAACACTTTATGAAATGGTTCTTTTATAAATACTTTACTATTTATTAAATTAAATGGTATTATAACAATCCTTTTGCTAAGTTAAAATATAGTAAGTGTTCTGGTTTTGCATTATTTCTGTGCAATGAAGCAGGCTATTAGATCTCGGTTGCCATCACCTGCTAAGAGTATCGTTGGTGTGTTTTGTAAAGGCAGCTCGTTTCAGCACCTCCTTTCCCCTTCCTTCATTTGGACCTGAAATTCTAAAATAGAGTCATTTTAAGGTTGCCTGTTTTCTGGAGCACGGGATTTGACTGTGGCAAATAACACAGACCTTGTCCATGATTGTATGTTTGGCTTCTTAAGCGAAGGCGGCATGTAGCCAGGTCCCGTAGGAAGCAGAGGTGGATGTTTTGGGGACCCAGTTCAGCTGCTTTCGAAGTGCACGGAGCCAGACTTCCCCAGCCATGGCTGCGTGCTCGCAGGAATCCCGTTTGGGTTTGTCTTGGCGAGCTGCAGCATGGCCATGCGTGTGCTGACCCAGGCGGCAGGAGCGATCCCCGCGGGCCCTCGGCTCACCCAGCACGGTGCAGATAACAAGTGGTGGATGCGCAGCCCTCAGCGGTGGGACCAGCGGGTCCCCAACCCACCTGTAGGGAGGCCTGATTGCTGCGTAGAGGAGGGTGAGACTGGTTCCGGTTCGGTACTTCCTTCGTCCCTGGATATGACCCTCTCCAGAGAGGAGCTGGGAGGGACCTGCCGGTGGGAAGCACCTTGCATGGTCTCCGAACGCCTGGGCTGGTTTGGGTGTGCTTCTGCGCATAAACCAGCCATATTCAAAGGTCTGGGGCCTTCGCTCCACCCCTGGGTAAGGTCTTCAAGACCTGGTGGGTCAGGAGCTGCTTTCCCATTTTCCTACGGGAACACTATTTGTATTCCTGTGGTGACTGGCTCTGTGTCCAAACTTACCGCTGCCCACCTCACCACGCTTCCAACATGGAAATTGCCCCATTGTTCCATCCCTATTGTGCATTTTACCTGGAGAAGCTAGGGAGGGAAGAAGCAGCGCCTTGTGTGCAAGGTGCGTGAGGCGGCTGCGCTCGCCCTGTGAACGGCAGCGACGGTCACATCGAGCGGTAATGCCGTACGCGTTAGTCCTGCGCGTTAATGGTGCTCTGCCAGCACTCCCAGGCTGACCATCTCTGTCCCTACTTTGAGAAGTTGACCTTGCCTTCTGAAATTCTTGTCCACTCTGGAAAACAAGCAGACAAGACATCTTTACTGAGCTAGAAATTCCTCTTGAATGTACCCTCTTTAATTTATGTTCCCTCTCACTTCATTGCCTGCGGCAAAACCCATTAATGGTGGCAGTTTGTGACACAACTGAAGGCTTCTCTAATGGGCAGCTCTCCCGCGATTCCACCGCGCTCTGGCTTTGGAGGAATTTGCTGGCGTTGTGGTGCTCAGCTTCTCCCCCTCCATTTCCCGGGCTCCAGAGACTAATCCTTCCTTTGGCTGGTGCTGCTGCTGCTATGGCAATATTTTCTCCCCCATAGTGGTAATCATGCAATGGTCTCTGAGAACAGCAGGAGAAGCGATGCCTGTTAGATGCATAAAAGGTAAGATGAACTACATGTCATAAAACTTTTAAAAGTTCCTTTTTTGTGTTTGTGCGGGGGTTATTTTATATGGCTTTTGATATGAAGCTAAAATTGCACATCAAAAAGGATAATGCATCTTTAAGCTGTTACAATGACTTCTAAATTTTTCATTTAATGTCAGTGAGGAAAAAACCCCCTCAGTTGGCTGAGTTACGTTGGTGAGATGGCTGTTTCATTCCATAAAGTGTCTGCAGTGGATTTGAACAGTAGGAAATCCAAGGGTGATAAATAGCTATTTCTAAGTAAATTTCATGCAATTGCCCTTTGGTTAAAGTCTTTCCTCTCAGCACTTTCCTGTGCACATAGCCCAACTAATAATATTCAGGAGCAAGTGCTTTCCAGTGTGACAACTGATTGCACTTTGAAGCAGTAAATGGCTGATTTCATAATTGGTATAATTTTTCACAAGTACCTGAATGTCATATACAGAAAGAATAAGCAACCTGGACTTAATACGGGAGCTTTTTCAATTCTCCTAAAAATCAATAATGTATTAAACCCCTCTAACTGATTAAAATAATGTGAACCCTGAGTAGGTTTTGTGAGGAAGGCAGGTTTCTTCAAGGGTGGCAGATTTATGGCAAAAGGGTTAATACATGGGGAGAATGGGGATACGTTACAGATGGAGTCCGTTTTCCTAATTAAACTTTTATCAAGATTTTCCCGGTTTGAATTGTTTCACTTAGTGCGATGGAAAAGAGCATTTCCTTTAGCGTTCGGGGCAGCCCTTGCAGCGCTCCTGCGCGGTGCCGAGAGCACTGTCCTCGCAGAGGGGACTGGGATTATAAGAAGAAGAAATGCCTTATCCGTTCCAAAACCCGCACGCCGGCTCGGAGGATCCCTCTGCCCTGCGACAGGAGAAGGCACGAGGCAGATTCCCAGAGGGGAGCTTCCAGCCTCCCAGGGGCGTGGGCCGTCTCCGTAGGGACCAGAGCCGGGCGCAGGAGCGGCTGCCGCAGGGGTCACCCTGGGGTGCGGGGGGCAACTTTTTGCCCAGGGCCCTCTTTGCATTGGAAAGTTCGATTAGTGTCACAGTGACGTGTTATTAACAGGGTTACAAAAAGAAAGCCTCTCTGACGACAGATAAGCAGAAGGTTATTTTTTTCCCCAGGATTTTAAGATTTCTTGAAATCCTGTAAGACTATTGTGGAAAACTGTGTGAAGATCAATTGAGGAAATACTGGTGAAGATAAAGCAAAGTCGCAGTCTGACAGCAGAGCCGTACAGGCGGCAGGAGCGCGCAGAGCCCAGTGAGGGCTGTGGGTGCAGGGGAGGTACAGCAGCACGCACCCCCCCCGGCTGGCAGCGCCACGTGGGGCCGGGAGCTGGGCAGCCGGAGCAGTGGGATGCACATAAACGCCTCAGAAGGAAAGATGAAGAAAAAAGATCACTTGCACTGAGGCCTGGGCAAGCTGCTGAAGCCCACGTTATGACACGAGTCCACGGTGGTGCGGGCATCCACCTGCGCTGACAAGGTGGCACTGTGTCCCCTCACTGGGGGAGCCCTGTCTCCTCCTGCCTCTTGGCTGGGTGGGCGCGCGCACCGCTGCCAGACCCGACACAGCATCCCCAGCCCTCCCGGGAAGGGCGAGCTCCCCCCCAGCGTGGTCACACGCAGGTGAATTGAGGAATCTATTTAAACTTCACTTCTCAAGATTGAGATCAGACATCTTAAGCTCCATATTATTCACGTTTGTCTATTGTTTCTAACTCATTTCCTATTTTCCAGCTGAGGGACTCTGCCAGAAGCACTCTTTGCCAGAGATTAAAACAATTTAGGAAGCAGACACCCAATTCCTTTCTTTGGATAGTAGGCAAATTGGATATCTGTGAGAAGCAAGCAAATTTTATTATCAACAGATAGTTTGCTACTTAACTATCCTTAAGAATCCCCCAGTATTTACAGGCTTTTAATAGTTGTCCTGAGCTGAAAGGAGAACACTGCGTGCCCTGCAGAGGTCCTCTGGCCGCGGCCGCGTTCGGCCCTGTGCCCGCTACCTGGGACGCCGGGGGGCCGGCCGGCAGCCCAGGAGGACAGGGTGGGGAGAGGCGTTTGATGGGAGCAAAGATGCTGAAAACAGACCACCTGATGCAGGAGGAGAATCCCGAGGCGCTCCCATGCGTGTGTGGGTGCAGTGCTCCCCATGGTGGGGAGCAGCCCCAGCGAGCTCCCCGCGAGCTCCGGCCTCGTGCACGCGGCAGGAGCACCGACGGGGTGAGCGTCCACAAAGGGGCTGGCGCGGTGCCCTGCCTGCGCGGGGACGAGGACAGCCGGAGCCAGGGCCCTTCGGGTCACTAAACCACAGACGCTAACGCCGGTTTTGTACCGCAGCTGGCATTGCCATTGCCAAACACCAACCATGAAAACACACGCAGGCGTTGGGAGGCGAGGGGAGAGAAGAGCTCGAACACCAGAGGGTGAGGGTGGCCGTGAGCCTGCTGGGAGCTCTGTTCCATGGAAGCCCGGCTGGCTCGCGCCCAGCAGACAAGCCATTTGAGCCCGGCGGAGGCATCGCGCTGCCGCTCCCACGCAGCTTAAGCTCCCTGAGCCTCCTCCGATGTTTGTAATGAGGCCAAGGGACATGTGAAATAGCGTTTATGTCATTAGCCGTGGCTCTCATTGATTTGTATCAAAATAGCTGTTTTAAATGTAATTACCACTAATTTGTGAAAATGCGCCATTAGATATGTAAATTCATTGGCTAATGGATGCACGCGGCAGATTACAGTGAATGGGATGACGTGGGATAACGAAATCAGAACCATTTCTCAGTTTGCTAAGCAGGGTCCCGGGGGCTGGGGATCGGTGTCTGGACAGGCTGGGGGTCTCCCACACGCCTGCCCCCGGCCCTTCCCACAGGGCACAGGCCACGGGGGACCCGGAGCGTTCTTCCCAAGCAAAGGTGCGCGTCTCCATTTCCCAGTGCCTTAGGGGTGGTGCGGGAAATTCTGCAGGAGTCCAGGAAGACAAAGGGGATGGCTCTTAAAATTATACAAGGATCAAAAAAAAATCATGGAATCATTCATCAGGATTGCTGTAGTTCTTGACCACATAGTCAATGATTTATTTAATCTTAATATATTCCATAAAGAGTCCCCATATTTCCATAAATATGTCATATCTACCTAATACATAGTAATGAACCTGCTCCAAGGGTAAATAAATAAGATCTAAGCTCAGCAAGCCAATGTTTATCAAAGGGAGATATACAGATATTGAGTCCTTTAAAGTACCATTCTTCACAGCGATCACAACCAAGTTAGGCAATTTATAACATGTCAAGTCAATTAGAAATCCCAGTGGGCTCAGTGTGAGCCCGGGCAACGGGGGGGCAGCTCTGGCGAAGCGGGTACGGCTCTGCGTGCACATCGCGTGGGCACGCGGGTGTGAGCACGTTGGTGCGCGGATGAGCGCGTCGCGGCGCTTCAGACCCTGCAGGGCAGCACCGCCGGCACCGCTGCTCCGCCACAACCACGGCAGAGCTACTGGGGAACTGCCCTCTCAAAGGCCGTTCCCTTCGCACAGCTGGTCTCATGGAGGTGTTTCGTAAGGGGGACTTTCAGGTTTCATATCTAGAAGGATTTGCTAATTTTTGCTTTGAGAATTGTTTATTATGAAAAATTGAAATAATAGTTTCAAACTGAAAATTTTACTTGGACTGTTTTAATTTTTCATATTCCGTTACTTTGTGGAATCATATATAGCAGTGCATAACGTGACATAATACACTAGTCTAAATATTTTTATACAAATACATTGAAAACAGCTAAAAATGTGGTTGCAAAGGGAAATAACTATCTTTTTTATTGTTGCACCTTTTAAATCTTATTTTCTAAAGCAAAATGTTTCCTGTCTGTGGTGTAATTAGTTTGACAAAGTCAATAATAATAGAATATTCTGATTATGTCAATATGACATGTAATATTATGCACTTCTACTACTATTATGCATATTATGACATGACTTGACATGATATGACAGGTCACATTATGCGCTACTACTGATGTCATAAAATAATGTAAAAGTAATGAAAACAAATTTTGAAATGAAAAATTTTTAAATGAATTCATGACTTTTTCCGAAGAGAAATTCCCAAGCAACTCTTTTTCATTTCCATTTTAAAAAAGCTTGTTTCATTTTCACCCCTAAGGCAAACAGCTTCTGAGGAGTTAACGCGTCCCACAAATGGAGCTCTGGGTTTTGAGCAGCTCAGGAGCCCCCAGCTCACTCCTCAGCTGGGCTCGCTCGCGGTCCCCGTGCGCATCTCGGTGTCCGTAAGCCCGGCTCGTGGCGGCACGTCCGTGCTTCTGCGCGTGCGCCGCGTTTGCGTGCAGTGCTCTGTGCTCCCACGAGCAGGAGGGCCGGGTGATGTGTGCTAACACGTCTGTGTTGCAGGACAACAGCCCTAGCGGGTCATTTTCAGCCGGAAAATGTCACTCCTGCTGCTCTCAATGCAACAGATGTGAAAAATAGTCGGTGTGTTAAAAGTACAATGATAGAAAATGCAAACTTTTTGCTTTATAGATTAAACCATCTCATCCTTTCGGTCACAGGGGCTGGGGCGTTAGAGGAGAAGCGGGTGCGTGGTCCCCATCTCTTTGGGGATGCGGTACCCTGCTCTGCTGCCGACTGCCGGGCATTCGCAGAGGAGGTGGGTTACTCTGCTTTTGCCCAAGTAAAACATTTTATTCTTCATCCTCTGCTTTGCTGCCTGCTTGTTGCTTTGCTCACTCACAATAGTCAGGTTTTGTGTTGGGTTTTAAAACGTCTCAGGAGGAGCATGTGGAGAGCAGAGAAGACCCTGGAGAAGGGGGGCGCATCCCGGCAGACGAGGCGAGGCGGGTGATGAAGATGCTGGCTGACACCAGACTGGCACGTGTTTTACTTGGGAGCGTCTCATGTGAAGTGTATGGCATGCTGATCCTAATTTATATTCATTTTTACAGGGATACAATGATAATTCTCAGTTCCCAGAGACACAAAACAGTTTGGAAAACATTTATAACAGGTCACTGGTGAGATGGATGCTTATAAGCCTGGGCCTGTCCTATGCTCATGTCCACTGCAGTTGTGAAGGTGTAGATTCCCTCTGCAAATCATTAAGAAAAAATGGCACTTGCTGGCAGGCAGGCAGGAGTTTTAGTGGCCTGGAGACGAAAGCAGGAATCCAACATGGGCACCGGGGACCGTACATGGTGCTGTATGTTCTCTCGCCTGCGAACCAGTCAGATAACACAATGGCTGGGATTCAGATTCATTTTTAATGAAATACTTTTTGCAACAATCCTACAGCAGCCCCAAATGGTGGCAGATAAGAGGACTGCCAGGTGGAAGATCTCCTCCTGCCTCGGCTGCTTCCTGAGCTCCTCCGTACGGGGAGCCCCGGCGATGGCAGGAGGTGCCGTGGGGATGGGGGCGGTGGGGAGGGGCCCGCAGAGGAGCGGTGTCAGTGCTGGCAAGTGGCGCGAGGACAAGGGTGAGAAAGGGAGGGAGGGTGAGCGTGGGCCCGGTGGGGACCCTGACCCCACAAGTGCCAGAGGACAGGGTGGGGGGTGGCCCTGGGCAGCCCCACACCTCTCACCTGGTCCTGTGCCCAGGCTGGCAGCCATGGGGCCGGGGCAGAGGCCAAGGGGATGCTTTTGTCACGAGGGCACCCCTGCCCTGTGTTTGGCTGCCACCCCCCCTGGGCGGCCATGCAGGACCCTGCCCTGCCCCACTGGCCGGGGTTGCTGGCCTGCAGGACACCAGTGCCGCTCCCCGGGGCAGGGCTGGCCCTGCAGCCCACCAGCCCCTTCTGTCACCACGTGGCAGATGGACATGGCTGCCAGGCCCTCGGTGTGGCCCTGCCCCCAGTCCGCGCTGGCTCGTTGGGCGCCGGACGCGTTTGGCGCAGGCCGGCCGCACTGGGCGCTCCTGGCACGGCACGGGCGGTGGCACTGCCAGCTGCAGCACGCGCTCCGGCACGCCATGCTGCTTCGAGACAGCTGGATGCGCTGCTCACGTCCCACCTCCTCACAGCCCTGCACCGGTGCCAGCGCTGCTCCTCCCACCTGTGCCAGCCCAGTGCCACGCAGGATGGGTCACCCGCACCCCCCCCGGCCATGGACCCCCGGCTTGCACTGGGGCTGGCTCCGCTTCGGGGCTGACAGGGTGAGGCTCCACGTCTCCAGTGCTCATGCGAGGGGATGGGAGCTGTGCCCCCTGCAAGGGGACATGCCTGCTGATGGCTGCCAGCCCGTGGGATGTTCCCCGCCTGGCCACGGTGGCAGAGCCCCGCAGAGCCTGTCCTTCCCGCAGCGTGCCTTGCTGGGGACTCTCTCTTAGTGCATGGGACAGGCTGCGCTGCTGACAACTCCTCCCGGGCACGAGAGACCCTGGTGATACGAGAAAGGTCATTCAGGGACCTCGACAGTGTTGTCCTCAAATGGAAATGTCATTTTTTATTATTTAGTGCTGATAGAGTGCTCAGAATAAAGGCAGTTGATGGCTGGGAGAGCTTCAGCTTGGACGGGCTCTGGTCCCTGCTCCCAGCCCTTTCCCGCACCCGCGGTGGCACGGAGCCCCCATGAGCTGCGGCAGGGGGACCGCTGCCCGCTGTCCCCAGCCCGAGCGGCGGCGGTTGGCAAGGGGCTGTGTGGTCCCTCGTGGGGCCTGTGCTGAGGGGCGCATGCGGAGGGTGGGCTGGGAGCGCGTGAGGGCTGCTCCTCGCCAGCACCCCCACCTCTCCCGGGCTCCAGGCGGGATTGCAGGAGCGAGGGGATCCTGGGAGGGACCTGATGGGGACCCTGCCAGCCCCGGGAGTGACGGGCTGGGTCTCAGCTCTCTTTCCACGATGCCCTCTTTGCTGCCTGGGCTCCTGCCTCCCTGCCTGCGCCGGCACCCGGCCCTGCTCCGGGCACGGAAACGCCGCGCAGAGTGGAAGTTATCTCGTGTCACAGACGGGCGTTGGAGTGCCACTTCCATCGCCATGAAAGCAAATGAAAGGGGTTTGATCCAAATTGCATTTCCTCTCGTAGTCTGGAGTATGACGGCACATTAAAGCCTATAATATTCCACTGCTGCTCTTTTGCATGATTTTTTAATTAAAAAACTATGGAGTAAACAAACATTCTGCTCTGGAGTAGCCCTGCAGAGACCCATCCGTAGGCACATTTACATCCCTGCACTTTTTCAAGAAAGTTTATATCTTAACCAAAAAAAATAATAATAATATCACCCACCCAAACAGTTAGTATTGGATAAAAGTTTGGAGTGAAAGGCAGCTGGCAACCTTCTCCAGCCCGTGAAATGATATTAACATTTTATTATTCTAAGGTGAGCTTTTTGAAACGGAATTTTAAATGTTACCCTGCTGTTCCAGAACACAAAAACCTTTAATTTTATGCAAATGAACAGCGAGGAGCTGAGCGCTTAATGTAAACGAACACTTTCTTTGTAGGAGAGGTTGGAAGAGAAAAAAAAAAATTCCCAGGGATTCTTTAATTGCTGTCTGAAATTATGTAAATCCCACCGCTAGGCAGAACGCAATTATCCCGTGCCCCTCTCTGCCAGCATTGCTAATGTCTAACAAAATATCGGTGGGTGACATTTAGTTGAGGTAATGCAAATGAGAATTAATTTTTTTCCAAGACAAAGGGCAGCTAAAAGATCACCTCATTCGCACACCGCGGAGGGGGCAGAGCTCGAGCCGGGGGGAGTCCAGGGCACCCCAAAGTTGGGCTTGTGGCACTTGGGGACAGCTGGGCCCAGGCTGGAGCCTATAAGCGTTCCTTTATCTTTTTATTTTTTAAAGGAATGAAACCCGGGGAGTGGGGGCAGGTTGTTTGTTTGTTTTTCTTTTTAATTCATGGTCATTCTGGCACAGGGGCAGGGTGGGAAACGTGATTGAAACCCCCTAATGGCGCTGCCTGGTGTTGGATAAAGGCGGCTTGTGATTTATCACCTACTTGTGCTGATAACTAGCAATAATTCTATTAAATATTCAGAGTGAGGCTTTTGCAACACAATTATCAAACGGGATTTGTTAGCGCAGAAATGCTTCACGAGCACAAAAAGGTGCTGCGGGTGCAGGGAAGGGGCCGCTTTGTAAAGGGCTTTTCTTGCCCCCCGCTTCAACCGAGGTCGGGTCCCCTCCTGGCTATCCCTGCCCCTCTCTGGGGCGGGGGGACAGTTCCCATTTTTCTAGCATAAATCAGGGAATTCATACAGGGATTTTCCTTCTTTTCTTTTTTTGTTTTTTGGTTTTGGTTTTGCGTTTCACAGCTACCTTTGCTTCCAAGGCCGCGTCTAAGTGCTTGTGACCCTGCTTACCTTTGAAAAGAGGAAAGGAAACCCCAGTGGGAGCTGGTGCAAGGCAGGGGCAGGTCTGTGTGAGGAGTGAGGAAGTATATGGATGCTCAGAAGGCTGCGGATCAGGGTAAGAAGTGCTCGTGGAATTATCCTTTGAAATGTATACTCTCTGCAGGGAGGCCCCGGGGATCATCCTTGCTGGAGGAGACGGGCTGAGTTGCACCATCTGCTTGGGATTTAGGACAGGCAGAGCTGTGAAAATATGAATTAAAAACACAGAGTAGCAGGAAATAGTTTCCTCTTGCCCTGTCTTTTTGAAATTAGACCAAGCACAAAACTGGATGGCTGGTGCCACCTGTGTGCCGCGACGTTCCCAGCGCTGGGTCGCTGGTGGCCAGCGGGGACCCCCAGACCCCCGGCCCTGCACGGCACCAGCCCCACCTGAGCACGGCTGTTCTGGCAAAGCTCAGGCACATCCCCATTTTTTTTATTCAGTTCTTGCCACATCAGCTCCCCAGGGTGTTCTATGGCAGCAGGAGAGGGGACCGTGCCCGCCAGGAGTCCCCAGACCCACAGGCTCTCCTGCGACTTGCTCCACCGTCCCGTTTGTGAGTGTAGGAGCTCCAGCCAAAAGAGGAATGGATGTATCATGTGTTTCTCATTGCGTTCCCCTCCCTGGAGCTGCTGAAGCTAGCGCATTGAGAAATGCATTCCCCTGACACCCACACCGTGATCACCAGCCCCCCCAGAGCCTCCCCCAGGCCTGCCTGGCACCCGCCAGGGCTGCACACACCGCCGGTGCACTCCAGCCGTGCCGGTACCAACGGCGGGGATGACGATGCGGCGGTGCAACTGCAGGCAGAAGCTGCCCCTTGTCTGCAGGACACTGCTGCCGTACAGACAGAGGCTGTCCTTGTCCTCCTAAAATTTATAATCTTTATAATCTAAGATTTAGACTCTTCAAAGCTTTATGCCTGTCTTTAACCTGTAGCACATGCATAGTCTCAATGGGATTTCTCATCTGCTAAGAGTTAAGCACATACATAAATCCTTGCGGGCTGGGGGCCTAAGGCATTCCCACGCACACACGCACGCATTCCTGCGCACACGCGTAATGGAACGACTGCCGTGCAAACGCGCCCGCCGAGTCGTCCGTGTCAGAGCGGGGCGGCACGCCGAATCCTTGGCGCTCCTGCCAACCTCCTGAGATGTCTCGAGCGTTTGGGATGCCATGGGGGTCATGAACTTCTGACACCACCCGCAGCAGATTCCCATTCGGTGTCTGCATCTCCGGGAAGCGGGAGGGGGATGTCACTGTGCCGGAGGAGAGCGCGAGCGGGAGCAGTCGTGCACAGTCGCAGACAGCGTTTGGGTCTGAGTGGGAAGAGAAAACAGCTTAGGAAAGCCCTGGCATGCCAGGTGCTTGGCGTGAAAAGGAAAGCACATTGAAGGCTCGCTAAGCAGCCGGTCCTTCCCTCGCCTCCCTGCCCCTGCTCGCTGGCAGACGACGCCAGGGCAGCGTGAGCAGCACCCAGCGCTGCGCTGTGCAGGCGCCCGCTCCGGCCCGGCTTCTCGCTGCAGCCTCCTGCGCTTAAACGCTGCCGTGAAGGTTTCTTACCAGGTTCCATCACATCAGCTTCATTTTCACCAATGCAAGCTGGGCCAATGTGACCCGGAGTTGAATCAATGCAAGAAACCAGGGCAGCTTTTTCGTGGCCTGGTAGAACTGATAAAATGCCGTGCCAGCCGCAGTATGTCCTTCCGATAGATGGTGTTTGTGGGGTGCTTCTCCAGCTGTTTGTATTTAGCAGCACAGTATTTGCAGGGGTCTGGTCTATAAGACTTCACTGTATAAATCTCCAAGCTTTAATTTCCATGCAGTAGTTTCTACTGTCAAATCACAAAAAAAGAAGGAACACACTTCATATTTAAAATCACCCTGCGAAACCCCTTTTTTTTGCCCTCATGTAAAGCTGTTTTAAGTCAGATGATATGAACTTCCATGAAATTACTCTTTCCACTTCATGTCTGGTGTTTGCAACGTGAATGGATAAGGCCTCTTTAATTTGGGGTTAGAAAATCCAGGCAAAGTTTTTGTCCCAAAGCGACAACAAAGTCGTCAGGTGACAAGCAGCATTTCATAAATGTCTTGTGTTCTGCAGCGTTCACTTTATTAAGGGCTAAATTGCGTTATATTCCCTAAAACATCATCTGCCCACTGCACAGAGTTATGCCCGTTAGAATAAACCCTGGGACGCGGCAGGCAGCAAGCGCACGCGATGGCGCTGAGCCGGGCTTGCCCCCACGCCGCGGCTGCCTGCGCCCGCAGTGGCTCGGGTCAACTGCTATTTGTCAAAGGCAGCCGTGGCCGTGGCCCCAGGCAAAGTGCTGATCACAGCACAGCACCCTCTGAACTGACCCGGGCATTTAGCCTTTTCTGAGAAATATTTACAGAAAGGTCAGCAAATGCTTTGTGACAGGACGCTAGCACATCCCTAGCCCACTCCTTTCTCTCTCCCCACCTTGCCCCACGTGCCAGGCGCAGAGAGAGCCGGGACCGGCGGTCCCTCACGCCAATGTCTCTTCCTTCACATCGCACAAACACCGCTATGAGACCCCACACCGGTGGGGATGTGTTTCTGTCTGTAACCCCGTCTCTTTCCAGGGGATGCTTTTGCATCAGCCAAATGATTTTCCTCGTGCCCCGCCAACATCGGGGTTGTGCTGCAGGAACAGACGCCTTCTTGCTGGGCTCTGCTTGTCCCGAGCACAGCCCCGCCTGCCTGAGTCCCGTCCCCGCTTCACCACTACCTCTCAGGGTCAAGATTTGGCAGCTATGGTTGAAAAGGGGTGAGCAGGACCCGTTATGGGACAGTGCTGGGGAGGAGGAGGACGTGGCAGTGGGGTCACAAGCAGGGTGGCTCCATGCACTGCACCTCGGCAGCACCAGCTGCCTTTTCCTGATGGCACCGGGGACCCCAGGCTCCGGAGCCAACCGCACTTCCCCATCCTATTGCCAGTGATCTCTGCTGTCAAACATGCTTTTGCTGTGCTCGCTTTGGCTGTGTCCAGGGAACCTCGGCTGCTGGCCACTCGCTGACCCGTCTGCTGGCTCCGTCTTTGCTTCCCCGTCCCATGGCCTGGCACAGCCCGGCACTGCCCATGGCGAGGCAGAGAGAGAGACAGACAGAGCAGCAGCAGGAACCACTCACTCGAAACAGATTTACCAGCTAGAAAGTTCCTTGCAAGAAAATAGAGCAGCGAGGGGCACATGGTCCTGAGGAAGAAACAGGCTTACCGTCCCTGAGCCCTCCCTGCCCTGAAATGGCCCGGGTTCCTAAGCAGATCAGAGTAAAAACCTCCTGGAGCTGGGTAATTCTGCCTCTTTCCGATAAGCCAGTAACCCCATTAATAGAGAGTCTGGCATGGAGGGAGCTGTGCTGGGAAAGCGCTGCACCTCAACGTACACAGCAGATTAAAAAGGACTTAATCACAGTGCAGCCACAAAGTGCACTACATGGCATTATTCCTCTGAAATAAAATATTATATACAGCCTATCTGAGAGCCGCACAAAATAAATACTTTTAAAATCTATGATTACTGTAGGGGTTTTTTTTTAATTTTATATTGGTGGCTGAGTTCTGCTCTTGCTCCAAAGGATTAGAGGGATAATTCCATTACAATTTAGTAACAAGATTAAAAGAGCCAGTTATCCATTTATGGGGGTCTATGGAAACGAGCAGTGGCTTCTGGAGGTCTCAGGCTCAGGGTAGGTGTATCACTCACATCACAGACACATCCAAATCAGGTTAAGGCGCAGGCAGGAGATGCCCGAGGTGAAAAGGTCTCCGGGGCCACCTGTCCCGGCTTTGCCGTGAGAAGTGTTCGGGGGTTTGCAGGGCGAAAGGCCGCAGATGGGGAGACTTTCTAGTGTGAACGGTCACGGGGCGGAGGAGAAAGGAAGGAAGAGCAAAGGAGGAACACTCTAGAAATAAAACCGTTCGAGCAACCCCCCAGGAGCGAAGCACCAGTGCCCCAAATGTCAGTGCTGAGGAACCGTGTCACACAGCCGCTGACGCCAGGGTCCCAGGGCAGGAGGAGCCAGCTCCAGCAGGGGATGCGGTGGGGACCCAGCACTGACCCGTGGGGTGGCTTCTCCCAGGGCCAGAGCACGTCCCCGGGAGGAAAAGGGCAGCGGGGTCCTGGGGGGGCTGCAACGGAGCTTGCCGGCTCCTTTCAGCTCTGCGGAGCATGCGAGAAACACGTATCAGCCAGAGGCCTGCAGAGTGCCAAGGTTTGGGACACCAGGATCTTGGCATCTTTCCTATCTCCACAGCTGGAGGAGGAATTTGTGACAGCTTCCATGGCAAATTTAGTTTCTTCCTATTTAGAAGCAAATTGCTAAATTCTCTAACATTTTTGTTCTCCAAGTTCTCTGTGCTTTTCTGCGCTGACAAAGCCTTGGCTCTCCAGGACAGGAAAGGTCAGCAGTGGGAATTCCTGACAGGCGTTGAGTTATGCAGGACGCGAGGTTTGTTCCTCATTCCTCCTGCCTCACACAGGTAACAACAAGGACACAGCATTATAATCATGCATCTGAGCGTCAGCTTCACACTAATGATCTGTTATCGGGATATTTGAGCATTTGAGTTTAAAAAGCGCTTTTCAGGAGCATTACTAAATTTCACTTGCAGGGATATTGGCTGAAAATGACCACGGCGGAAGATGCCAACCCAGGCGATGTGGAAGGAAGGAGTTATTTAGCTGTTCTAATGAGTACACGTGGGAAAGCATTTGCAGCGCTGGTCCTGCTCTGCCCCGCAGTTTGGAAACCCCACAGCCTGAAACTCCCTCGCAAAAAAATAACGTACCTGCCAGGCTGCGCACGTGGAGCCGGCACGAAACATCCATGGTTAGAAACTAGCCATCGCTGGCATTGCTCTGCGTATCCTCTATACTGATTAACTGATTAATTGATATTTAATTGATTGCACTGTCAGAGCAGGACTTTAGCATGTGCTGATTGTCTCGCTGACTGTTGCTAACAAGTCTGAAGAGCATTTAGTATAAATCCGTAGGAGCTGTGCACGCAAAAGGTACAGAAACTGCTTTGGTGGCAACAAAGACCTGAGTTCATGGAGCACGGTCAGTGAGCAATGTCATCATTCATACACAGAAAGGTCTTTCTCCTTGCTTTTAAAATAATTGTTTAGAGAAATTTGAATGTAGCTGGTCAGATTGGGTAAGAAGTGTCCTTGGTTCTATTGCCCCAGCAACGCGCTGTGCCCTGCTCTCGGAAACCTCCTTTGAAGCATTTGTGCCGCTTTTGCCCTGTCTTGTTTGTCCCCAGGAGGCGCTGCCACCACCGTGGGGCACTGGTGCAGATGGAGGGTCCGTCCCGCACCATGCGGAGCAGCAGCTGGTTCAGAGGGGCACGCACCCCGGGGCTCTGCCTTCCCCCCCGGGGGCTGCAGCGGGAGGGCAGGGTCCAGCCCGCGCTGGGCGGACGAGCTCCATGGGCCCGTGCATGCACAGCGCTGCTTCTGCTCTTTGTCAAGGGCTTCTTTAAAGGCCTCTCACTCTGCAGAGTTACAGCCTGTAGCAATCTGTCCTTTTCTCCTCAAACAAACCCTTTATGGGCTTGTTCTTGTGAAATTTATGGGTTGTTGGGTGAAACATTAGGAAACATTACATCAAAAATGTAGAATGCTTTTCCCAGCCTGAACCAAGGTCTGTGGCAAGTGCTGGCTGCTGAGATATGGCTCTGACAAGCCTTTTCTTCACAGCGACCAGGGCTCCTAAGTAACAACCGCCAGCACCAGGACACCCTCCGCCGGGATGGGGGTTTGCCTGCGCTCCCCTTCAGCCGGTGACAGGGGAGGGACCGGATTATCCCATTGGAACTGTAAAGGTGCAGAACACATCATGGGCCAGTCTGTTTTTTTAAAGACGCGTATTTAGGTGTGCTGGTGAGCGCCCGGAGCTCACCGAGGGAACAAATGGCTGGTGGGTGGCTCTGAATGAAGTAGAATTTGAAAGGACCAATAGGTTTTCAGAAGAGCCACCAGACAACTGTAACAACGTTGTCCTGCTGTATTAGTTTAACGTCCACTTGAATCACTGACCTTAAGGTCTGAAAAGGACTAAACCCAGAAACAGATGATTTCTTCCATGCGACATGACAGAGGGGCTGTGGCCGCTTCCAAATGCAATTGTACGGTCACTTACGGAAATGCATTGTTCTGGGCGGCTTTAAGAAAGACGCCGCTGCG
Source organism: Stercorarius parasiticus (assembly GCA_013396915.1). Classification (NCBI taxonomy): domain Eukaryota; kingdom Metazoa; phylum Chordata; class Aves; order Charadriiformes; family Stercorariidae; genus Stercorarius; species Stercorarius parasiticus. The sequence continues at coordinate 164,478 of VWZL01004246.1, read as the reverse complement.
TGTGCTCCGGGAGGGGCTGGAGCTCGGCGCCGCGCGCAGCCCGAGCCGATGCTACCCCCTGGTGANGGGTGCACCCGCACCCCGCAAAGGCGGGGAGTGGGTGCTGGGCGCAGCCAAGGCCAGGGGGTGGGCTGCCCAGGGGGGGCTCCACCGACCCCCCGGCCCCGGGCGAAACCGTCGGGGAAACTTCTCAGCAGTTACCGGGCCTTGTCCCAGCACCGAGCCCCCGCCAGCCCGCACCCTGGCCTGGGGCGCCCTGCAGAGCTCACATCCCTGCCTTACACGGCTCACTCTTTGCATCTTGTTAATGAAAAGCATGGATGTAATTTCAATTAAAGATAATTACATATTTAAACTTAACATTAAATTCTGCACTAAAACAAAATTACATGAAATCTCAGTGTGCAGCCGTGCTGCAAGGCGGCATGCGAGGCGAGCGGAGGAAGGAAATGCTATTATGCAAAGTGAGCTGATCCTCACATCCCTCCTGCTTGCGCTGCGCTGCCCTGGCCAGCAAGGTACAGTTCCTCTGTCCCCAGTTGCCACCTCCCCAGGTGGTTCCTCTCACTCAGTTCTGCCGGGCTGGCCCCGCAGCCGCTGGGCCGGAACCATTCCTGCGCTGTACAAAGCAGACACAAAAATGAAACACCCTATGAGCGGGGCCATCCATCAGCAGGGTCACGAATGGCGCTGTGGTGAGATACGCCATTCCCAGCAGTGGCCACTGCCTCGGCCAAGCAGCCGGGTCCCGAGGGCCCCTTGCATCCATGGGAGGAGGCTGAGAGATGCTGCAGTTGGATAAACTCTGGTGTTAACCCGGGTCCCGAGGAAAGCTGGGAAAGTGTTTTGAATTAGTGATGAAAACCACAGTTTCTGGACTATTGAATTTTTTTGTGAAATCCAATAAATTTGTTGGCCTCAAAAGCAGTTTTCTGAAAATTGAAAACTTTTTTGATTATTCCTTACAATTTCCCCCAAAATCCCAAACACAACATTTTGTTCCTCCAAAAGCAAATGCTTTTATTTTCTATCCCCAAACACACCGAAAATTACTGGTTTGAGATGGCATAAATTGCTTTTTTCTCTCCCTCCTTCCTGTTTGACCAGTAAATTTAAAAAAGCCCAATTATTTCCCCAAGTCGGTGGCTGGGTTCAAGCGCCAGGCTGGCACAGCGCAGGACTGAGCCAAGTTACGATGTGTCCTCCCAGCCATGAGGTTTATGCCCCTGCCCCTGCAGCCCGTGGGGCTTGCGGGGTGCTGTGAGACCTGCACAGAGAGGGGATGACAGTCACATGCCGGTGGCTCAGCTTGGAGGCCATCTAGGGATATTATTTTCCCAGCTTTATATATTTCCTAAAAATAGATGGCCAGAGGATGAGTAGGTCAAAGCCGTGCTAATTCAGAGTGGCTTAAAGCCGTGCTAATGAGACCGGATTTCAGAGGCACGGACGAGCAGGTCTCCTGCTCTGCTGGATGAGGCCTGTCCGGCACAGCGGGGACCAGCCGCTCCTCCTGCCTGGGCTCCCCGTCCTGCCCTTGCGGGAACCCAGAGGAGCGTGGGAGCGGAGTGTCGTGGCCTCTGCCACGAGGGGTCCCGCAGCTCCTGTGCCCATGGGACTGTGCACACCCCGAGCGCGGCGTGGGTGTGTGGGAGCCGGGGGGGGGGAAGCAGAGCACGTCTATGTCCCCATCCCTCAGAGCAGGCTTGTGCTCAGGTCTGTCACGGTGCCCTGCTGCGGCAAACCAAAGACTCTGTGGCACCATCAGACCTCTTCAGAGAGAGGCTTTTGTTTAATAAAACATGAAAATTATTCATTGTGTGATTTAATTTGATAGGAAATTCATGCTGCTCCTGTAATAATTATTATCATTATTGATTATTGCAGTGTGGCTGAGCAGCCGCAGCCAAGGGACAGAGCCCCTCTGTGCACGTTATGCCAGGGGACAGCCCTCGCCCTCACAGACACACACGCTTCTCAACCTCAACTGGACACAAACGCGGCATTGAAATTGCGGGTTTGCGCTGTGTAATGGTCAGGGCTGCCAACAGACTTCATAACGGCACCAGGCAGCACGGTCTGAGGATGAGAAAATCAAGACATCAACAGAGCAGACGTGGTGCATGTGAAACAGTGAGCTTTGTCACACTGCTGGCGCTGTCATTAAGCTTCAGTGTGAACGTCACCTGCAGAGCCCTTTGCTCTTCTCCTCGGGCCGCGGTGGTTTTCCAGCCCTAGAAGATGTCTGTTCCTCAGCGCACGCTGGGAAGGGCCGGTTTGCCGCCGGAGGGAGGGAGCTGACGGGATTTGCTTGTCCCTGGGTGGACACAGTGAGCAGCGACGCGGAGGGGCAGCACCATGGGCACCGCGGGCACCGCTCACGGCACAGCCACCACGCTCCAGCACTGGGGTTTCTCCTCCTCCGTTAAATGATTGCAGTTATCAAGCACTGACAAGTGGCATTAAAATTTATTAGCCAGCATAAAGTTTTATGTAAGGGATGGCTAGAGATTTAGTGGGCTCTGCCCATCCTTACTTTGGCTGGCTGTGTCACCTTTAATAACTGCCTGCGGGGTGTGCGGGACAGGGGGGTGGCCCTGGGTGCCCCAGCTTCTGCTCCCCATCCCAGGAGGTCCCCTCCGCTGACCCCACGGCCCCTGCGCCCCCGCGGCCCCACATCCCGCTGCTGCCAGCCTGGCCACGCAGACCCTGCCGGCAGCGCGTGCCCGGCATGGGCGAGGAGCTCCTCCGGCAACACTTCTATTAATCAGTTTGGCAATCGTGAAATACACTACATGCGTACTGGAGTCTAAATCCCGGACTCACTAATGGTTTACTACCCACTAAATCCCCCTTCATGTTATTTAACTTTTAAACCCAAGGAATATTCCAAATCAAAGAGGCTCTGTGTCACGCTTAGTCCATCTCAAAGAGCCTGGAATTAACATCCCTTCATGGCTCGACAGTGCCTGCCGCACGGAGCCACTGCTTGCTCCTTATTAATATTTATGATGGGGAGAGAAAGTTGCATAAATCTTGGTTGATACTTAATTAAACCCCACTTCTTTTGATTTCTTCTCTTTCAGCTTCACTTAGTGCGGGCTGTACAACCATTAGATGCTCATCCCACAAAGAACAGCCTGGCACACGCGGTGGCACCTTTGGGGCTAAATGGGATTTACCATCTGTGCTCCCCAGCCCATCGCCCCCGACACCCCTGTGCCGCCGGCTGGCCTTTGCCACCCTGGGCTCACTGGTGCAGCCACAGGTCGGAGGCTACAGAGGCCTCACGGGCCACCACGAGCCTCGCCTGGCAAAGCACAACTCGGCTTTGCTTTGGTTTATCTGTGTCTCATGTCTGATCTCGAGCGCGATTCATAAGAAAACAGTTAACACGCGGCTGACATATCTTTGATACGACGATCATACCGAGGAAGCAGCTTGACCCCCGAAGGCTCCCGCGAACGGCAGGATTGACACTTCACATTGACTTTGCTTCAGGCTTATCAACAAATCTCAGCCAATTTTATTAAAGAGCCGCGTGTGGTGTGTGGGACGCGCCAGGCTCAGACAACTTCATCTCGCGCGGCTCAGAAACCAGGCGAGGGCTTGGCTCGTTTTCTCCTTGCTCATGTTTTCACTTTGCTGGTGAATTTAACTTTACAACAGCTCCTCGTGGGGTTCACCGAAGGCTGGAAAGCGGTGAAAGCCTGCGGTGTTTCCCGGCCCTTTCACGCGGAGCAGGGCAGAGCAGGCAGGGGCTGGTTGGGGATCGCGAGGGCTGTCGTGCGATGAGTGTCCGGTGGCTGGCCAGACGGGAAAACGCAGCGTCGTGTCCCCTGGCACTGCCCGGGCAGTGAATCACCGTGGAGGCAGCACGGAGGGTGCTGCTGGCAGCGGGGCAGGGTCACAGCCCTGCACCCCTGGCTGCCGGAGAGGGGGCTCTGGCCCCTGCCGAGCTGTGGCACCCATCCTGAGTCACAACCCTGCAAACACCGAAGTGTAAAACCCCACCCAAAACCCAGCCAGAGCCGCTCGGGCGGGCTGTGGGGGCAGCGCTGACTTTTCTGAACTGGTTTACTTGTTTTAGGCTCTATTTTTTAGCTCAGTTTAATGTGTATGTCGTATTTTTAGCGCTAAAAGAGGGCTGGGGCAGGGTCCCCCACGACAAGAATCAGGGCAGCAAGCAGCCAGGAGGATCCACGGCTCTGAGGCATCATTTGGTAATTATGTCTCTTTTTACTCATGCAAATTTTATCAATATTATTTATATATTCAAAGCCATTTATAAATAATATATACATTTATGCTAAGGTAATTGCCTCAACTAGATTATTTGTCCCAGTTTTTATTGTCTATCCAGATGCTGAATATTAAAAGTATGTTTTCTTGTACGCATTAGCAGTTCAGAGCTGTCTCGTCAGGGAACGGCACTTCTGCCTCTGTGGGGGCAGTGGGAGCGGGAGAAGGTGGAGGACGGTTTTGGTGAGGGCAGAGCAGGGAGAGGGGAAGGACAACGGGGAGCAGGGAGGGATTGTGGGGCAGGCGGCCGTCCTGGCACTCCGGTGTCGGACCCGCACGCCACAACGCTGCTTTGCCCTGGTGCTGGAGACAGGAGCGACAGGGCTTCGGGAGTGACTGGGGGAACTGGTCCCAGTATCGCTCACATTCCATCCCACCTCCCACCTCTTCACTTACCAAAACTTGACATCGCAATGAAAAAAGATTAGGAGCATTGACAGGCCTGCAAAGGTGACAGCTACAAAGAAATATGGAGCAATCACATTGTCAGAGTGCCTATTAGGAACCTAAAAAACCTCAGCTCTCCTGCACAAGCAAAACTGATTTATTGCACAGTACAGTTCATGAACTCATCAGTGGTTTTGCATGGAGAAGAGATGGATTTTCTTTCAGATGTTTATGGTGTGAGTAGACTGTCCTGAAAGTTATTGTTTGATTTTATAAATCAGTAGTGTGTGCTAGGGTGAGCTAAGAAGGGAGCTGGCTCCCCAGCCCAAACACACCAGGATTCATCCCGAGACCTGAGAAAGCACCGCACGTTTCTAGGGCCGCGTTTCTTGGGAATTCCCAGCACGGCCTTGCTGAACAGAGGAGCGCTTGCCCATGGCTGGGCTGCGTCTGCCTGCGGCATCCGCAGCCCGGTGGGGACAAGGGTCCTCTTTGTATCTCCCAGAAAGCCAAACGGTGCAGCCCTTTCTGACCGCCTTCCAGATCACGGTGCGGTCTGCCCAGGTCTTGGTGTGGCACGTACCAGCTGGCCTGCTCTCCCGACTGGCACCGGCACTGGCACTGGCACCGGCACTGGCACCGGCACAGCGGAGCAGAGGCTCCAGAGGCCGCGGCGCACGGCTGCCTGGTGCTGGGTGCCACAGCCAGCGCTGGCTCCCGACCCCCCCAGTGCAGAAGGGGTTTAAAGGCTTTCTGACAATCCCGTACTTGTGTTAAACATGTAAACGTTTCCTCTCCTGCACGGCATTATGCCTTGGATGCCCTGGGAACAGCTGTGGTTTATGTAGATTTTAAAGGTGAACTTTCATGCTCAGTGAAATTTTAAAAGCAGCTGATTTACACATGAATCTATTTCTCCGTGAGTGTCTATGTAGCTGTTTCTCTTCCTTAATGGTTTGTGACTGAAGAGCCGGGCTGTAAACAAGCAGCTCCGGCGCAGAGCAGCACTGCCTGCGCAGTGGCCGGATCACCCGCAGGCAGAGCGGGCATCGGGGCTGGGGCCGGCTGCCCGACGCCGGGTGCAGCCACGCTGGGAGAGGGCCAGCCTCAGGGCACGCTGCTGGAGGTGGGAGCTGCTGGGCCATCGGCTCCATCTCAATAGTGAAGAGCATTTCTTTGTCATCCTCGGGGGTCTGTAAGGGGCTGCAGGAGCTGGGGCATCCCACTCTCCCGCTGGCAGAGGGGACATCCCAGTATCCCACCTGCATCATCCCAGTGACTTGTCCACCTGCACAGCCCCTGGAATAAGAGATCCATGGCCTGACGTTGCCATTTAGTATTCTTTATAGCAAATAGTTCATAAAAATTTGTGTCTGCAGCCAAGCCACGCTGCTCCTTCATGCGCTCTTTCCAGGGGATGGAAATCCTGCCTGGTTTTAGGCGCCGCGGGAGGTGAGCTCAGGCACATGTCCCCTCACCAGGGACCCAGCCACGCGCCCTGCTAGAGCCCCGCCTGCAGCCCCATGTCCAGCGAGTCCCGGCACGCCAAAGTGTGGGCAGGAGCCTGCACCCACCTGCCCCTGCCCTGTTCCCACGCCCTGGGGACTCAGGGGTGGCCGATGGCACGTGGGGCTCCATCAGAGCCTGTGCCGGAGCTGCCGTTGGGGGTGAGCAGTGCCAGGTGCACAGCAGCGGAGGCAGAGCCTCGCGGGAGCACTCGAGGTGTTGGCGAGCGTCGGCTGCCCCAGGCCCGGCGCTGGCGTCCCGCTCATGCGGCACCGCTGGCTCACCCCGACCACCGGCCCCGGCCATCCCAACACAGCCCACGCCTCCCCAAGCCCTCTCCAGCTCCGACTCTTTAAAGACACTCTCTCTTTTTCCTTTAAAAACACAAACTTTAAATGGCTCTGAATAAAATAAAAGAGAATAACTGAACTGTGAAGGGTGATGATTGTATTTCTTTCACTTGTAAGAGAGACCTTTATAACTCTCTTGGGAGGAAAAAAACAATAATGGTCCTTCATGGATGAAGTGCTCTAAATATGGTGTATATTTTTTAAAATACCAGTTCTACAGTTATTGAAACAAATTATTGTTAAATGCATTTACAGCATAATAACTGTGCTAATTTGCTGATAAAAAGCATCCAGCGTTAAACCCCCCATACATTATTTTGTCATTAGCATTTGTTAGCTCCTTGTAGGTATTTTCAGACAGAAGGCTTTGTTCTGTATTTAGCACACGGGCCCCCCGCTCCTCGCTCTCCCCTCCCAGTGGGAATTGCTTGTGCGCAGAACTGCAGCTTTTTTTTAAAACTTCATGTTTAAAAACGGAAAATTTATTTCATTTCATTAATGGGCAAGGGAGGGAGGGAGAGGCGGGAGGAGGGTGTGTGATTTAGTGAGCAGCGTGTCACATGCCATGTCAGCACCCGCTATGGCCAGACCCAGGGGCGAGCACAGCCCCAAGGTGTCCCCCAGGTGTCCCCAAAGGCTGTGGGGCAATGCTGGACCCCCGCAGCAGTGGGGCACAGACCCACTGGGACAGCCTGGCCCGTGGCCTCCCATGGGCTCTGTGCTGCTGCGGGCCACGTGCGGGAGCATCGTGCCATGGTGGGACGGGGGGTCCCAGCTAGCTCCCACCCACCAAGGCCAAGGGCCACCAGAGGTGCAATGGGCAGTGCAGGCCCCAGTGGGCACCCTGCCAGTGGCGTCTGTGGGTGACACGGCAAAGCCTGGCCCCTCTGGGGATGGGGAAGGGGAACTGGGCACGGCCATGCTCTGGGGAGAGCTCCGGGGGGCAGGGGCAGGGCAGGTGGGAAGGGGACAGCACAGGGCTGCAAGTCCTGGGGCAGGCTGGCCAGCAGCCCAGGGCCACTGTGGGGGTCTCTGGCCCACGGCCCAGCCCACGGTGGCTGCCTGGTACCCCCAGCATCCCTGGGTGGGAGTGGGCCAGGGCAGTGGGCAGGGGATGGGGCGGTGGGGAAGGNGCAGCCGCCGCCAGTGGTTGGGGGTTTCTAGAGCCACCGTTGCCATAGCAACTCTGCTCCGATCATATCATCGCCAGGAAAAAAGCAGCTTTATTATCAACACAGATCTTCCCAAATTAACCCTCGCGCGCCTGCTTGGCTCCAGCCCGGTGCTCGCCCAGCCCAGTGCCACCGGCCGGCCCCTGCCCTGCACCGCTGGCGGAGGCTCTGGGGCAAAGCGAGGGGACCCCTGCGCTACGGAAACATGCGTCCTCCCACCGCCCCCGGAGAGCGGGAGCATCCCGAGGGTCCTTTCCAATCGTAAATGTTTATTGTTGTCCATGCGAGTATCAAAACTTTAAGTCATCCATTTAACTAGCGTCAATAAAAGCGCCGGCGGCGTGAAATGTGTGTCCCCGGTGCGGCGTGGTGCTGGGGGAGCCGTCGGGGTGACAGATGGACCAGGTGGAGGGAGGAGTGGGGAGCTCGGGCTTGGCTCCCAGCCCACTTACCCCTCCTAGCTCCATTTAAAACAGGAGATAAATATTTCCCCCCTGAAATATTAGTGCTAATTCTCCGTACGAATGTTCCCTGACCCTTCCCGTGGCCTCCAGATGCAGCCATAACAGATAAATAATGATAATGAGCAGTGAGGGGGAGTCGGAGCGGCGATGGCCGGCAGGGACCGCGGCAGGAACCCGACGGAGGCGTTTGGGAAGGGCCCGGAGCCGGCGCTCTCCGGGCACCCGCATCACCTCGCGCCCGCCCCCGTGCCGCACGCGCGGCCCCAACCCGCCCGATAACTGATGGGCTGCGGATTGAAGGCCTCAGACAAATCAATTAAGATAGCTACTGTATATTGATTAATACCCGTAGCTATAAAAATATAATTGATTACCTGAAGAAGAGCAGAGGTAATGTACAGAACAGACAGAAAACCTGTCTGAAGAGTGATCAATACTTACATTCAGGAAACTCACCCAGGAGTATAATTGGACAAAGCAGAATTTGGGCCAAACTGAGCACCAGGAAAATAATTTTGCTAACAACAAGACATTAGGAAGCTCGCAGGACTGGCCGCCATCTATCCCGGGGTGAGTGTAGAGCCACGCTAGCTGCAGTAACATTTTTTATTTTCATTCCTTTTGGGGAAGGACGCAAAACTTTATTTTTCTGACCAGACGGAACGCTCCAGCTGGGCTGAGCCTCCTGCCACTCGGGACAGCCCCAGGACTCCCCTCAGGGACACGCTGATCCCAGGGGACATTTCCCAGATGTTTCTGAGTCTTGGCGAGGTTTCGCTGCCGCCTCCCAGGGATGCTCTGACCCGGCCCTGCCTGCACCGAGCACTCTGTTCCTCTCTCCTCATCCGCGTGGGAAGCGCAGGCCAAGGCCAAGCCCACCCGTCTGCAGCAGACGGAGCCCATGCACAGCCCAAATGCGGCCCTCACCCCCCGCGCTGGGGGTCTGCACTGGGGCGGCTGGGGGCTCCCCCCTGCACTGGCCCGAGCCCACGGGGTGAGTCATGTCCCGCGGCCGCAGCGTGGGCCCGGCCGAGCGCACGAGGTGGCAGCGGGAAAGCCGGGGCTGGCAAACCTGCTGGATCCTCCCTCCCCAGGAACAGGCGGGCTCCATCCACAGGGTGCTTGTGGTCCACGTCGGGTGCCAGGCGCGCTCCCACCTGACGGAGGGCAGGGCAATTAGCAAGGCACACAGCGAGATTACAAAATGCAATGAAATACTTAAAATCTGCCCTCCAGACTAAAGTAAATCAGACATGACTTTGACAAGGTGAAACCAAAGTGATGAAACCAATCCATTGTGCTTGGGGAATCGATCTCCCCGGCAGGGAGTAGAGAGGCCATCGATTCACAGCCTCAGCAGTCAGGAATGTCAAGCTGCCTGATCTAAATTTCTATATGCATCACTCCAGATTAAATGATGGAGGAGCACGCCGTGCGCAGGCATCCACCTGCCCGGCCTGGCTGAGTGGCACCAGCACGAACCCGCCGGGTGCAGGAAGCCTCGAGAGGTGATGCGCGAGCGGTGGCGGTGCCTCCCCCAGCAGCGGCGAGTGCCCACTCGACTCTTCTGAGACCTCCCCAGTGCAGACCCCAAATGCCACGGCAAGCAGCGTGGGGCTGCTAGTGGGGGGACGCTGTAGCGGGGCTGGGGGGGGTGCAGGGACCCCAACCGCCCTGCGCCTGCCCAAGCGTGGGGAGGGCACCTGCATCACAGTCTTACTGTGAAACTCAGTGTAGTAATTAAGATTTCACTCTTAAAAATTAAATATTTATCGGGAAACATGATCTTTAGCTATGAGAAGCCTGGGCATGCGTCAGCACAAGGGGGACTCAGGCAGAGAGCTGTCCCTGGACCAGGACGGGGGTCCAGCCCTGTCACGCGTGACACCGCACTGGTGGGGCCAACGCCATCAGCTGCTTTGTCACTGTCGGACCCGGCAAGGCCATTAGTTTTGTCAGTGTGAGAATAAAGAGCCGTCTCTGGAGAGAGATGGAAAAACTCGATCCGGCTCCCAGCAGCCCTGAGGGGGTTGTGTTTTACCATTTCTTTATGACTTACCAGCTGGAACACAAGCAGGCTTAGCCGTCACGAGTGGCAGGAGCATTTTCTGCTTCCAGCTCCCACGGGGAGCCTGTGACAGAACATCAGGGACCGGCGCAGGAAGGCGAGAAGCCGGGGAACAGATTGAGGGAGGGAGGGAAGGTGGTGGTGCTCCCTTGTGCCAAATCCGAACCACTCCTGGTGCATGCCTGGCCCGTCCCACCCCCCCTGCCCCTGTGAGCGCTGCTGGGACGGGCACTGCGGAAAGAGGAAGAATTCTTGAGGAAGGCCAGTCTGCTGGGCAGTGCCCTGCGGTGACACGGCCGTGCTCAGGAGGGACATCACCCATCCAGGTACGGGCTCTTGAACTGGTCTTGGACCATTGCGGTGAGGGATGGCAAACAGCTCCCAGTGCCCAGCTGGGATGGCTGCTTTCACATGAGGGATGCAAATCTGTATGCAAGTAAATCCCGGTCTCTGGACTCGTAAAAACCCCAGAACTCATCAGAATAAATACGGTTTGCCTCACCTCTTTTTCATCCACCAAAGGAGTAAACTGCTCTTTTGCAACAGTTATATCTCATGACATTTAACCATTTCAGTATAATAACTCAACAGTAACAGAGATGATGAGCTAATACAGAACAGTAATTAAAAGTGGCCGTGACCTCTGTCCCTGCTGATAACAGACCTGCAGTCATCGTTGCACCTCCTCCAAGTCACCAAACAACCTTTTCTTTTTTATGTCACTTTTGCTGTTTTAATACACAGATATAACACATCTCGGAAAACGTCTGTATGTGAAGAGTTGCCCAGCCACAACCAGCCGCCGTGTCCCGGGACGTGCCGCCCCGGTTCAGGGCGGTCTGAGGGCTTTCCCAGGGCTGAATGGGGTTACGGGGCGCCGGGGGGTCGCAGCCCTCCCCGTTGGCTCTGCCCTCAGGAGGCTCTGCAGAAGTAGCGGAAGAGTTCTGTCCCAAGGGAACATCCTTTTGGGCCCTTTCCCGATGAAAAGCCAGGGTGGGATGGGGCGGTCAGGAGCCTGCAGCAGCTGCCCAGAGGAGGTCTGTAAAGCCATTCACGGAGCCTGCAGCCCCTGGAGGGGAACCCGCATGTGATGGACAGGGAAAGCAGGCCGGTATCACTCAAATAATCCCTCTCATTAGTCTTCTGTAAAGCAGGAGATAAGGCAGTGAAAGGGACAGCTGCTCCTTGGCGTGCGGTGGGTGGGGGTTTCCTGCAGCAGATTTGTCAGTGCCAGGGGACTTTCCCATGAGAGGGTCCCCACAGCCAGGGCAGGTCCAGCTCCATTGCCGGCAGCACCCCGTCACCCTGCTGGTAGAGCGGGGCTGCCCCAGGACCCTCCACAAGCCGCCAGAGCCCAGGGCTGTGCTGGCGTCCTGCCACTCGCCCCCTCTGCCCAGGATGCCGGGCACCCAGAGACCCCGGGGCCAGCCGAACCCTGCCTGGGCTCTGGGTGCCTGGCGGGGGCTTGGAGCCTGGCACCTGCGGGCAGTGCCTGCTCCGGCACCTGCTCCTGGTGGGACGTGCAGCAGCTCGGCCACCCGAAAGCCCCGGAGTCGCTCCCTCACCGCAGCCCCGTGCCAGCGCCCGGCACAGCACGGCGAGCCCAGAGCCCACGGGCCACCCCGCCACCCCCCGGCAAGAGGGAACAGAGGCCATAGGTTGCATTTTTTTGATGCAGGTATTTTATGCATTGTTTCCATTCTGGGACACGTGAACATCTTTCTTAAAAGTGCTTTTAAAGAGACGCCATCAAGCGAGGGTCGGTGCTTCCAGCACGGAGGCATGGCTGCCCAGGCAGTGCGCACACCGGCACATCCCCGCAAGACCACTGGCCGCCTGCAAAGTGGCATCCTTGAAAATGGTCACGGTTCGTTTTCAACATCCAGAGCAGTGTCTGCCAGCAGAGCACAAAGGGAAGCCACGAGTGCGGCATGAAACCCAAGCAAACAGCATTACTGCAGCTCTAGAAAAAAATGTAAGGGTGACATGCTTAAAGAGTTACCAGTTTGATAAGGGCTTCTAAATTATTTGCTTCTTTTTAACTTCACAAAATCCATTTGCAGTTATTTATAGCAATTCCAAACGAAACATGCCCTGACAAACACACCTGAAAGAAGAGAATAATCTTGATACGTGGTAATTGTTTGTGAAAAATAAACTGTCACTGCTGATGTTTGGCATTAGTATATATCTTTGTCAACAGTATTTTAGTAATGTTCCATTTTCTGTATGAGTTATTATATTTGCAATTATGAGACACAAAATACCACCCGGCACCCACACCAACTTCAGCTTCCCGCTCCCTCACATCCCAAGGTTTTGTACTACATGAAAGCTAGTTCCACAATTTCATGTTTGTAGTTACAGATTAAATAATATTAAACAGTATTACACTTGAAAGATTTGTTTCCAAGTAGCAAATAGATTCCCCATATTATTCTTTACTGTAAGTAGTTGTTGTTATATCTTATTCATCTGGAAAATAATTTCAAACAGCCATGAAAATAGCGGATTTCTCTCTGTTAAAATGATAGTCAGAGCCTGGGCCGCTGACATATAGTAACATGATTCACTTGGACAGTTACTGACTGCACATCCAATTCATTTCTTCTCTAGAGCACCAAGTTATTATCTGAAATGCACAAGGTGTCTGGGGGTAACATATGATCAGCCAGGGACGCTTTTGACGGCTTGAAGAGCAATCAATAAAAATTGTCTCCAGCAGTTTCGTGGAGTATGGAAGTTGGTGGTGAAATGAAGTGATGGAGATTAACTAGTGGAAGTCAATGCCCTGGTGCTGTGAACCCTGTTTTTTAATTAAAGATCCAAAGCTGCTTTTCACTCCAATAGGGGTTTTCCCCCCTCCCCGTACCAAATTCGGCGCTGAAGGATAACTTCCCTGCGCTCTGCGTGTACGCGAGGTGTCGCAGCCGCCGCCTCTGCAGCCTGACGGGGACAGGCGCTGGTGGCCCGGGGTGGCTCAGCCCCGGGCAGCCCTGGCCCCGCCGCTCGCGGGGAGGGCCACCCTGTGCCCCCGTGGGCGGTCACAGTGGCTCACTTTTTGGAAATGCATTTTAAGGATAATCTTGATGGTCGTACCAGCCAAATTAATATCCTTTCTCCCAGCTCTTAACCCAGCTACATCCATTATTGCCCGCTGTTGTCCACCCACGACAAAAAGGACCTGTAAGCTACTGTCCTGTATGACAATCACTTAATTTAGGTCTCGTATTTATGAGGCTGCGTGTACTCTCACCGAGGTTAATGCAAGTTTTTCAATTAACATTAATAGTGTGGGACTGGGCTCTGTTCTCCTTGAGAAGAATGACATTTGGTTTGTGAGTAAGCACGTTGTGCAAAGGCTGCTGGCTCTTTATTGCTTATCTGCACGGCAAGGGCGGGTTGTATCGCTGAAATGGGTCGTGGCAATGTCAGCGGAGGCACCTGTCTGCTCTGGGGACAGCCCCAACCTGCCACCCTTGGGAAATCCATTTGCCATTTTAGCATTTCTTAGAGGAGTAGTTTTTAAAACACTCTGTTCATTTTCTTCCATTAAACACAGTACAAAGCTATATGGGTTTGATGGTGGCATAGTAATAAACACTTAAAGACTTGTTTACAAAGAAATAGTTACTGTTTGCTAAATAGTTCTAATGGAAAACAGCAAAGCTCCCCGCTGGGGTTTAGTCCAGGAGGGCTGCGGGTGCAGGGTGGGCAGCCCCGCAGCTGCAGGCTCTTTGCTTCTCACGTACCAATTCCTTAGGTGCAGGAAAGGTTTTTGTAACAGCTCTGTCGCTGCCATGTTTAATATCTGAATTTCTGTGGATGGCATCTCTCAGGCTCGCCTGGTGAGGCTGTGCTTCTACAAAGGGTACCTGTGCATGCCGGCTCCCGCCACAGATGCTCCTTTAAGGACCCCTTCCCGCACGTGAGGGCCCGATCCTCTCTGGGAGAAGCGCTGAGCCCCAGCCCCTGCGAGCCGTGCCCGGCTCCTGCCGCGGGCAGCAGCCCAGCAGCCCCCTTGCCTTTGGCAGCTCCACGGGCTGGCTGCTGCCTGTTGCCCGATCTGGGGGCAAAATAAAGCAGGAGATGTGCTCCTGGTTCCCAGGGCCGGGGGGAGGGGGTTGCTTCTGCCCCCCATCTCTGCGGGGGTGCCGGTGCAGGTCTGCCCGGCGCTGGGCTGCCTGTGCCTGTGTCAGGCCCCGCTGCCCGCATGGCGCTGCGGCGTGTTGTCTCCAGGGAAGCGTGGGGCGTTTGGACCGTCACAGAATCCAGCCCTCTGGGTCCAGGTCCTGGTCCAGCAAAGATGTTTACAGACACTGTATAAAGTAAACAGCAGAAAAGTGAATTGTGGTTTGAATGTTGCAGCTCATGGAGGCCAAGCAGGCAGACCGGGTCCGTGTGCCACCCCTTCCCGTGCCAAAACCCAATTGGGGATGAAAAAGTCATCAAGAAACTGCGCTTGAGGAAATCTCCACTGGTGCCAATGACAAGTGAGGGCCGTGAAGCCTGTGGGACTATCCTCCCCCCTTCCCCTAAATGCCGTCCCTGCAACTGCAGAGGGTGCCCGCTCTGCACCCTCCCGCCCAGGGCCAGAGCACCCGTGGATGTTTTGCATCAGAGGATGTTTTGCATCAGAGCATCCAAACACCCTCCTCACTGACGCAGCGGATGACACAGCTGCAGCGGCTTCTCCACAGAACCCCCCAAAACCAGGGGCTCGCCTTGGCCAGGTAGCTGAGCCTGGCTCCCCCTGCCCCACAGCGGGGGAAAGGTGGGAAAGGAATAGGTTTTGAAAGTGAAATGAAAAGAAAGAAATCGTTTTAGCCTTGAGCCCAATGTAAACGTTATCGGAGCTGCTTGCAGCCAGCAGCAGCACAGAATCATAGAATCAGCATAGAATCATAGAATCACAGAATGGTTTGGGTTGGAAGGGAACTTTAAAGCCCATCCAGTCCTGGCACCCACACGGGCCAGGCCCAGCTGGCGCTGCCTGGGTGCAGCAGCGCAGATACAGGGAAGCAGCAAACAGTAAACGCCTCCCCGAGCGAAGGGCAGTGGGAGCAGAGCCGTGGGCCGCAGAGCTGCCTCCGAGCCAGCGCCGCTGCCTCGGCCGGAGCAGGGGACGGGGAACGGGGGACGGTTCTACCGAGGGGCTGAGCCCCACGTGCCAGCGGCACACCGTGCGAGGGACCAGGAGGACGCGCGTCCCTGGCGTCACACCCCGCCGGGCCACGCAGCATTAACCCCCCATCTCACACGCTTACTGTAATCCACCGGTAAGGCGGGCTGCATGGGCTTGAACTGTACCGCTCGGTTTAATAAGAAATGTATAAAAATAATAAAAATGGAAACTCATGGATATTATTTGTCAAGTGTGTGCCTAGCAACTCCCTGTTATTTCACATATCGTTCTAGTGGGAACATAAGTAAAACACATTAGCAGTAATTTAAAGTTGCTATGTGCATTGATTATTTATACCCTTACATAAAACTCCAGTCTCTCTGTGCAGCACACCAGCCTTGATAAACTGTGTATGTTAAATCACAATCTCCAAATATGTGGACAGAATCTCCAGGCGAATATTGTAGGTTTTTTTAATATATATAGAGAGAGATAGATCCACTCTTTGGTAGTGACTTGTTTGGTTCAAGTGCATCTCTAAATCACACTATACATATAAATAATAAATAAGGGAGGCTCATATCCTTAATATTATTCTCATGTCTTATTAAACTAATATTTCAAAAAAACTTTTATTTTGCCTTTAGTTGCAGGTCACTGCTAAAGTTAAAAAAAAAAAAAATTACAATCCAGCTCTGATGCTTCACAGGAAGAATGCAAGAGTCCCTGGTAAAGCACAGGCATGAATGATTATTCTAATTGCCTGGAGATGCCTTCTGAGAGATGGAATAATTAAGCGGTGAGATGATTGAGACCTTCGGCACCTTTGTCTGTGTTCCCCCTCAGGCCCCCCCCAAGGCGCAGAGAAGACAAGGACCATTTTCTGAAAGCATGTTTTATTTTTCACTTCATCACTAGGAACATTTTATTTGAGTTCTTGCCATGAAAATCTTTCACTGCATCTGGGCGATTTCTTATGGCCTTTTGTGCAGAGCTTTTCCTTCAGGAGAGGGAAGCAGCGCCACGGAGGAGGCTCGGGGATGCGGGCAGCGCCGGCATGAGTCACGGGCAGGGGAGCGGTCTGCCAATGCCTCTGGGAAAGCCAGGCTGCATGAACGCACGGCCGCCGAGACGGTCTGTGCACGCCTGTGCACGCCTGTGCCTCCCTGTGCACCCCTGTGCACGCGTGTGTATTGTGACCCCTGCCTGGGCCGCCCGCCTGCACGCATGGGTCCCTGCGTGCAGTCCGGCGCGTGCTCTCACTCCCGCTGCCCGTCCATGCCTGGGCCTGCTGCCACCCAGCTGCGCGGCTGCAGCTGCCCCGGCGCGGGCACCCCCCGATCGCTGCCGGTGCCCTGCCGTGGGCCGGCTGCTCCCCGCAGCGCGGGCCCTGGGGCGGCACGCGGTGCCTGCTTGGCCTCTGCACAGGCCTGCAGGCTCTGCATGCTGGTTGGTGAAGCCCAGGCCAGGTTTGCCCCAGCACCGTCGGCAGTGCCTGTGACGCCATGGATAAGCTGGCGGCATCACTGAGGAAACCGAAATGGCAAATCTCCAGGCCGTGGCTTTCAAGGACCCCCCAGGGCCGCATGCGTACGATGGCACCGCGGGGCTATTGCCGTGCTGGGGGAGTCGCTGGGAAGTGTGTGGCGACTCAAGCCGTCAGGCACCGCGTGCCAGGAGCAGGAGTGAGAACACCTGCAGGACTCAGAAGGTGATTTCTTGGCGCCGCGAGGCAGCTGGGGAGGCGGCCGAGGCGCTCAGCTGCGGCCAAGCCGGCGGCAGCCACGGTGTTTGCTCGGGAGGGGATGCACGAGCGCGCCCACAGGGACGGGCACGGCGCCGCCAGCCAAACCCGGAGTAAACATAATGCATCAAAATTTACTGGGAATTAACATCCCCAACATCTGCTGGAGCAGGGGGTAGTTCGGCGGTGACGGTCACCAGGGGGCCTGCGGTGGAGCCTGGCGTGGCGGTGGGTGCGTTGGGTCTGGGGTCGGCAGCTCCCGTGCTGCTCAGAAGGGGTCGCAAACCCCAGCGCCGGGAAGGCGTTGCCTTCCATCAGTTTATGCCTCCTTGGCAGGGCCAGCTTTGCAGGGAAAGGTAAACTGTGCTGTTTAGCCAAGGGAATATATTTGGAAAACACTGTCAGAGCTTTGGGCTGTGCAGGCAGTGCTTCCCAGCAGGCACGAGACGCCTTGCTTCTCCCTCTGCGGCGCCCAGTGACACTTCGGCACGTCCCACCTCATGGAGCCGCCGCTGACGGGGGTGACAGGCACTGGGTGACACCTCGGGGTGTCCCCGCTCTCCTCCAGGGGCAGCTGGCACCGGCACCGGGGGCTGGGACCCAGAACCCCTCTGACCCCAACCTCCCCGGCCCCCCAGCTGCGGGGGCTCCTGCCTGGGCCCCGCTGACGGGAAATGCCAGCTGGGCAGGAGCGAGATGTTTTGTAGGAACGTGTTGCCTTTGACAAAAATTTGTTTTGAGAGAAAATGGGGGATGTGTGGGGAAGTTTTTCTGATAAGGTCAAAACATTCAGCCTCAACCTTTTCAGAGGAGAACATTTCAATTTTCCGCTTCAGACTGATGTTTCATTTCAGTTTTGTACCAAAAATGTAAATAAACCAAGAAGTTGGAATTAAGTGTTTAAATTTTACTGAAGCAAGTCATTCTGTTAACCAGAAATTAGGCTTTTTACACAATTTTGTTCCACTGAAGATTCTGGAATGGTCTCACCTCCTCCCGTTCAGGAACCGGCTCCTCTTCCAGCCCAGCCCCAGCTGCCTTCTCGGATGGTGAGGTCTGGCTTTCCATTTTGCACTGGTTTATTGCCTGGTGAAAGGGTCTCCTATTTCCCATGGGCCTTGCTATTTTTGCTGTAATGTAAGTAACAAAATTTGCAATGTTACATGATAATATTAGTGAGGGACGTATGAGCCGCAGTTAGCGTTGCACTCGTGACAGTGGAGCAGGTAGGAGCTTCCAGAAGAGAGGGATGCAAACCTGGACGGTGCTTCAGGCTCAGCTGCCTGCGGCTCCTCAGACCGGTGCTGCTGCGGTGCCACGGGCATTTGCGTAACTTTTTAAAACGAAGTTTGTTTCCTGCCGTCCCCCTGCTATAATTGCAGGGTATGGGATGCTTTCCCTGGGAAGGGATGCATTAACTGCTCCGCTTCCCGGCTCAGCCGTGTGCGGCACGGAGCAGCGTGGGATCAATAAGCAGGGACCCGAGAGCAGGAGTGATGGCCGCAGGCAGGGCGCTGTGTGAGGGGAGCGCACACGCTGGGGTGCCACGTTGTGCCCCCGGCAGGTCAAAAGGGCAGTTTCTTCAGTGCTGGGCCATGCTGTTGTCTGGCAATACCTGAAATCGCGTTACTAGGTGCTATTTGCTAACTCTGGTGGCTTATTGCCGTGCTGCGACTCCAGAGATCGGGCACTACTGCGGGTAGTTACTGCACCCACCGCTGTCCCCTGAAGCAGGGTGTGCGGCGTACCCGCCATCCTCGCTGCTCCCGGCTCTCTGTGCTGCTCGCAACCCTTCCAATTAAAAAATCTCTATCCATCACAGAACCTTCAAAACTCTCCATTAAATCCAAAAAGTTTCTATACTTAGCAGACAGAGCTGATTCTGATGCTCCCAGCATGAAAACCGTTAACCCCACCAGTGCTGCTGGGTTGCAGCTGGGCTGCGGAACCATGTGCCCGGCCACCTCGGCTCCTCGTTGTCCTGCCCAGCACCGCGGCCCCGCATTCACCCAAAAAAGCTGCTGTTGGAGTGGACCAGCGTCCTTCAAGTTGACAAGCAGAAGGAGCCCGAGGACGTTGCTCAAATGCCTCTGACACAGAGATCCTCTCCCAAGTCAAAAGCTCCAGTGAACACATGGAGCAGACGGACGCGGCTCCTCCGGCGTGTGAGCAAACCGCAGCATCTGGCTGACGGCTCTCCAAAAGCCCGCGGGGCCGGCGGCCAAGGTGCCAAGCGCTCGGGTACTGTTCCAAAGCGTCACACAGCTACTGCACCACGCGGGGAGCTCGCAGCAGCCGGGACCTGCGGCCCTGTGAGCAAAAGAGAGAAGGCACCAGAGAAGAGGGAAGTCCGGCGGCTGCTCCAGCCCGGTTTGAAGCAGCACTGCCCCGGGTGCTGCCCAGGCACGGGGTGGGGACCTGGGGGCTCGGGCTGGCATGGGGCCACCGCAGCGGGTGGGGAGCGGTGTGTGGTGGGCACCGTGGGCAGCGATGGCCGGCGGGCGGGGGGTGAGCAGCGCCTCGGGGTGCGGGGCAGGAAGGTGGGACAGAGCCGGGGTGAGCCCTGGGCAGCGCCGGGACCCCCATGGCTCAGCTTGGAGCCTCAGTGCAGCGGCTACCGGGACATAAGCAGTTTGCATCGGAAAAGGGTCTTACAATTTTGACATGGGTAATAACAAGTTCCTTCCCTGGCTGGGGTCCCCAAGGGTGTAGGAGTCACCTCTCTGGGTCCTCTGTGAGGTTTCATGCCCATAAATCTCCGTGCAGGGCAAGAGGCAGGCACTGCCCGAGCTCCTGCTTGGGGAGGCACGGGATGGGGAGCT
This sequence comes from Stercorarius parasiticus, assembly GCA_013396915.1. NCBI lineage: Eukaryota > Metazoa > Chordata > Aves > Charadriiformes > Stercorariidae > Stercorarius > Stercorarius parasiticus. The sequence goes on along the minus strand of VWZL01004246.1, from coordinate 144,538 downwards.
GGGGGCTCGGGGTTCAGGTGGGCTCAGGCCACTGCACTGCTCGGACCCCTCGTGCCCATCCCTCTCCAGGACACCACGTGGCCGCAGGCTGCCGCTGGCTCGAGCAGGAGGGGAATCGCACGTTTGAAGCATTCAGTGCTGCTCTTTGCACGGCGGCGGCTGCCACCGCGCTGGCTGCGAGTGCGGGGCTCCCCGGTGCTGTCCCCCTCCCCGAGCCTGGCGCGGCTGTCGGCGCAGTGACATGAGAACAATACTTTATGTAAATAGCTTCCAAGTGGAGTTACTCATTATTAATGCAGACAGTTGTGAAGGCGAAAGCAAACAGCATTTGGCAGCAAGAACTTTTAATGAGAATGTCATTAAGGAATTCAGACTGCGAACCACAAAGTGATTCCTGGTGCACCCGCCTGACTTCTCTGCCTTCCCGTTTCTTTCCTGTCCACTAAACATAAAAATGTCATTTGTTTTTATAACCCCAGAATCCAGGCTTTCTCTCTCTCCTTTTATTAACCAATTTATTAGCAGGACAAGAGCAGCCAGCTGGAGTTGGAGGGCAGTGCCCTATGAACCCTTTTTTTGCAATCGCCCTAATTATTTATTGCTATCAGACATCAGTGTTTCTATAAATTAAACCTTCCCTTCCCAAAGCTGCCCCGCGGGTTTAAATCAATACCGTGCATCTCACATAATACACGATTATTAATAAGCAATGGTTTGAGATCATTCTGCATAACATTACTCCTTAGTCTGGCATGTGGTAAAGCAGGGGGGAGCGGGGGCGGGAGGAGGCAGAGGAGCCCCGGCGGGGGGGGGGACCGTGCCGCTGCCCAGGGGCAGGGACTGCTGTGCCTCAGGAACCGCATCAGCCCGAAAACCAGAGTAAAACCTGGCATTTCCAATGGCCAGAAAACAGCGTTTCTGGTCTATGGAACATACTGGTTCTTCGAAATGCATTTTCCTCTTGAAATGAAACAAAACTTAAATATCCACCATAAAATAGGGAAAAAACCCCAAACCTTAATTTAGAAGCATCTGAGCTGCCTTCTTGATAATAACAAATTGTTCCATTATGTATAAATATATATTAACAAATACAACATGCTATATATTATAGTGCTAAATATTTAATATTATATGCAATTTTAAGCAAAAGTAATTTAAGTAAGAACAGTGCATTTATTTTTAATATTTCACCTTATCAAATCAAAATTTTCAACCAAATATAAAAAGGAAAAAAAAAAAAAGTTTCATCTTTCTCCCATCAAACGTGTCATCAAAACTGACATCCCCACGAGTATTTCCATTTCAATGAAAATGCTCTCCTTGATGGAAAACCGCTCTCCTTAAAAAAAAAAAAAAAAAAAGGAAAAGGAAAACCCCCAAGTGTTGCTGCCCTCTGTGTCGCTGCCTGCCTGCTCTGCTGGGAGAGGCTGGGATGGCTATTGCTGCTTCCAGGGGGGGTCCTGGTGGTCCAGCCCCGGATCTGGCCGGCAAAGTGACACGTAATCACAACTTCTGTGCTGTTATTGGCGCTGAAGGCAGAGGGGTTTTTACCCACAGGGATCTGCAGGGATGGGGAACGTGGGCAGGCAGAACTCGGGGTGCGGGACCGGGGGGGACCCAGGGCCGGGGTGTCCCCACGCTGACACCGACAGCAGGGACGTGCGCGTACTCCTGCTTCTTCCCTCTTTGCTGCTTTTAGACGTAATCGTTCACATGATAAACATAAATATCATTCCGGTGTCACTACCGACAGGGATGTGGCTCCAGCCCTGGTGATAAAGGAGTTTTAGCCGGGCAGGTATTAGCCATAAGTGCACGCTCATATTTCACCGTTTCTGTTTGCTGCTGGGTGCAGCTTGCCTGATCCCTCCCTCCCGCTGCGGATCACCCCAGGGCTCCCTCTCCCCTCTGAGGGCTGGTGTTGCCTTTGCCTCTCAGCTGCTCACCCGGCTTCTTACAGAGAAAGATCTAAATGCAAAATCTTTTAAGCAACCCTGCAGACGAGCTCTGGAAAATGAAAAATCCTCAATTGGCTGTTTCCATTTTGTTAGGTTAAAGACCTGCAGTGCTGTAGGACGTGTTCCTGCTCGCGTTCTTCTCGTGGTTCTCATGAAGAAACACCCCATTTGCTCAAAAAAGCCCCACCTACCTGGGAATTCTGCTGGCCCAGGGCAGGCAACTTTGCGGCTTCCCCTGGTATCTTTGTAAAATTATAAACACGGGGCACAAGATGGATTTTCTTTGGGACTAACCACCATTTTTAAAAGAAATTTATCTTGTCCTTTTAGTTAGATTTCTCTGGATGTAGGTTTTATTCATCTGTGTTTTAATGGAGATCTTGATCTTTTCAGCTGGGACACTTCCATTTACCATTTGTCGTCACCGAACTCTGCGCTGAGATTTCAGCACGGAGCCGGGGGGGCAGCCCCTCCCCGGGCTCTCCCGAGCGGCGCCGGGATGGGACCGGGGGCCAG
>VWZL01004246.1:124597-141948 GCA_013396915.1 Stercorarius parasiticus | reverse complement strand
GGGATGTGGGGAGATACGGGGCAGAAGGGAAACGGGGGGATGGGGCACAAGGGGACACGGGAGGACGTGGGGACACAGGGCACGAGGGGACACGGGAGGACGCAGGACACGGGGCGTGCATCACCAGCAGCACAGCACATGGGGCACCTGGCACAGGCCACGCGTGCGACACTGCACACACGGACGTGCTGCACGGCAGCGATTCCTTATTTTCCTCTTTTTCCATCTTCTGCCTTCCCTCTCCTCCTCCTCTCCCTTCCCTCTCTGTTCTCTGTCTTTGCTTGCTTTCCTTTCCTCAGTCGAGATTAATTAGTGGGTCATTTCTTCCAGGGAGCTGAAGGCTCTGCCCAGCCATCACTTGGGCTGCTGCCAGGGTTTCATTGTGGCCGTTCTGCAAATCCCATCTGTGGCAGGCTGGGGAAGAAGGGAAAAGCACCGGTTTGAAACACTCGGAGATTTTGCCCCTGAAACGAATTGCACAGTCTTTTCAAGGACATCTTCGGGAGTCACAAATATTAGCATAAATACTACATGCAAATAGAAAAGGAGACTGTACAGCTCTGCTGCAAGAGTTGTTCTCTCTGGCACAATGCGCGGCACGATCACTGTTTGGGAACAGCCCTGCATTCAGAGAGCAGTTGAAAAAAACAACTTTTTCTTGTTAAAAATAATTATATCTTGTCAAGTACGGTGGCATCTGCAAAATATCTGTTAATCTAAATTATATGATACTTAAAGAGCAGAACTGGAAGCTGTACCGATGGTATTTTTTTTCCCTCACACTTTTAGAAATTGAATTAACATGTTCATACAGTCTGTGCTCCACCCGGTAAGGAGCTACAGGAGCTACAGGGGCTAGAGGAGCTATAGGGGCTAGAGGAGGCAGAGGAGCCTGTCCTGGGGGCTGGTACCAGCCCCCTTCCCAGTGTGACCCCTGTCCTAGCCCAAAGCATCACCTTAAAAAGAGCCGCATTTGGCTCTGGGGCTCCAGGGCCGTGGGTGCAGCTGGGGCAGAGCCCCCTCCCCAGGCTGGGGGTCGGGGCTGCGCGGGGGAACCCCAGCGAGGACCCAGTAGAATGCCCAGTCCTGCGATCCCAAGGCACCCCTTGGCTAGGGGTCCTCCCCAGGCTGGTGAGGCTGGATTTGTTCATCCTTGCCAGGCTCAGGAGTTTAAATATGAATCTCTGGATTTTTGCAGAGCTAGTAAGCGTGGGCAACGGCAAAACGTGTTCAGCCTCCTTTCTGCTGTGCAGCAAAAGCTGTTCCCTGCCCAGGACTTTTGGGGCACTGCCTGTGCATCTGCTGGTGAGTGTCTAAATATCAAGGAGGGCTCCAGACACGAGAAGAATCCTTCGGGGAGCCCCCGCTCTCTCCCCTTCTGCGTCTGCAGATTGGGGAGAGCCACAGTACATGCAAAGTCAGGGTGCCTGGAACACAAAGGCTACCGTGGTAGCAGGAACGGATGAAAATACCTGATGCTACATCATGAGTCCTGCTGAGCCCGTGCACACGTGCCAGGGAGGCAGGAGCTGGGAAGGACCAAAGAGAGGAGTGTGGTGACGAGCAGATTACAAACACAAAGCCGCCCGAGCCGCCTGCAGCCGGTGGGACCGCTCTGCCAAGAGCCAGCACTGCTGCCCCGGGCAGGCTGCAGCTGACACCAGCGACACATCGCGGGCTGCTCCACAGCAGCACAATGAGCCCTGGCACGGCCACCAGCCTCCTGGCACCTCTGCTCTCTACCCTATCTGCACTCGCACATCTGTGCCGCCGCCGCTGTGTGCCAGCCGGGGGGAGAGCCAGCCCTGCCACCGAGCAGCATCCGCAGCCGCTCTCCTCCCAGGCTCCTGCTACTCACAACACGCTGCTTGGCAGCTGAGGCCAAGATCTTTCCCCGGTCCGAGAGGACGGGAGAGCTTTCAGGGTGCACTGTGCCCGGGTGCACCCCGTCCCCATACACAGGTGGGATCTGTGCCACGGCGCCCGCCTGGGCCGGGTCAGAGGGAGGTGTGGGCACGGGGAGCGGGGCTTTGGCTCCAGCGTGCTCCTCATTATCAAAACCTGTGAGACATTTGTTAGCTCATTAGCACTCCCGCTCTGGACGGCTGCGTGCTGGCTGGCACTTGGCGGCGTGGGCTGCTCCGACTGCAGCGGTGACGGGTACCCACACTGGGGGCACTCATCCACTCCCAGTGCTCCAGGTGCAGCAGCCTGAGAGGAGCTTGTTCGCCCGACATTGTGGTCATTGTCCACCAAGGAGCAGAAAGCAGAGCCAGCTGCTCCCTTCTTAAGTGCCGGAGACACCTGAGGGAGGTGCAGAATTTGGGTCCAGCCCTTGAGAGTGCTCACCAAGAGCAGACCCCAGGGAGAGCCCTTGCCTAAAGGACCTTGTGCTCGCCAGTTTTCTCTAGTCCTTTTTACGGTGCAGGCATGAGATATGCTGCTCTCGCGTTGCGAACCGAGGTGCCAGCAATGCAAAGGGACGCAGAAGCCAAATTTGAGGCATGGCGCAGCTCTCCGGGATCAAGGCACACGTGGTCAGAGGGTTGTGGAATGCCCTTAAATTCCTCATTGATGCTCGGCTGTCACAGAGCAACACGATGGGGGAACCTTCCCAGTGAGTGCCAGGAGCCTCCCACCATGCCGGGGATGGCCTGACCCTCAGCCGTTCATGGCAGCACCCACGGCTGGACGAGGGCCGCGCCGTGCCTGCAGGCAGCGGGCAGTGCCCACCACGGGCAGCCGGCCCGGGNCAGGCACCCCCCAGCCTTGGAGAGGGGAGACCACCAGCGGCCCCTTCGCCTCCCACCGCAGGGCGGCTCAGGGCAGCCCAGAGAAGGACGAAGTGATGAAGGCTCATTGGGCAGCAAAGGGTGTCCGGGCATGACATGGGATGGGCTTGATGTTGGGCAGAAAATGACGGGATGTCCATGGGATGGATGCGTGTCGGGGCGGGCAGACCCTGCACCGTGAAACCCCCCCTTTCGGGCAGAGCTGCCCAAGGGCGTTAGTGCCACCCGCAGGTGGCTGCCCGGGGCGAGAAGCAGCAGGTCCCCGAGGAGCGGGTGCAGACGTTTCAGCCTCGGCTGCGGCCAGGCAGCACCAGCAGCAGCGCGGCACGGGCCAAGCTCCCGCTGAGCCGCCGAGAGCGAGGAGGCAGCGCTGCCCTGGCCCCGCCGCGGCCACCGGGCCTGAGTGACAGCAAACACCGGCACCACGCCGAGAGGCAGCGCGGGCTGTGACAAACACTCACTAGAAAATAATAAAGTGGCAAAATAATTCTGTATCGGACACACTTACCAGAGCATAAAGAGTCTGAAAAGGAGACAACATCTTGTATCATCTATCTTCCTTAAATACCCAAGCTGTGACAAAGTGGAAAGCAAAATTATGATGAATGATCGGACATATTTAGTCTGTACCTGTGCTCTTTAACTAGGCCTGGTGAAATGGGTGCTAATGAAAAGCAGAACACCTACCAAAAAGAGGAGATTTCATTGAAAACAAGTCTTTATTACAAATTGGCACTTCGTTTTCATAAAGTGCATAATGAAGGTGCATATTGTGACATAAATTAAAACAGGCAAGTGATGGGTCAGCACTGCAAAACATTACACAAAGACAAATCACCAGTGAGCCCTCGACAATGGCTGTATCTCATTTACAATTTTTCGAGTACATTTTCAGATTGTGAGGGAACACGGCTAGGTTTTGTTCATAAACGGCATGCCATCATTTATTTTACTGCCTCATTTGAATATGATGAATACTGTAGCCCTTTATTTGTTCACAACAACCAAATAATTGTAGATCCGTGGGTTTCTGGGCAATTAATCACATTTTTTCCTCCAACAATCCACTATAAACATGACATTGAACAATAAAGTACATTAACCTCTGCTTTGCACAAAAACTTTGCTTATTTAAACACCGCAAGGGTATCGGCTCCCATTCTCCTTCAGGCTGTGTCCCGCCGTGCCGCCGTGCGCTCTGCCGGTGGGACCGGTGGGCTGGTGCTCGCCCGCAGCCCCGGGGATGCAGCGGAGGGTGAGCATCCCACCCCACACCAGGTCCCCTTGGGGCCGTGCCCATCTCACACCTACAGCACCTCACAGCCCTGCCGTGCCACTTTCTGCCATCTCCAAGCAATGCTAAAAACGCAACGGCCCCTCGGAGCAGCCCGGGGCTGCGCTGGGTGCCAGCGGGACCGGCAGAGAGCCCGGCACGGGCGGGGAGACGGCAGCTCCCTGGTGATGTACCAGGCACCGAGTGGTTTTGGAATGGCATCGAGAAATACAGCTGCACTCACAGCTTGGGAGTCCCACGGTCGCTGACAAGGCGCCGGTTCCTCCCCACTGCCCGGTGACCCAGCTGCGATGGGCACAACAACGGCCATGGCAAAGCCAATCTCGGCGCCCATTCCCGGCAGACATCCGTGTGCTTCCCTGGCAGTGGGATGGCCCTGGGGATGGCAGCCTGTTTGGGATGCGGGGGGTCGTGTGAGGCTCTTCCGCTGGTGTGATGAAGCCTCTTCCTTTGGATCGTACGTTAGTTATGGGCAGGATCATTTCAGTGAATTTCCTGACTCCAAGAAAGTTGGCAAAAAAGTTTGTCGGTGACTCAGATGTTCTCTTTTTATAAAAAAAAAATCCCAAATTTTCCTGAGATGAGAAGGCTTTTCAGCACACAGCCCCGGCTCAGCCGGCCCGGGGGCGACCCCGAGCAGCCCTCCCCGTGGCCAACCCGAATCCTCCCAGGATGGTCCAGCGGGGCTGTTCCCGCTGCGGCCCCATCGCCGTGTCTGTACGTTCAGGTGTCCCCGCGTCCCACTGGATTCCAGCTGACCCTCATCCTGCCCCCGCAGCAGCATGAGGGGCTCACGGCGATGGGGGAGCTGCCTGGAACCCACCCGCTCTGCCGTGTTAAACCAGAACCTATTTTTTTTCCGCGTTGCTGTTATTTTTAACATTTTGAAAAATCCTGTTTGTGGTTTGCGGGTTTTTTTGGGGTTTTTTTTTGTTTTTTTTTTTTAATCTACTGCTGGGGATAGAGCCTGCCTGGAAAAAAATGGGAGTGCAGCCACTGTTAAGCCATGAAAAGCAGTGACTGGACCGTTATCTAACACTGTTGTAAGGTTACTATTTATCTAGAGCAACTGAAGTTGGCACTCACATCTGGCGCCTGGTACTTAGTGCAATTATTTATGATTTCCACCAAGATTTAAAAGCTCATCGCCGGCCTTGTAATGCAGTAACTGATTGCACTGCTAATGTAATTAAGAAAAGATTATGATGTCCACGTGGCACACCAGATGGTGGCATTCATAGCAATCGGCACACACAACTGGCAGACAACTGCACAAGGGCAGCGAGGCACAGGCAGCTGGAGCGCTTTGCTTTGTACCCTCTGCTTGCAGGCGAGGGAAGGTTTCACTCCTGGCCCCTTGTGCGGAGCATCCGTGCACGTTTCTGCACATGGGCTGCCCCCGTTCCCCCGGGCACGGGGTGTTTGCAGGGGGGAACGGGGGCAGCCCATGTGCAAGGAGGACCTTCTTGGTGGGTACATGCCCCTCGCGGTGGGTACATCCATCCTCTGCTAACACGTGCCCCCCTGGGAAACAGTTTGGTAGAAGCAGCCTCCAGTTCGCTGCTCGTCATCGTTTCCGTCAAAGCTGTCTCCTGGGAGACGGCGTCCCTTTCAGCTCCCCGTGGTGTCGGGGAAACCGCAGTTGGCTTTTTCCTCGAGCGAGGGCGGACAGCACCGTGATGCTACCGCTGGCCAGGGGACCCTGCGGTGGGAAGGCGTGAGCCTCTCTGCACACTACGCACGGTCCAGCCTCGCTACGGAGCCCTTAAAAAGAATTAAGTCACCATCAGGTAGGCACCAAAGGTGTTTCTGCCTGTGGGAAGAGGGAGTTTGGTCCTGTGACTCCAGTGTTAACTCCTGGACTAACTGGGACTGGCCCAACTCCGTATCGCTGCGGCAGATCCGGGTTTGATCCGCTGTTTGTCCTGCCCAAACACCCAGGCAGCGGGAAGGGAAGCTACAGGCTCGAAACAAGCAACCTGGGCATCTGCTCACCCATTTTGTCACTGATGATGGGGCGTAGGGAAAATTGTGCTTCCACCTAAATGGGAGGATTGTGGCTAGTGGTGGGAGTCAGGTCCCTGCGGGAAATGCATCTCTACGCGTTTTGGGTGGAGGAAAAGCCCCCAGGGGACTCCCTGCCACCCCGGGCACTGCTGACCCAGCCCATGGAGCTCGGCACTGCGCGGTGGCTGCAAGGGCCCCCCAAGAGGCTGGTTCAGGGAGCGGGAAGAGGGCAGGGTCCCAGCTGGCCTTCCACCGAGAGCTTCCCCAACACCCATCCTCCTGGGACAGAGACTCTGCTCCCATCACGGAGCTGAGTTTAATCCTGCAAAAGGACCGTTCTGCTGCGCAGCTCCGAAAGCTCACCATGGCCTGGGCCCCTGCCGGGCTGGGCCAGGAGCGCTCGCCTGCTCTGGAATTTTGCATTCCCCACGAGCGGGAGAGGCTTGTCCCTGACATCGCTGGATCCATTATTCAGGATTAATGCCCATTTGCTTGTTGCACCTTCTGTTGCGGAAATAATGCTGCAGCTCTGACTTGCTTCCAGCAAGGCAATGGGGAAAGCAGAGTTAATATTGTGTCAGAGCGGAGAGAAGAGAGGAGCGGTTTTTCTTGGAGGCGGTAATGTATGCAAGGAGCTTGTGTCACCTAAAGCCCATTCAACGTCGTGCATCGCCTTCCTTGCTATTGCGTGTGAATTTAATAAAGTGGCTGTGACTCATTCGCTCTCGGTAGTGGAGCTGACATAAGTAAATACGCAGGCTGTAACCTAGCTGGAGATTTTATACCATCTGTATTTACAACATGAATATTTCAGCGAATTTGACATTTTGGAGACTTCTGTCTTCCAGGTTTAGTGACGACGAGTATCTGGGTCAGGAGTGCTGCAGGTTCACAAGCAGCATCCTGTCAATAATTTAATGCTCCGAGTGCTAAGCAGCGCTAGCAGGACGCGTGCCGGCACTGCAGGGTTTGTTGGCTCATTGAGCCGACACCGCTCTGAAGCAACATAAAAACAGTTTTTGATCTCTTGCTGCTGGCCTCTGCCTGAAAAGCATAAAGCAGGAGGCAACCCTGTGGCAGCTATTCTGCTAATGTCACCGTAACATGGATGCTGTTTTACTGTCACTTTTAAGACGAAAACAGCAATACTTGGGGCAGGGTAGGATGAGGCATTTCTCAGCCCTTTTTCCTGCTGCCCAGGTGTGTGAGCTGCTGCTGCCATGGAGGGACAGGGCACCTGCCGAGCGCTGGGACATGCTGCACGGCCACGTCCCCCCGTAAACCCAAGGGGCTCGTGCTCAGGCAGCCCCCGCCCCGGCACAAGCGCAGTGGTGTGGGCGAACAGCCACCCAGACTCTCTCCTCCAGGCGCTGCCGGGGCCTGAGCCGGCGCTGCCGGAGCACAGCAGGCCCCCGGCCGCCGGGCGCCCCAGGGACCTCACAGGGTTTTGTCTCCGATTAGTTCAGATGGTTTTTACAGACACAGGGTCAGAGTCTGCAGTCACTGTGTCACTGGAGAGGGCGGGCAGGGTGCCCCGAGCATGGCTGTAGTTGGGGTTCCTTTGGTGGGCTGTCACAGCAACACCTGACAGCTTCTGTCCTGCTGAGAACAGGCGCAGGTCATCACACCTGTGGGACATGACAGCATTTTCCTGGGGAGCTCCACCGGGAGCATGGGGCACTAATTGCCCTAATGGCCCTGACCAGCCCCACCTGGGCCCCCCACACTCCTGCCCTGGACCCAGGAGCCCATTTAAGCTCAGCTCTGGGCCCCCCAGCCCCCCTGAGCTGTGCTGTGCGGGGCTCAGGCCCTGTGGTCCAGCAGAGACCAGCTGTGCTTTGGCCTGCCCTGTCCCCGCGGACCTGCCCAGCAGCTGCTGGACCCGACCTGTGGGTCAGCTTCCCGGCGTGGCCTCCGACCTGCCCCATCCCATGGACTTGCCGGGGGGTGACCCTGGCATGGCCAGCTGTGCTCGCATCGCTGGGGTGCCGTGGGGGAGCTGGTGGATGGAGTCCCTGCCTGGCTGCCTCAGTAGAGCCCCAGCACCTCTGCACGCTCATGCATTTGCCCATGTGGCTCGTGCTTGCCCATGTGTGCACACAAGCTTGCCCATGTGGCTCGTGCTTGCCCAAGCACTTGCGGTGCTGCTGCAGCCCCGAGCTCTGCGCTGTCCCTGGGGCAGAGGGACCCGCTCCCCACCCAGCTGGGCCCCGGGAAGGGGCTTGTTGGTGCCTGTTGTGGGCACCCAGCCTGGCGCAGCCGAGGCGCCCATTCCTCCCTCCTCACGGGGCAGGGTGGCACTGGTGGGAGAAACGGAACAGCCGAGAGATGAAATACGAGAGAATTTACTGTAATAAATCCCACGAGACAGAGGGAGCAGAGTGTCCTGCAACAAGGTCTCTGACAGAAAAAGAAGAAACTCCGTGAATGGGCTTTCCTCTTAAACTCAGGTGAGGTTTTTTCTCTTTTGTCTCTTATAAAACACCGTTCTTAAAATATTTACATTGAAAAAATGCACCACTTTCCATATGAAAGCTACGCTTGGCACCAGCATCCTCTCGGCTAGAAAGGAGCTGGAAGAGCCCTTCTCTTTTTAATGTCAGCTCATTACCGCGTTGTTGAGGCGTATTACACCCCCAAAGGAAAGCCGCTCTCCTCTCTGCTGAACCTCCCTTTGGTTAGCAAGGAACTGATGATTTCGGCAGCAGGGGAGCGGTCCCGCCTCAGAAGTGTCTGCGCACTCAGGATGTGCTTTGAGGGAACCGCAGGCCTGTAATTGTGGAACAAAAAACCTTAAAACTTACGTAGGAGTAAACGCAAAGCTGGAAAGAGAATAAAATGGGATGTCAAATTATGTATTCAAAGAATGGCTTCTCATTAGTGATGCTGGGTGATCTCTAAGTTCTCCCATCACACGATACCCGTCCTCTTGTACTTCCCAGCGATGCAGAGATCTCTCTGAGGGAACTGGCTGATGCGCTTCAGTTTGGTTTTGTCTCTCTCCTTGTAAGGATTGTTAAGTGTGTTTTCCTAAAGGGATCCTACAGATGTGATGTTTCAGGTATCACTAAAGCTGGGAGGACATTAAAGCCTCTTCCCTGCCGTCGCCGCCTGCACGGGGCTCTGCCTGTGCTCATTCCATGGTGGGGCTCAGAACCGCTCAGCGGAGCCGGAGCTTCTGCTTCGACTGCTGGCCATGGCGGGTTCAGCTTTCCCCATGGAGACCCCATTTCTGAGCTCGTACCCCCATTTCTGGTCCTGAGCCTCAGGTGCAAAATTCATCTGGCCGGATCCTACCCTCGCCTGAGGGTGCCGTGATGCCCTTGGGGGGTGACCTTGTGTTTGGGGACAGCCAGGTGAGGCTGGGGAGGCTCTCGCTGCTCCCGCTGGCGCTTCATTAAGGATATTTGGATTGCAATTTTTCTGATCTCCCAGTGATACTGTAATTGTCCAGTTACGACCAACTTTGGCATCGTTATCCACACTGAGTCCTGTCAGACGGATGAGAAGCTCGCTGGGGTGCTAATATGCACAAGCTGCAGTAGCCAAGAAGCCAAGCAGGAGTGTCTAATGCTGCCAGCTGGCCTGGGAATTGCGGCGGAAGGAGCCGATGTGCTCTTGCAGGAGGGGACACGGCCTGCAGTGTTACCTGATGCTGTTGCTCCTGTGCGTGCTCCGTGGTGGGACGCGGGGCAGGAACAGGGGGCATTAATTCTCCGGTTGCGGCACTCTAACCATTATGTTATTTATTTCTGTTTAAGAGGAGTGAAGGGTGCTGCCTGCAGCCCTGCTTTGGGGAGTTTGAAGACCAGAGCTGTGTTTCTGGGGTCCCGCGTGGCTGAACGGAGAAGGAGCTGCACCTAGAAAGTCCTGCAAAGGCAGCTGAACTGTGACCAGCTTCCCAGCACTGCCTGCAAAATGGTCACCTATTAACTTGCTGGCTGGCATTCCTTTGTGCAAGCACCTGGTCATCTGAATGCCATTTGCTGCCAGCGTGTCCCTGGGACAGCAGCCTCCGGGCCCTGACAGCTGCTGTCCCAGGATTTTCCCCTGGGGGCGGCCGTGTCGAGGCGGTGTGTGGTGTCTGCCCACTCCAGCTCCCACTTCCCTGCTGGCAGTGCCATGGGACGGTGCCCACCCTGAGTGGGAAAGCAAGGCAAGCCGTAGCGTTTCATCAGAGGAGGTCTGCAAAGAAAACATTATTTCCCCAAATGTGTTCATCATTCAAAATTATTCAAGCAAAGGTTTCCATCTCACTGTGGCTATTATTCATAATCTGAGGAGCTGGATGCGTGGCTCTCCTTGGTAATTAAGCCACATGGCAGTTTTTCTGCCCTCTCTTTGGGGGGAGCAGCAGTTGTGCCTCAGTCCCAGTGTGTCTCTGCAGAACAAACAGGGCTGGTCCTGCTGGCAGGGCCTCGAAGCTGGGCTCACAAATTTGGATTTCAGCCTCCTGCCATTAAATGGTGCCACCTCAGGGCAGCGGCTCCCTGTGACCCCAGCAGGTCACAGGATGCTTCAGGCCTTGGTTTCCCTCTGGTGGGAGGGAGCTGGCGAGAACGCTGCGGCTTCGGGAGGAAAGGAAGGGCTCTGGGCTCCAGCAGCGGAGCAAGGAGTTCTCTGGACTGACACTATCAAGGGAGAGAGAGCACTACACAGCAAACTTTCTAATTTATATGGAATGTGCTGTTCATGGTATGAAATAACCCTGTTGGCCAGCCTGGGTCTCGCTTCTCCTCGTCCCTGCACCTGGTGAGCTTGAAAACACTGAGACCTTGAAACCCGGACAGCAGAGCTGGCTATAAAGTAAATATTTTCACAAATTCAGACACTAGAGTCTTCTAAAAATGCAGTTTTCCAAAGCATTAGAAGAGACCTTACTGAAAACTAAAATTACTGAAAGATAAATTAATGCTGTGTTGGTCAAACCAGGACAGGGGTAAGGCTGAACGTCTGCCCTGGCTGGAGCAGTTAGTTACCAGGTGCTCGGGAAATCACAATTATCATTAGCAGTGGTGTTGTGTATTGCTCTTCTGTACATCAGAACTGAAAAAGGGAATGTAATGCAAATATGAGGGCTTACCTATACAGCATCGGGGCTACTTAGTAACAACTATGGGATAGGAAAATGAACAGGAAATAAATAAAGAGTAGTGCCTTTTCCAGATCGCTTCATCTGTTCCAGAGTGGATCCCTGAAACAACAGCTCAGAGCAATTTTCCACAAAGGCTATTTTGGTAATTTCCCAGGCGTTGCTCACTCATGTCCTGTGAGCGCGATGCTCCAGGTAGTGAATGCAAACAATATTTTCCAAAGCGCTGTGTGGTGGGAATGGAGGAAGTCGGTTGCCAGCCGGAGCTGGGTCCTGGGAATGTGCTTGCAGGGACCAACAGGACACCAACCTGTGCACGTGGGTAAGTGCCTCCCCTGCCCCACAGTGAGTGTGTTTTGGGGTGTCTGATGATCCCCCCCCCTTAGGGAGAGGAGTCAGGGCTGGTGGCCCAGGACCCTGCTCGCCTCAACCCTGTGCCCACCGGGCTCTGAACCCACCTGGCGGCAAGGGTGCAGGCATCATCCAAGAGCACCCAGCCCCATGGCTGTGTGCCCCACAGGGAGGGACTTGCCCTCCTGCAGAGCCTGGCAGAGCAGGGATGTGGTGGTGGCCTCGCTGCTCCTGTCCGGGCTGTCTGACTGCAGCTAGCAGACATAGGCTCCTTCCTTGGGGGCTGCCATTGAGTCACTGACCCCGCAGCCATCCCTCTAATTCAGGGGCTCGTTAAGCACATGCTTGAGACTGAACACTGGTTTTAGTGCTTGGCTGACCCGGGGCTAAGTGAGGAGCTGATAACACTAAATACGGCATTTTCCTTCTGTATGCAGGCTCCCGCGTGAGCTGCTGCGTATCCTCGGGACTCAGCAATAGCTGCTGCAGGAGCTGCAACACCAGCACAGGGGAGCGAGCCCTCCGTTCTGCTGGGGTCCACCCACCATCGAGGGCTGAGGTGGTGCTCCTGCCCCCAGGACACCTTGTCTGCCAGGTAGGACCAAAGTTGGAACAGAAACAGGGATGAGGACTCATCACTCAGCGAGCAGGGTGGTTTTTTTCTCCGTGCTGATGTCCCGACTTGATGAGCCCTGCTCCGGAGTGGGGCCAGGGTCTGCCCAAGCGTGCCCCATGCCAGGCGGGAGGGACCCAGCCCCAGGCTCCCCTCAGCATCCACCCACCACTGCGTTCCCAGGCTCCTTATCCCCAGGGTGCGGCCAGTGCCGGCATTGCCTGCGGTGGCGGGAGGGGGACAGGCAGCACCTGCCGGTGTGGGGGCCTCAAGGTGGGGTTTGCCACTGTCGGGGAAATTTATGAACAATTCATAAATGTGTTTTACGGACAGCTGTTAGTATGTGCTGAGCAATACTCATTCTGTCAAGGAAAACTAGTTACAGGGTTATTGCCAGGCCACTTAAATATTACGATCCATAATATATAAATAGTGGGCCGAGCGCTGCTGCTTTGTGCTGTAAAGAGCATGCTGCAATCCGGCACCGGCTGAAGGTGTCTGCAAGCCATGGGCTCACACAGACACTGGGCACTGCTAAAAATCCCTTTCCACCCCATCCTGGGGTCACGCAGCATGCTCGCTAATGAAGCTGCGGCTGGAGAGGAGCGAGGCTGGCGGTGGGAGAGGCTGTGGGGTGGGCAGCAGAGCTGGGAGCTGTGCCACCAGCCTGGGAACAGCCCCCGGGCTGCCACTTGAGATTTGTGTGCATTGCCCCAAAACTAAAGATGTGGTGATGCTGCGTGCCATTTCACTCTTCAGCTCAAATTCAGAAATGATGTCTTTTAACCATGGCTGAACAGGCTTCCTCAGTGTGGTGCCCAGACCCAACCAAAAGGGACAGAGGACAGCGTCAGAGCAGACATGGCAGGGAAGAAATGCGCAGCTCGAGGCGAGGTGGGTGCCTGGTCCTGCCGGTGAGGAGCTGGGCTTGGGCTGCAGCCTGGCTGCCAGCGGGGACGCGCACCGCGCTGCCTCAGACAGCCGAAAATGAGGACTGCAGTAGTAAAATAGTCAGCGATTTTCCCTACAGGAAATACCACACGGCCTTGTTGAACAAGAACAAAAGATTAAACTCGAAGTAAAATGAAATGCAAAAATGCTGTGAAACCTGGTGGGTGGTCTAGGGGTTTCTGGCTACAGCGAGCTCCCAAAATATCCCTGCATCTCTTCTCAGGATCATGTTGCTACCTGAAAGGCTTTGGGATCTCTTTATTAAAAAGCAACCTCCACGCATCCCAGGAGAAAGCAGGTGCCCACTGTAGAGTTTGCAGGTCTTGAAAAACCTTCCAAGTGCCTTGTTTGCTTTAGTTAAGAACTTGCTGCTACTGTAGAAGTGGGGTTTAGCTCTGCCATTGTTGATCTCCTGGGGCAGGGCCGTGCCCTGGGCGCTGGGTAAAGCTGCGGACAGGAGGAAGGAGGTTCGGTAATTCTCAGGGTTTCTGGCCACCCCTGCCTGGGTATCGCTAGAGACAAAACCACCCAGAGCCCTCCCAGGGCAGAGCTGGTCAGCAGCTGCGCGCTCCCTGCCTTCTCCCTGAGGAGATCTGTCCTGAGGGACACTTTGGTGACCGGGGCTGGACGTACAGGGACAGCCTCCGCCTTCCCACTCACAGAGGGGTCCGAACTAAAACGTGCACAGGAAAGAAGAGGGCTTTTTTGTTCCTTTCAGAATAATCAAGATTTAAAACAGAAATATAGAAGGGAAGTTGTAGCTGCAAAGAGACATTTTTGTGCGCTTAAGTTAGAGGCAGCAGGTTAAACCTACCTCCAAGAAACCTTAAAACCAGGCAGCGGCTGAGCCGGCACCTGCAGCCGCTCCAGCAGGAAACTAAACTCTGGGCTGATTTTCCCCTAAAGGCAGGCATGGGGGAAAAAGGTAAATGCAGCATTATGTTAAATGTGGCTACAGAGAGATATGAACTCCTGCAATGCAAAGGATTTCAAACAAACAAGGGCTCGAGCTTACAGTCAGGATGAGGATGCAGGATCCTTCACAGCTGGTCAGAGTGTTTCCCCCTGCAAACGGGGATCTTTTTTGATGGTGAAACCTGGCCAGTGGTTGCCAGGAATTTCTGCTTGCTCTTGGGAGCCAGGGACTGTGAAGCAGCGCTGGGCCAGTGCCCCCGTATCCAGCAGTGCTGCGTGTCCCTGTCCTGGCACCAGCGCTGCTGCCCAGCGAAGCCGTGCTGCTGCCATCGGATGGAGCGGGATAACGCAGACAGAGCAAGTCGTGCACAGCTGAC
Source organism: Stercorarius parasiticus (assembly GCA_013396915.1). Taxonomy (NCBI): domain Eukaryota; kingdom Metazoa; phylum Chordata; class Aves; order Charadriiformes; family Stercorariidae; genus Stercorarius; species Stercorarius parasiticus. The sequence goes on along the minus strand of VWZL01004246.1, from coordinate 127,556 downwards.
AAACCCGGCTAGCAGGCACGTTTATTGGGAACAATGTTCTGGAGGATGCAAATGTTGGTGTTTGTCCACTTAAGGATGTGTGAGCCCCGTTTGTTCAGCCACAGCTCCGGCGTCGCAGCCAGGACTGATTTAAATTCCTCTTATTCAGCGTCCTGAAAATAAGACACTGGTACGAACTGGACAGCGTGTACGTGACTGCAGAACTCGTGAGAAAAGATATGCTCTGAATAAACAGAAGTAAATAAATACATTTTGGAAAAGATTTATGTAAAATATTCAGAGGAGAACATTATACTTGCAAATACTTATGCTTTTGAGTAACTTTACACTGGTAGATTAACCGACTCCAGTATAGTTATTCATGTACCTAATACCGAGTGTGCAAGTATTTGCTGATGCAGAGCCCATGCTTATGCTCTGGGAGAGAGAACAATGGTGCCTTTTCCCTGCATCCCGACTCTGCCAGGGTTTAAAGGTCTGGGCAGGGAGAAGTGCCCCAGCTGGCCCTGCTCTGTGCAGCCCCCTGGGCGCAGCAGCAGCTCCAGGCGGCTTCTCCGAGGGTAACACTGAGGCAGCAGCTCCACTGTGCTGGGAAGTGACTGTCCCTTTGGAAAAAATGTTATTGCCGATCACACCACAGACACGTTGGGATATATCTTTGCAGTGTATCTTAGAATACTAAGCAGCAATTAGACTCTTCCTTTGGAATCAATTCATTTCCTACCGCCGTGGTAGCAGGGAGGATCTTATTGAAACTCTAGGATTTTTAATATTATTACACTAAAGACTCTCTCAGTATCAGCATCTCCGTGGGGGAGCATTAGCACACTGTAATGTGTAACAACTTCTCCAGTTCAGGAAATCTTGTTGTATTTGTAATAGGGCATTTGGGGCATATATTATGTATGGGACATATATTTCTCATTTCCACCAGGCATCATCTTTCCTTCTCTCTAAATTACTCTCCAAATCAAAAAAAAATGCATTGTATTCCTTATCACTCAAAATATATATATTTTTTTTTTTTAATCTTTGGACCCAGCAGCCACTACCAGCCATCAGGGCTGTGTGCGGTGGAAGCCAGAAAGCCTTGGTCGAACAGCGAGGGAATAGGGACGTAGTTCAGAATACCCAGTTATTACCCGGTTCAGCAAGCACCGGTCTAACACGCTTTACTGGAGAGAAGCACCAGCCAGGACAAGAGGAAGGTTTACTTCCAGTCCAGGGTTGTCTCCAGAAGTAAGTGGGACACCAGGGTTCTGCTGTTGCTCAGTTCAGCCTGGCTAAAGGGATGTACATGGACAGAGAGTCCAAACAGGGTGGAAGAAGCAAACCGTTATCTGGGTGGCAAAAGAACAGGCTGAACAGTTCCTCAAAAGATGACCAAATCTGAGCAAAAAGAAAATCAGGACTATTTGGGAGTTAGTGGTGTAGTTAAAGGCAGGATATCAGACAAGGATTCGCCCAGTAACAGAGATGGACCATCTGTTATATGTGCCACCCCTTCAGATGGTACCTGATTTTGTCAGGGCAAAAGAGAAGTGGGAGGAAATTTGGGTGACATCATCGGAGTGAGATCTTTCTCCTCTTACAAGCTACAGAGGCCACATTTCCAGCAGAAAGGAAACTGTGTCTCCGAGCAGGCAGCATGTCATGGAAAGCAGAGGAAAGCAGCTCAAGGAAAAGACATCCTCCCTGGTCCCTGCCCCAAGGGGACAACTGAGTGATGTCTGATAAGTGCTTTCAGGAAGGCTTTCAACTTGACCAGTGATAAAAACCCTCCAAGCTGTCCTTCGATGTCTTTGCTATTGTGAAGTTTGCCACTTTACCTTTGTGGAATCTCTCTGCACTTCACACCCACCACTTCTCAGTCTAGCCACAAAGGACAGGAGAAGAGGTCACTGCCCTCCTCTTTAATTCACCTACAAATTAACATGTTTTCCTTGCACCTGTATTTTATTCTTCACCCCAGGATTTTTTCATTATCATTAGCAGCTCCAGCTCCTTCAGTCTTGCATCAAAGGCCATTGATGTCAATCCTTACACCAATACCACTGCTCTCCAGAGTATGGTTGAAGACATTCCTTGAGGTAAGGTGCTCAAAACCAAATACAGGACAGCTGCAGGATTAGTTAATTTGATTATGGCTACAGGCCATGCTACTGCTCCAGGTTATGCTGTGATTTGCATCATCTGCCAATTTACTGAGTGTGTTCTTAATTTCATCGCTGGCATGTGATAATACTGAGCAGCACCAGACCCTTGTAGACCATCAGGTTAGGCAGGATGTCTTCTGAGCTGCTCATAGCTTCTGGCTACCTGACCAGCCTGGCGAATGCCGACCTCTCTGGACCATACTTGTTATTCAGGCCACGGTGAGAGAGACCATCACATATCTCACTGAAGTCAAGACAGCTCCCAAGGCTGCTTATCCCCTAACCCCAGGGACTGTTTTCTCAACAAGAAAACTAGCTTGGTTTGACACCATTTGCCCTTCATCAACACAGAGCAGCTGCTGCCTATCTCCTAGATATAGTCTGTTTGGGGAAGAAGACTGAGGCTGACCAAATCACAGTTATTCAGCTCTTTCCACCTGGTACGGCCCATCTCCCAGAGGCTGAAGGACCACTGGCTGGGGGAGACCACCAGCCAGGAGAAGCTGCTGAGGAGCTTCCCCCCAAGCAGAGGTCAGTGGATGAATCGTTTTCTCCATGAAGTTTAATTTTTGGTGGTGTGGGGCTTCCTGGCCCAGGGACCCCGAGCCTGCTGGCACCGGCGGTGAGCGGGCCGGGCTAGCTGCCCGGGGGTGCTGGGGTCCTGAATCCCGCCGAGCCGGAGGTGGGGCGGGGCTGGGCCGGGCGCGGCGGCGGCCTCCGGGGCCAGTTGCGCCGTGGGCTGTACCCGGGCGGCGGGAGGCAGTGCCGGTGAGTGGGTGCTCCGTGGGCCGGGGGAGTTGGGG
>VWZL01004246.1:64976-124238 GCA_013396915.1 Stercorarius parasiticus | reverse complement strand
GCCCGCGGCGGAGGGGCGGTGGGAGCCCGCCGGGCCGGGGCCTGCAGGCGCTCCGCGTCGCGGGGGGGGCCGCGCTGCCCGCCCGGCGAGCGGGTGTCCGGGCCGGGGTCTGGTCCGGAGCTGCCGGTGTCCCCAGGGAAGGTGGAAGGACTCTGCTGGGGCTGGCGCCGGTAGCAGGGTCAGCGTCGGTGACCAGCGCTGCGGCAAAGCCCTGGTGACCTTGACCTGCTCCGGAGTCTACTGCAAGATATTAGTGACTGCTTAGAGAAAATAACAAAAACCCTGTGTTTTGCATGGTCTTTTACTACAAGTGCTTACAGCGTGGGTTTAGTTGACTGCCCGCTTTTTTCACCAGTTCTCAGGTTTCTGTGTATCTGGAGGTGATAATGTGGGCTCTCCTCTTGCAGTGCTGGCTGGAGCAGCGATACTGAGCTGCCTGTGTTTTATGTACTCGCCTCTTGCGTTACCGAGGCTTGTGAGCTTTCACTGTGGTTTCTGCAGAGGTTCTCAAAGATCCACCAGGCTTCAGTGTTTTCTGTGCTTTCTCTGAGCTAGGACATTGACAGCTTGGTCATGGCAACGCAAGCAGAGTCCTTCAGCTGACACAAGATGGGCTGGGCTTCAGCAGGTGTGCAGCTGGTCAGGCTAAAATGCAGGTTTCTCCATCTTGTGTTTTATTTTAACTGAATGAGAACATGCTCACGTATACCTTGGTGGAGTCTGCGCATCATGTGGCAGACTGGCAGTGTTGTCTCTGTAATTTTTAGCTGAGATATCTACTGGGTAAGGCTTTCCTCACCATATTGGGACAAAGGCTTAGTTTGAGCTGCTGGAGGTGTGAAGTAAAACATAAAACGTTTCAGTCTTGTAGCGCGTGCTGCTCTGACAAAGTGAATCCCAGGCCCAAGGGTTCCTGTGGCCACCAGGGACTTATTCACACGTGTGCCAAGATAGAAATAACTGAACTGAATGTTATTCAAATTTTGCTGCCCTGGTGCAAGGTCATCTGTCTACGGAAACCTATTTTGGTTTGAAATAGGACACTGTTCACAAATGTGTGTCCATAGTTAGAAGTGCTGTGAAGCAATACAAGTTCTCAATTTTGCTTGTTCCATGACTTAAGTTCCTGTTTCCATCCAGTTTGGTCACAAACTGTAGAGATTTTGCAGCTGATATGGGGCAGCTGTCTTGAAGATGGGAGCCTGGGTGCAGGGGTGATTCCAGACATACCTTCATTTGGGGCGAAATGTGAAACTGAAATCCTGCCTGCTTGTGATGGAGGCCTCCAGGGCCCTGACCCAGCATCCTGCCATGATCTCCTGTTTTTCTGATTGAAACTGTGTCCTATTCCATGAACAGAAATAGAAAATTGGCTGGGGTTGTGTCCTGTTCCCGGACGCGGTGGGAGGACCGGGCATGCGGAGGAGTACGTCAGTGTAACTTCTAAGCAACCCGTGTTGTGCCAGCAGTACCTACCGCCTTTTCAAAATGATGGAGCGATAACCCGAGCATGCAAGCGACGGTTTTAGCAGTGTGTCTGCTTTGGTTTGATGGGATTATTTCCCGCAGGGTGCAGGAACTCAGTGAGGTAGCTGGTAATTTTTTTCCAGTTTTGCCTTAGCTCATACTTTTCTGCCTGTGGGAAGAGCAAGTCAGTGTCAAAGTGCAGGGCTTCTAGTTGAAGGAAGAAACAATAAGACCATTCTCTCTCCAAGTCTCTTGCTATTTAACTTCAGAACTTGACCTGCTTTGCTGGCAGCGTGATGCTTCTGTAGCAAATACATCATCAGGCCTGATCTGATCATGTACCCACCAGCTCTTGAACGTGCCGAACTTGTTGAAAAGGACCACCGAGAGGGAAAAATACAAACTGGCAGTAATACATTCATTCCTGAAAACATATTCCTTTGCTATATATGTGTCCCAGCCAAAGCCCAGCAGTGTGTGTGGTCAGTCACCTCAGTGGAATACTTGAAACGGACAGTGAAGCCAGCAGAAAAGTATGCCTAGGATAAACTAATAACAGCAGAGATGAGCTAGCAAGAGAATGGGTGAGAGCGAGTGAAAGGGATGCGAACAGCCAGTCATGAGGGTGCTGCGAGAAGGGGAGGCGTGTGGCTGCAGGACAGCCCCCTTGGGGGTGATGAGCTGCCCTGGGCTGTGCCGTCTCAGCAGGGTGCGGGGCTCGGGGTGCTGAGGCAGCTGCCTGGAGCTGCGCTGCCAGGGCAGCACGGGCCCGTGTTACACATCTAGGGAGCAGACACGCTGTGGGGGTTGAAGTAGGTGCTGGAGTACCCAGAGTGGGGCACTTGATGAGCGTTGTGTGGTGAGGGATCAAACTGAGACCCTGGCTGGACTGTACGTGTGTGGCTTTCTGACTAAATGTCACTGCCTGCTGCCAATGCTCTTCTCCCCTGCCCATACCTGGTGGCTTGCTGTTCAGGCTGGCAGCCTCTGGAGTCAGGGGTGGCAGGACAGGACAGTGCTGCTTGCTCTGGTGTGTGTAAAAGACCATCAGCCTGCTGGCTTCAAACTCCCCGGTGCAAAGGCTTCTGGAAGCCTGGTCAGCGGCTCTGCCTGCTGCAGGGCACCCCAGCACTGGTCTCTGCTGCCGCTCCGTGCGCTGCGGCCTGCGGAGCCATCGCTGTTGGGCTGGAGCAGGGGGCCTTGCTGAGCTGCTGATGGAGCAGGATGGGGGCTGTGCCAGCGGCTTTTTGGGGACAGTCTGGGTCTGCCACATGAAGCAAGTGGTCCCCCAAACCCTAGGCAGGAGGAGGCAAAGAAGGTAAAGCAGGGCCTTGGCTGAGGGCGGAGGGAAGAAGGCAGTGGCAGAGGCTGGCAGGGTCCCTGAAGGCCTCTCCTGCAGCCGGGCATCAAGATCCTCGAGACCCCTGTGCCTCCTGCCCCATGACATGGCCAGTTTGAGGGGGCGGGAAGCATTTGTGGCGGCTGCATGCCAAGAGCCCGTTCTCCGCATCTGATCTTGCGGCCATCCTGCCCTGCTCTGCCACGTGCCGCTTGGGTCCGGTGCTGGCAGGATGCAGGGTGACTTTCTCTGGTGGAGGCACATCCTTTCCCCGCTGGCTTTGTCCAAGCAGTTTTGAAGCTTCTTCCTGCCCCAGGGCTCGCATCCGGCTTCTCTTTGCTGCCCGGGCGTGCTGGGGACTGGATGTGGCCCTGCTTGAGAACGACCTCCAGGGAGCATGCTCCCGACTAATGGGAAAAATGTTCTTCTAATTGTTTTGGGCTGTTCCCAGAATAACCCCGCAGCGGGTGGAGTGGCTGAGGCCCTTCGGCAGAGCTCGGCAAAGGCAGCTTAGCACTGGATGGGGAAAGGCCATCTCCTGGTCAGCTGGTTTGAGTTCTCGGCCACCATGATGTTAAGCGGGTGTATAGGTCAAACTTGTGTTGTTTAAAGAGAACTTCATTAAAATAACAAGCTGCCTAATAGGAGTATTTATAGAATCCTGCTCCTTAATTTAATCAGTTCTTTCAGTGTTTGTTTTTTATTTTTAAGTTCAAAGGCAGGATAGAAAAGAAACCAAACTTTGCAGGCACCCTGGGGGAGAAGGGCAATGTAACCGATCGTCTGTGTGATTGCCCGGCCAGAGACTCCCCTCTGACCTGTGCAGAGTTCACAAAAACATTTATCTGAGTGCGCAAACTGATTGCTGCTGCTCCGTATCTGTTCCAGATGCCTCCTTGGTGCCACCCTCCTGGGCGGAAGCTGCCCTGAGCGGGGCCCTGGCATGGCAGAGCTGTGCAGTGTGGTGGTGGCCGGGCAGGATGCACCCGCCGGCTCCTTTCCTGGGCGGATGCTCTGCCGGCTGTGGGCACAGTCTGAGCTCTGGGCAGAGGGTGCTGGGTGCGTGGAGCTCGGCTGGGCCCTTGCTGTAGCAGGGTGCTGCTGCAGGCCCTGTGCTGGTGCTGCATGGCGTCTCACCCCGTGGCTTCCGCCTCCCGCCCTCCTGAGGCGGAAAGCCCCGTTCTCCGTGCTTGGCTGCTGCCGCCGCCATACAGGGTCTTTGTGTGAGCCGGCACAAAGTGGGGATTGATGCTGTGTCCCCTCCCCCTGCCGCGGCAAAGACCTCTGACAAAGGCACCCTTCTTCCTCCCGCCAGGCCAGGGTGCTGCCAGGCCAGGGGTCCCAGCCCAGCGGCACCGGGCCATGGGTAGAGGCGTGCACACACACACACACACCTTGCAGTGGGGCTGGGGACCCCCAGGGCCTTGTCCCGGCTTGCCCCAGGCCAACGCTGCTGCTGCTGCTTGGGGTTCTGCTGGGCCTACCCGCAGCAGGCCCAACGTGGCCAGCTGGGGCATGGGCAGCATTCGGCAGCAGGTCTCCAGCCTGTGTTAGCCCCATCCCCGCCATCGCTGCCGTGAAGAGGAGGGAGTGCCGGGGCTGCCTGGCCACCAGGGCTTTAAGGGGGCTCAGCCTTTCTGCTTCCTCCCCTGAGGTGAGGTGTCGGTGCCATCCTGGCCGTCCTTGCCTCTGCGGAGCAGCCAGCGCTTAGGGCAGGTTTGGTGGAGGCCAGAGGTGCCAGGGGGGCAGATCTGTTTCCCCTCGGTGCAGCTGTGCTGGAACCTGCCGTGCAGTGCTCTTAGTGTGCTGGGGAGTGTCCTCACTTACCTGGATTTCAGTTCAAAATGGCCTAAGAGAAGCTCCTATCAGCATTCATTATCTCCCAGCTCCTCCCGATGTGTAATAACAAGTCATTGCATTATTGAGAGTGACTTGGAAAAGTTTCAGAAAATGTGCATCTGTATGAAGAACAGATTGTGAGTTCTTCCTTAAATTCACATTATGTTTGCTTGGTACTGCGTGTTTTAGGCAGTGGGTTCTGGATTAATTGCAAGGTATCTGGCCGAGCCGGTGGAGCAGCGCAGGCAGCGGTGCGGGCTTTGTTGGGCTGTGCTGGTGCCGCCAGCCAGCGTTGTTGCAGCAGGGTCCTCGGCTCCTCGCCCGCCCTGAGGACAGGGAGCCTGCTGGGAGGGGAGGGCGAGCCCCTGCGACTAGGCGTGTGCTTCTAGTCATGCTTCGGAGGCTTCAACTGCGGAGGGAGCAAAGTGGGGCTGCATTGCTCTGTGCCTGCTGAGTGCTTATCTAGGTGCCGAAGCAAAGCTCTCTCCTGGGTTTGGTTCATCGGCAATAGTGTTTTCCCCATTACTGGTCAGTAGCTTCTGTTGCTTTGGACTCCTCAGTTAGTCTGGCTGTTCATGTGACATTGTTATTATTTACATAGGGCCCAGACTTGCTCTTTTTTATTGCCTGCAGCACGATGTTTGTTCTGACTGGGCATTGTGAAGTGTAAACCCAGGTCCCACTGGCACCAGCACTCACCTCTGCCTTTTCTAGAAGCAGTAAGTAACCAGCTGTCTACATGGCCTAGAAATGCTGGGGTTTAATTGCTCTGAGGAGGGAATTGAATTAGGTAGCTCTGGTTCATGGCTTGTCTGGCTGCACAGCAGTGACGCTTGTTTACACAAAGCACTGCCCTTTTATCTCGGGGTGCGTGGGGGGCGGTTTCCTGGGGCATTCCCGCCTGAAAGCCAGAGAAGACTTGCCCTAACTGGCTGCCTCTGCAGGAGACCACATGCTCAGGCAGTGGCACCTTTCCCCATCCTCCTCCTCAGCGAGTTGTATGAGCAGCTCTCTTGTTCTCTCCTCCTGCTTCCTGCCACAGCATCTCTCCGGAATTAGTTGGTCTTACCTGCTTCTATCCCCCTGTGCGTACCTCCCTCCCCTGAAGTATTTGGTGATGGCTCCCTTCTCCTGGAAGATGCTCAGGCCTCTTCAAGGCCTCTGTCTGCTTTGCATCAGAGCGTCCTGTGCTGCTTCATCTGTGTTCCCCTGGTGTTGAGGCTCTCTGCAGCAAGTGCGGTTTCACATACAGCGCCAGATACATCTGTGCTGCTACATGAAAATAGTCTCGTTCAGGAGGGTGCAATGGGACTGACAACTTGCAGGGGAACCCCCAGCGTGTCTAACACCCGCAGTGGACGGGCAACCTCCCAATGAAGGCATTAGGAGCAGATTTCTTGCTGCTTAAAATGGCAGAGCTGCTTCAACCAGCCTGACTCAGGGATGAAATTTTCTCTCTGTTTGGGAGGAAAGAGAATGAGCTTGGGTTTTCCCATTGTTGCTAGATGGAAACCAGCCCATGCTAAGTATCCTGGAAACATCAAAATTAATCTCAGAAGGGGCTGCTGGCCCAAATTCCAAACCTATTGGGCATTGCACAAATGTACCCTCTTATCAAAAGCAAATGAAAATGCAGAAGGTGTGTCTGGCCTAATCCTCTGTTTGACTTGGCAGTCTGTGGTGTGTCAGCACAGACACTGTGGCATGCATGTAGGCTCTCGGTGCTCTCTGTCTTCTGCTGGGGTGTGCTGCCGAGCAGCCCGTTAATTCTAGTCCTTTCTTTCAGGATCAGTCCATAATGCCTGAAGTGCGAGACCTCTCAGATGCCTTGCCCGACTTGCCGATGGATCCCATCACGGGTGTTGGTGTGGTTGCATCCCGGAACCGAGCACCGACAGGTTATGATGTAGTAAGTAGAGCTGTTTCAGCTGCCGTTGCTAATGCTTTGGTTCTGCACTAATGAGGCTTTACTTCGCTGGGAACAGCATCTCTTCCAGAGAGGGCTTGCCTTCAGATGTGTGCTTTAAGAAGTAATTTGATATCCAGCTGCCCACCTCTCAGCCCACAGCACTTAGCGCTTTCCCTCAGCGGAGGTTTGTGGGTACAATCATGCTACTTCATCTGTGCCACTCCAGAGGAGCGTAATTACCTGGAGGAGGGGTTTTCAGAAACAGCTGGCCACTGTGGCATGCAAATTTAATAATCCTAGTAACATTCATCCTGGAGGAGTCCTAAGTATTGCACAAATTATATCTCTGAATAAATGGATCCCGCATCAGCTGTTTAATCCCACATATCAGCACTGCACAATGATGATGAGAAGCTCCAGAGTGGGAAGCAAAGAGTTTTGCATCCAGCTGAAACTGCAAGGATGATTTTGATGGACAGAATGTAAACCTCTAAACTAAGCTTTGGCAGGAGGCTGGGAAACAGGAAAAAGCAGCTGGATACAGCAGAGATGAATGTGTGAATGGATAAAGGGAGGTCACTGTTTAGCAGCTGCTTGTTGCTTGGAATAGTTGCTGTGTAACCGACAGCATGATTTTTTTTTCCCCATAGACTAGTGTCCCAAACAGTGAAATATAAATACTGACCTTGCAGAGCTCTATATAGAAAGATTTGGCCTGTAGTCCATCTGCTCGCCCCTCTCTGTATCCTGCTCCAACTGTGTGACTTCACATCTTGGGTTTCCAGAGTCACACAGCTTGCGTGGGTGGGAGTGGAAACCAGTTGACCTGGGGCTTTGCTCACACCTTTTCAGCTCTGGATCATTGCATACCCTGTTCAGTGTGAGAAGGAAGAAAACGGATCAGGCTGAAGTAAGGACATGAGGGAGGGAATTGTGAAAAGGCTCCTTAAAGACCTGGAAGGTTTTTGCATTTACTGCATTTTTTCTGAGTGTTGATTACCTGTGTGAGCCAGGCTGTGTAATTAGCTGCTTGGCCTGATAAAGGAGCACGGGACAATGTGAGGGTTGTGATAACAGAATTGCATTCTGCCTAAATGACTGGGCAGAGAGAGCGCTCACCCCAGATAGCCTGTCTGTGGTTTAATAGGGAGCTTCAGCGCTAACGCAGTTTAAACTAAACAAGATAAAAGAGTCTTCCTGTGGCTTAATCCAATTATGGTAGTGTTGTAATAATGCTTGTGAATGTGGGTCGCTCTCTCCTAGGGGGCACAGGGAGGAGGCTGCCTTTCGTCTGGTTCTTCTGCCTTCCTCTCAGTTTACAAGGAGCTCTCCTTTGACCCTGGGGCCAGCAGCGCCCGCTGCAGGCCGTGGGGAGGTGCCTGCTGTCTGCAGTTGGCTTACCCCAAGCACGCTTGCTCCTTCAGCCTCGTGTACAGCAAATCAGCAGTCCGGCTCTGCGCCTGGATGCTGTGAGCTGCGGTTGGGATCCTTTCCATACGCAGCACCTGCTATGATGGGGCCACTCTGGGTGCCACCCTGATGTGACAGGGTGTCCTGGTGCCCAAACCCACGGGGCGGTGGCACGCAGGGCTGTGCTTTCCCTGCCTGGGTGTCTGGGAAGGTGGCTCCTCTGCGCGAGTCAGGGCTCTGGAGCAGCATGTGCTATGTGGGGTTGCCACTGCCCTGTGACCTCTCTGGAAGCCAGGCTGTTCTGTCTGGGCCATGAAGTGCACTTCTCGGTGCAGTGGAGAAACTCATCTTCTGAGACGTGGGCAATGTGCAGACTTGGGCAGTCTCAGGCTCTGTGTTTCTCCAGATGCACAATTGCGCTAATGAGACACTGACAGTTGATGGTTGCTTTAGGATGTAAAGCCTTGATGAAGGCACCTCCATCCTAGGAGTATACTCCCTAAAGCCCTAATAGTTAGAGGTTCAGCCTGCACCCTGAAAAGGAGAACCGCTCTCATCTTTTGGGAAGCATTAACACCAGTTTATCTTGGGGTGCTGTAGTCCCTGTAGGGATCTGATCCCTTCCCTTTTGCTACAGCATCCTGCGGCATTCTGTTCCACAGGTGGATTCAGAGTTGCATGGGAAAGTATTCCCTCTTATTAGTCATGAATTTGACATTGTGTAGTTTCACTGATGGTTTTGAGTTTTGTGATGAAGTACCCAGTTCCCTCTTCGAGACAGCTGTGTTATTTATAGGCTTTACCCACAACCATTGCCATATCCTTTTCCTTCCCTTTCTCTTTGCTCCTCTTCAAAACCAACAAGCAAAGGCACGGGTGCTTTCAGCCCAAGTGTAAGCTGAATGCCCAGGGGATGTCCTGCTCTGTTTTCCAGGTTCGCATGGAGTCCTGGGGTTCGGCATACCGCCCGGCTGGAGGTGGTGTTGCAGCAGAGCCCAGGGTACCAGACCTGGGGGAATCTTGCTGAATGGGTCAGAGATCTTTTTCCCCTCAGTAGTTTTTTTAATTACTCAGAAACCTCCATTGCCTTTGTGTCTGCTTAGAAAACAGCTACTGGTGCTGGTAGTGACTAGCCAGGTCTTTTAACAGCTGAAGCACCAAAGACTTGATTTTGCCAAGATGTACAGTTTGTCTGAACTTAGATTCCTGAAAATCTGCCCAAACTGGCAAGACTGAGCGCATGGGTGGGGAGGAAAGGGAGGAGAGGTAGGAGGTAGGCAGCCTGGGGTAGGAGACAGGTGTGGTTGGTGTGCAGCCGCGTTCCTTGCTGTGGGCTGAACACCAGCTCCATGGTGGGGTTTGCTCTGGGGCGAGCGCCGAGCATGCTGCTCACCCAGGGCCGGCCCCACGCTCCACTGGTGAGGCAGACGCATGCCGTGGGGCAGGTGGTTTAGTGGGTCTGTTTGCCAAAGGCCTGTTCTGCATTAGGAGTAACCCCATACTGACTGCTGGGCAGCAGGTAGATCATCCCACACTTGGAGGGACACCTTCTTACTGGGTGTCACTCCATCAGGTCCATCTGTTTGTGGCACATGCTTGAGGAGTGTCTTTCCCCAGCTCCATGAGGAGAAGGACCGTTCCTTGTGCCTGGGGCACTGGGTGCCCAGTGCCGGGTCCTCCATCCGTCATGTTCCTCGCCTGTTTGCCAAGCAAAGGAGGCGGTGAGCCAGGGCTGTACAGCACCCATCCTGCTGGGCAGGCCTCTGGGCCTCTCCGGGTCAGCTCCTTTCCGTGTTGCCCCACCGAGGGCACGCTGCCATCCTGTGCTGCTCAGGCACAGCTCTGCTTCGAGAGGGGTGGGGATCCTCCTTGCCTGCAGGAGCCCAGCAGATGATGTAAGAAGTTTCCTGTTTATATTGCTCTGTTTTCTTTCCCCATGAGTTTTCTGACAAGTTAATGCATGCTTACATTCTGCAGGCTTGGAAAAAGTCTTCAGCAGGATGATGCAGAGGCACAGTGCTCAGGTTTAATTGCTGGGGACGTCGCCTGCGACTGTTGCATCTCAACAGAAGCAGAAATGGTTTTGCTGGTGTTCCCGCAGGGCCCTGGGGCTGGCGAGCCCTTACTGCTGGCTGCTTTTTGCTCCTGTGCTCCAGGGGCACGGTGCGACCTGCCTGGGGCTGCTGGGGCAGGCAGCTGGGCAGCGACCGGCAGCTCAGCTGGAGGGGCCCGAGCGGCTGCTCAGCAGGGACCCTGTCCCCAAGGGGCAGCACTTTGGGCGAGGCCTGGCACTGCTGGCTCCCGGGAGCCGAGGACCCGGGTCCTGCCATCAGCTGCTGGCAGTGCCTGGCTCGCACGTTGCTTGGGCCGGCCATCGGGCAGGAGCAGGAAGGGGACTGCTGTGTCTCCCTGGAGATGGGTCGGGTGCCGCACTGCTTTGTCTCCCTGCAGAACCAGCTTGGGTCTTTCTACTAGGTATTTGATGGTTTAGAATGGCAGGGTTGTTCCTAACGGGGTGTGTGGTGTGTGTTGGAGTTTTGGGGTTTTTTTCATGGTTAAGTCAGAGTAAAGCAGTGCCGGGCCTCCCTTCCTCTGGAGGGGTGGCAGTGCCAGCGTGGGGGCCTTTCGAATGTCTCGGCCAGCTGTGATCCAGCTGTGCCCTGGGCAGTGAGTTGTAGAGGAGATAATATCAACTGAAGTGATGTACTTCCACCTGAAAAATTATTTGGTATTGTTGTTAGTAGTGTAAACTTCCTAAAGGTTACAGAAGTTGGATAAAAAGCACATTTGACAGCAACTTGTATAGCACCAATTTTACAGCTGCAGGGTCTATTACTGCCTGTTGAGTTTTGAGCATCTTTAATGTGGGAACACAGAAAACAAAACTGGCTAACACAAGAAAAACTGAAACATAGAACTCAAATTGTATTAATTAACAAAGTGATTAAATCTGATTGTATTCCCTCAAACTGTTTCTGACAAGGGCTGGAGTTCAAGCTAAGTGTCCGTATGTGCTAACAGTTTTTCTAAGCAGTCTGTTTTCTGAATATCTCTTCATTTACCCATAGTGGAGGGAGATGCATGTGGATTTTATATATTCCTAAACTAACACTTAAGGAAAGTCGAATTCAAGGAATAATAAAGAAACCCACCAAACCCCTTAAAATTTTACTGTTTAAAAATGATGCGTATTTCTTTGCAGAAGCCTGACTGCAAAAGCTGTGTGTGCGTGAGCTGAGCAGGGGCTTGTGAACAGCAGTTGCTGAAATGTGAAGAGCAGCCAATGCACTTCGCTCCCTTTGCTGATCAGACAATAAACATGCTTTTCTCTCCCGCACTTTGGATAATTGGAGGGTCTTGTCAGCACACATCTCTTGCTTCCTGCGCCCTGCACAGAGTCTCTGCTCGACAAAACATGGGTGCAAACAGTAACAACAAATGTCAGCTCTTTGTTATCAGGCTGCTCTGGGGCCAAGGTCTTACTCAACTCAGTAAGATTAGACTTGGAAGAGCTGCAGTGGAGCCGTTTGCCCCCATCTGAGAGGCATTAGGCAGAAGTTCAGCTGTGCTTCTGCGTAGCTTCAGACCACACTAGTCTCCTGTTGGGAGCCATCAGTCGGGCACTAGTCTGGTGGGGTGATGTTATTTCTGCTACCCTTCTCCTTGTGTTTTCCCTCTTGTTTCCTCTCTTTTCAACAACAAACCTTTTGGGGCAGGGGCTTGTAGAGCTTGCACCGTGCAGGGCGAGTGCCCAGCTGCGGGCAGAGCAGAGCCTTTTCCCTGGGCACGGTGCTGCCTCGTGCCCACCGCTTGAGTCAGCTCGAAGGCAAGATCTGCCGTTCTCTTCCTGCTCGTGCCTGCGTCTCTTCAGTGGAGGGCTCGGGGTCTGTTTCCTTTGCCCTCCATGAGGGGTGCACCACTGATTCAGACGCAGGGTTGCATTGGAAAGGGATGTTCGCAGGGTGCATCCTCGCACATGGCACTGCTGCTGAAGTCTGCGCCTGACCAGGGCTTTCCGCAGCTGCTGGAAGCAGCTTTTGGGCCTGAGAGCCAGAATTCCTCAATGGCTTTTCTGTGAAGAAAATACTGAGATTGGGCAGTTTCTGTGCTTTGTCTACACAGAGCCCTCCTCTCAGCCTGCCCCAGTGTGCCCTCGCGTGTAGGGTGGTAATGAGAGCCTCGATATGCTGACTTTTCCAAACTGTTGTTTAGAGCCTGTAACCAAAGTTGCTGTTGCCTCATTAGAATAGCCTTTGTCAGAGCATCTTTAATCAACGGCCTCCCGAGAGACAGTGTTTTTAGAACTTCTTTTTATACCTCCTCTTGGAAGTTCTTCGCACTGCACCTCGTGAAGAAACTAATGAGATGCTGTGAGAGTTCGGGCTACCGTTAATTAGAAGAGGTCTGAGGAAGAAGTACTGCACATATATTAACTTTATCTTGGCTCACATGTCTCCTCTCTCCCTCTGCCTCTTCTTTGCAGGTTGCACAAACAGCAGATGGCTTGGATGCTGACCTCTGGAAAGATGGCTTATTTAAATCCAAGGTCACACGATACCTGTGCTTCACGAGATCATTTTCAAAAGAAAATGTAAGTGTGTTTGCTGAGTGTCTGCATGATTTGCATCTGTGCCTGGTATGCTCTTACCCATAAGATGATTCATTTTATGGAGCCAATTATAATTCAAGCAGGCATTTCACTGAGTTTGGGTGAGTCAGGAGGCAAACTGCAACGGCTAGGTATTTGCATTTTGTCTTATGTTCTTCATGAAGAGAAATTGCTGGCAAAATCAGCAATAAAAGCAGCAGAAAAGGGAATGCTTGCATTTCAGCAACGCCCTCACGACAGCATTTCGTGATACAGCAATGGGCACTTCGTGCTCATCATCCTGATGAATTTCTAACTCTACCTAGAGAGGCAAATGCTGCAGGTAGTGTTGATGAAGGAAATATTAGTCTCTGAATCCAGGAGCATCATAGATATTTTTGTGCAGGATTAGCATTTCTTTTTTTTTTGTTGTTTTTTGGTGCTGATTCTTGAAAATTTGCCCACGTTGTGCATTTGCTACCATGCTCTTGTAATCTTCCAGTGGCTATTAAGCAGAAGTTAATTTCTGATTAGTGGCGCTTGTCTGCCCACATGTTCTGGAGGAGGGGAGGCCATGTGCAGTGAGAGCCTGATGCCTTCTACTGTGTTTTTGGTTGAGGCTAGTGTGAAAACTTCCTCTTTTCTGGAGGAACTATTTAATTCTACAATGAATGCACTCCATCTAGTGGGTAATCCTGCTTTTCGTCGTGTTTTGGATATTCACAGTGACTCAGTTGTCAGGGTATGGAGATACCATTTTGTACTCGTGCTTTCACCAATGACAGGAACAGAAAAGCGACTGCGACTTCAGAGGCTGATCATGGGTCCTGACAGGAAAGCCGGGGGCTGCCAATTTCCAGCAGTTGACCTTTATTCCATCCGCTTCCCTGCCTGCCTCTAGATTAAAATAAAGCTCCAGAGCTATGGGAAATATTGCTTCCTGGGGTGGATGGACAATAATTGCGCTTTTCATCCTGGAGTACCTGCACTAGCAGGAATAATAGCCCCAGAATAGGCAGGGAGGGTATGAAACAGAAAGATTTGTGATGATTTGAGTATTAAGTTTATCTGTGGCTACCTTAAACGTGAGGTTGTCAGAAATAATTACAGGATAGTAGCAACTGCTGGCTACCAGAGACAATGTAAATACCCTCAGTGGGTGCCTGTTGGGCTTTTGTCATGAATCCTCGGCTCGGCACGGTTTGGGAATACATTCCTCATATTGATGAGGAGTGAATTAAAGGGAGTGTGGTGGAGCACTGCCGGTCCCAGCTGCCCAGCAGCCTGGTGCGCGAGCTGTGACGTGAGTCTCTGTGTCCCGCACGCGGGTTCTCTCACGCCCTGTGTCACTGGTGCGCTAGACCCACGGGCACTTGCGGCAGTGCTCATGGGCAGCAGCCTGTGGGCACTGCTGCCTGTGTTTGGTTCACTGTGTGGTTCACCACAGGCCGTACCCGATGGTTAGCAGTGGGCTGGGAGAAGGAGGGGACCAGACCAGTGGGGAACAGCCTTCTCCCCTTGTGCAGGGAACAGCATCCTTGTCCCCAGTTAGCCCAGCAAGAGCTTTCCCTCCCCTCCCAGTCCTCTCCAGCCACACAGGGGCACAATGTGCTGCCTGAGTGGGGATCTCAGTGGGTTAAAAGGCCTCGGTCCTCCCCAGTAGCAGTGACCTCATCCGGGATGGAGAGGCTCCTCTCACCTGGGCACTGATGTGTTGCTGTGCTTTCAGTTGGAAGTTCTACTGCTCAGAGTTTTTCTTGTTTTTAACAAAACACTGGGAACTATTTGTCCTGAAGAACATGTAGTTAGCAGAGTTAATGCACCTCAGGTTTATAACGGAGACAGCCTGTAGTGTCTCTGTATCAGAATCATCATTCTCAACAGCTTACAGTATTTGACAGATTATGAGGACATTGCTGGTGTTTGATTGTCACGGTGAGGAGACCCAGTGGTGCATCTCTCAAACAGGGAGGCTTTGTGTCCTTTTCTCCTGGGTGTATGGCAGAGCATCAGTGCTGACTCCCAGCGTTTCCGCAGCTAACAAACTTATCAGAGGCATCTCTCCTACCTGTCTGCTGTTGATGGAGGAATGACGGTTGGTTCAGCTGGAAGTTGCACGCTGATGTAACACAGCCAGACAGTTTGGATAAATAAAACATGAAAGATGAATCAGCAGTGACCACTTCTTCTACCATTTGCTGTGCCAGGACCACGTTAACTGATACATTGAGGCTTTGCAGCATCCAGCGTTGCTTGCTCTGAGCTGCCCTGGCCAAAGCGGGGGCTGAGGCATGTGGGGCCTGCCTGGCCTCGGCCACTTTGCACAAGTGGCCCTCCTGGCGAGGAGTTGACCGTGAAACGCAGAACCTCCAAAAAATAAACTCAGACCTGATCTCCCCTTATTTCAGAGGCTGCAAATTTAAATATGTTTTAAAATAGTTCAGTGTAATAATCGGAGAGTGGAGGTTTGCCTGAAATACTCTGCCAGATAAAAACTAAAGGAGATACTTAGCAACCAGTAACAGTAAAACACGCTGACATGGTTTGATGGCTTAGGATGAAATTTTAATTGTTCTGTATTGCATTTCTGTTTATAAAGGCTGTGTAGTAACTACAGTCTGTTTTTCTTCCATACGTGAATCCAGATTATTGGCAGCAATGCTGGCTTTAACGAGAACTGCAAAGAAAATCTGGTCTCTGAACAATTGTGGAGGCTGTCATTCTGAATTGTGTTTTGAGCTCTTCAAGCCTTGATTAATAGGACAAGGCATCAGTTCAGAATTCATATGGACTCCAAATGAAGTTCTTCCTTCCAAATGGCCTGCTCTTCTGGAGTGCGCCTGCGTTTGGAGCTAGAACCATGTCTATTCAGTACTAATTAGCTAATGCATGTAATAACTTTGGCTGTGTCTGCATGAACCATCTTCCCGTAATGCTTTCTGCTGTTACTGTCACGGAAATGTCATGTTGCTATTGTAGATGTAAAGTGTGTGAGAACTCAGATGACCTGCTTAGTGGGTGAGTTGGTGGAGATAATACTTTGAACTGCTGTGTTTCCAAAGAGAGGAATTTGCTTGTGCTTCGGAGGATCCAGAAGTATGGCAGCGGATGAGGTGTGAGAATCTGTAAATGCTGAAAGCTGTCTGGTATCTCGTAGTCAATTGTCATGTAGTTCCTGCAGAGGGGACAGTTGCAAGTGTTGGCTTGGTACCTCCTTACCAATTTTTAAGTTGGTGGGCAGATACAATGACAAGGTGTCATGGGGCTCAGCAGGTGAGAAAAGCTGGGTTTGAATTTGGTAACATTGTCATAGTCACCTATTTCTTTTCTCTTTCCAAAGAGTCATTTAGGCAACGTCTTGGTTGATATGAAGCTCATCGATATCAAGGACACTTTACCTGTGGGCTTCATCCCCATCCAGGAGACCATCGATACACGTAAGTTGGCGTCTGTTCTCCAGTCCCGTGCCTTGGGAGCAGCTGCTCCACGGGTGCCTGTGGGTTGGGCGGTGGAGAGCTGTGTCCCGGGCAGAGGGTTGCTCTCAGCCCTGCTGCTCTCTGGGGTTCCATGTGCATGGCTGGGGGCAGCTCTGGGCTGCAATGAAACAGCAGGGAATGGTTGCGCTTGCTGAGAGAAGGCACAAGTGGAATGTCCAGGGAAAATACCATCCTCACTTCTGCGAGGGAGAAATGGCTTTGCTGCAACATTTAAGCCAGCAGTTCCCGAACAGTGTAGTCGGGTCCCCTGAGACTTGCGGCAGCTGGAGCCGGGTCTGGTGCAGCGCTCTGCTCTCAGCAGGCATGCAGGGCTCTGGGCTTGTGGCATGGAGGAGGCTGGGGACGAGCCCCTGGAGCTGCATGTGGAAGGGTGGCAGGACACCACGTGCGGGTCCTGAGTCTACAGCTGCTGCTCAAGAGCAGAGCCAGTACCAAGGCTCGTCAGTAATGAAATCCAGCCTAGTTGTGAATAGAAAGGAGTTACACGAGCCTGCTTTGCAGGGAATAAGTCATCTGGGTCTGCAGCAGATGAGGATGGTTTTTCAGTCACTACCGACCTGGTTCTGATTTGAACCCGTGAGCTAGAAGTGAGAGGCTCTGCAGCCCATTTCCCACTCCCCTGGGTCCTCCCCTTTCCCTGCAGAATTCCTGGGCGCGTGTGGTGCAGGGAGGAGTTGTCAGGTTATCCTGCTCGCCCTTGGGAGTGCTGGACACTTACCATGTCCTGCTGCAATTCTTGTGAAAGTCCTGGTGGAAAGGTGGAATGAAACTTCATAATTAATTTAAAATGCATTGGATTGCGACCCATACAATCTCTAAAGCAGAGGCACTGTCTGTATTAATGAAGTGGAGCGTATCCCTGCCTCCGTTAGGATGAATGAACACGTTTTGATTGACTGTTTATAATACGTTTACTTAAAATTAACTCTGGTTAAGCATGTGTAATTAATGAATCCAGCTCCTAAACCAAGTTTGCTACAGACTGCAGACTCTGGCCAAGTGTGGAAGAGACAAACGCAAACAGTCAGCTTTGCATTTACTGTGAAAGTCAAATAAGAGGCACTCATTTTGTTCAGAGTAAAATTTGTGGTTAGATGTGTTTCTGTGCTCTAATCTAAGTGACAGCTGACTTGTAGTAAGCATATTAAATATAGTACTCCTTACTAGGTTTTGACAAAATTTTCAGATGTGGAAGCCTTAGACGCTGGGCTCCTAAAATCAGTTTCAGGCACTTCAGGTAAAAGCCCTGGTTTTCCAAAGCAGGAGAAGACTAGGCTTCAGGGATGCAGGTATTTACCATCTCTAAAAAGCAGCACTGTAGCTGCAAAGCTGCACGCACAGATGCCGTATTGTGACACACCTCGCGCTGCCTGTACGTTTACTGGTGCTGGTGTGACAGCAGATTTCAGAGGCCGGGATGGATTGCTTTCTCCGACGCGTGGATTACAAAGCAGGACGAGCCTATAGAGACAGGGCTGCTTGCCATCTGTTGAAGTGAGAGCACATTTTTAAACTGGAGGCTATTTATTCATATTAAACTGAAGGGGTTTTATTTTGCCGGCATTTGTTTTGTACTTGTTGGTTGTTTCCAGATTTTCATTCAGTATCTGCACTTTAGATTTTCAGTTTATCAATAGACTTCTCTCATCTCTTTCAAGTGCCTGTGCTCACAAATAGAAACCTCACCTTGCTCCCATTGAGACTCTCGCAGACTCTCTAGGGTGAGGTAGAGCAATGGTTTCCAAGCACCGCAAATCTGTCTGTGTGCCAGCACCACCCGTTGAGCGGCTGACCCGTAGCTGGATGTGGATTGTATCTGCATGCAGGGACACAGCGTGCATATGGATGAATTCATTATACAGATAAGCCTTAACTCTGATGGGCTTGAGTTTTTCTTGATGGATAACATGGAAGCAAGTGAAATCGCTGTGAGGTGCACAGCAGGAAAGGGCTGTGCAGCAGGTTCACCCACCCTCTGAACACAGGGCAGTGCAGCACACTTGCCCCGTAGGAGGTCCTAGCAATTACTGCTTTGTAAATCTGGTTTATTCCTACAAAGATACCAAGGCAAACATGGCGGGAGTATCATTTCAGTGCTTGCTGAGTCAGGAGAGGTCATTAACGCTTAATTTGCATGTGATTTGGGCAGAGAGCTTTTACTGTTAGCCCCTCTGCATGGCAGTCTGCTTTGCTGCCTGCTCCTCCTCTCGGTTTGGTTGGCTGTTTGGAAGCACTTGGCAGAATAAACTGACCGGTTGTGTCAGCAGCTTCCAGGAATGTTCCTAGAGGTGATGCTTGTGGGAGGAATATTTAGATACGACTATCCAGGTCAGTAAGGCAAACATTACCTTGGAAAGAGAATGTGAGAAGTATGTGGAAGTGGAAGAATCACCTGCCGTGTCTGTTCTGTGGTGCAGTACGCTGTGGCATACGTGATGTCTTATCCTCTCTGCAGAGGGTAGTAGGGAATGTTGGTTTATCGCAGTGCCTAGTAACAAATCTCACACAGTGTGCAGAGAGCTCCTGATAGGAAATTTCTCCAGTCACTGAATGGCACTGCACTGTCTGGTTTGCTGACATATATCTGTTCTTTGGCTCCAGTTCCTGCCATAATTATCTGCCTAATATCTGGAGAGACAATAAATAACATTTATACCCTAATCTTGCATAAAAACCACCCTCTGTCCCGGGTTGTTTTTGCAGAAGAAATAGCTTTCAGAAAGAAGAGGCTGTGCATTAAATTCATCCCTCGAGATTCTACAGAGGCAGCGATCTGTGATATCCGAATCCTGGGTAGATCTAAACAAGCCCCTCCTCAGTACACGTTCATAGGGTAAGTGCCCCTCGCTCCAGAAGCTGTTGTCATGAATTCAGTTGTACCAAGGCTCGGCACCCTGTTTTCCTGTAATTACTAGGTAGTAGGTTGTGAGAGCTGAAGCTTGTCATTAGAAAAGTCTACGTAAGTACAAGTGTTACTGAGTTTGAGGTAGGAATTAACTAACACCCCCCCCCCTTTTTTTTTCCTCCAATTAGACTGGTTCTCACTAACCAAGGTGTTTGTGAAACACGTCAGTGCTTGATACTTGTGCGCTGTGCAGCATTTGCTTGGAGCATTAATGTCTTCTGTGTTGATTACACAGGGAGTTGAACAACATGGGCATTTGGTACCGGATGGGCAAAGTTCCGCGCAACCATGAATCTTCGCAGCCTGCAACTCCTCCTTCCCAAGTACCATCTTCGACACCAGCTCCTAACCTGCCGAGGTAAGCTTTCTGCTTTCCGGCCCCTTCTGCTCGGTGCTGTGTGGTGTGTTGTTGCTAACCTCGCCTAGCAGAATCAAGAGCAGGGTACCACTTCACTATGAATGATTACATGGCATGAGCTGATAGTGAGGGAGTGTGGTGTTCTTTCAAGTATTTGCCTATTGAAAGTTCCTTTGGCTGTTGTTGCATAAGGACGTCTGGGTGAAAAGTCAGAAGAAAGAAAAAGCCTGCAGAGGAAGGGAAACAGCAAACCACACCTTTTCTTTGCTTTGAACTCTGCAGGATGTTGTAGTTTTCAACAAGTACACATAGGTCATCCTTGAAGGATGGGCCAGAGCTGTAGCCAAGTCGATTTCTCTCTTTGACCACAGGGAGGGAGAAGCACTCATGCAGATTTTAATGTACAGGGAGACAGGTTTTGCTCATTCTTCAGAGTCAGTCCACTCATGGTGTGAAGTACTGGCCCTGTTTTTTCTTTACTTGGACTCAACTGACCCTGAGCGTGCAGAGCAGACCGCTCGTCCTGCAGTGACTGACAGGAGCAGCACTTTTGGGCAGACACTGGCGTAGTGTCTGCCCGGGTTGTTTTTCCTGTATTATAGATGATATTTGTGTGTGTGTGTATTAATCTATGCACTTGTGTGTATACTTGTGTGTAACAGTAGTCCTGTATTGACAGCTTGCTTGCTGGATTTCTCTGGACAAAGCAGAGTGGTGTTAAGCAACAAACCAACCCAGACAGAGGTTAAAGTGAGTGCTTTATACTGCTGGCATTTGCTATGAGAGCACAGCGTCCAGAGAGACGGGCTCCCACTGATGAGGCTCGTGGAGTGAGCTCTGGGCTGCGCTATTGCCAGGGCACAGCACGTTCTCTATGGGTCCCTTTGGGCTTTTGCTTGATTAAGTAAACATGTATTTTTGCACCAGACATTGGTATACTGCAGATACAGTTTACAATATTACAGTAACTGTTGAGAGCTAGAATTTTGAAGGAGACAGCGGAGAGGAATTCCAAGTGGAATGGTTTGTATACAAGGTTGTTGTCGTATGGATGGAAAATACTCATGTCCTTTGGAGTCTTGATTTACAGGTCGTTTCAGAGAGTGACGCTTTTGAACTGCTGTAAACTGTTCCTGAAAAAGCTATCAGATATCTTTGTAAGGCGGGTGTGTACATTTGAGCCTTCACCTATGACCCAGACTTAAATCTACTGTCTTGTGGTGGCTCTGTGAACTCTCCAAAGCATTTGGGCGTTTCTCTCACTGAGAGTTTTGCTCGGTCGCCTGCCACACCACAGCATGCTGCTTGCTGTCCTGTGCTGTCAGGTGTGCTGCAGGCAGAGATGCTGTCTTGCTTCTCAAACAGAAATGGAGGCAGAAGAGATGAAAAGCCAGCAGTCTGCTGGAGACTTCAGCCTGTCTCACTGGGACCTGGTACACTGTTTTGAAGCTCTGCTGGACGTAAGCTACATGCTGGCACAGGCCATGCGAGATCAGAGGAAAGGATGTCTTGATTTTAGGGCACAGATCTTCATTTTCTGTCTGCAAGAAATTCCTGCCTGGGCAGATTTCCACAATAAAGAGAAAAAATTATCATAGCAAGAGAATGTCAATGGAGGTCCTTAATCACTAAGTGCGGGAGGGTCACTTTATGGTCGAGCAGGGAAGGCTGCAGAGCAGCGTCAGAGCTGTTGGGAACAGGGCCAAAATTAGAGCTCAGAGCATCAGCGACAGTCTGAAAAGAAGTGTTTACAAGGCTTATATATTTTATAACCTCTTGTTGTACAGTTTATGGTTTACAATGGCTGCAAGGAAATTGGATCAGTTTTGTTTTACTTGCCAAATAAAGCAAATGTCAAAATAGTCAATATAAAATGTATTCTAATTTGGCTGAGTTAAAACAGCCAGTATGCAGTGGAATAATTGAATGTTACATTAATGCCTCCTAGTAAAAACCACCTGTCTGTAGCCAGCTCCACTCTCATGCCCTGCGCGTGATTTACAGGTAACTTTTACACCACCAGCCTGATCATTCAAAGCATCTTTCATGTCTGTTTTTTTACTCTGATTATTTATTATCCAATATATTTTTTAAGAAATAGAAATGTATATAAAGGTGCATCCTGCAAATATTTCATTATTACGGGGAACACATACTGCTTGAAAGCCTTTTCTAATACTTTATCAGCAATGTGGTAAGTTACTCAACACTTAATGTTTGTGGAAGATTGTAGTCACAAGTAACCTCTTATTTTTACGTCACCGTAGAGAGATGAGATTATGCTGGTAGCCAGTTTGCAGTTTTATTCTGTGTGGATATATCCTGACAGGAACAGCAGTGAGTTATTCTGACGCTGCCGTGAATGCTAACAGAAAATCGGTGAGCAGTGCCGAATGGAGAGCACTATGGAGATTCGGCCATTAGGCTGGTCAAACATTTAAGCTGTTCTCTTCAGTTGCTGTCTAGCATTATAAAATAATTTTAAATCAAGAGTGTATGCTTGGATGCTCCGGAACAATTGTTAACACTGGATATAAACTAAACCAGTAAAACACACCAGTGAGCTTCTGCGCAGCAAAACCTTCCTAAATGGAAGACTTCTTACTGTGGGAGATGCTTATTTCTGCACCAGCCACGTTTCCGCGTCTGCTCCATGATGTCAGTTACTGATGGCAGCGGATGGCGGCACATCAGAGTTGTGTCATGTGTCAGGGGTTTGACCTCCACAGCTTGCTGCGCGTCAGCAATGCTGCTTCCGTGGCTCGTGTCGCGGGGTTACGGCTCGCAGTCAGAGCTGCACAAGGGGAGGCTTTGTTTGATATTCATGCTGGACTGCATATGTTATTTTTCAGCCATTTCTTCTCCTTGGTCTTTCCTACTCCAGGCATCTGGCTTAATGGTCTCTCACGGCAGCCCTTGCGTGTCCCAGTGAGGATGGCATGCTGTGCAGTGGAGCACAACCGTGCCATTGTGCAAGGCATCAAGCTGCTTTACTGTCTTTTCTGTCCAAATCCTGCGACAGCTTCTTGGCACTAATGGCAGCCTGGAGAAATGCACTTGCAGTTTCCCATCCTAGAAGGCTGCTTCTAAAGAACTGCTTTTGTTGGCTTGAGTCACCAGTGGGAGTTTAATGTGACTTTCCTCGGTACCTCTGCTCTGTGTTCAAGACCTGCGCTCTTGGGTGCTGCATGGTGACATGGCTTTGGGGAGCAAGAAGGTAATCCTTCCCCAGAAGAGGTGCTAGTAATGGGTAACTCACCTGGCCCTCTTTATGCTTTTGCTTCAGCCAGCCTGTGGATCGGTGATTGCCAGTGCATGGCTGGACTTGGAGAAAAGTACAGGTCAGGGGTATTTGAGCAGCGTCTTGTGGCTCAGCCCCTCGGTGCCTCAAGCTCTGTTGCAATAGGCTAGAGCAAGGGTTGTGCGTGATGTTCTCCTCCCTCTGAGTCCAGTTCCAGCCTTTTGGGAGCAGGTCCCTGACTTCTGTGAATGTACCCAGAGCCAACCTCGAACCATTTTGCCTTGTGGCTGCCTACGTGATGGCTTCCATCACAGGCACAGAGCTTTGTGAGCCCCTGTGGCTTCTGTGGTTGGGGAGTGCGTTTCACATCCCTTCCCAAGGTGCTGCAGGAGTCTCTACCACCGTCATTCAAACAGCCCTCTTACAATTTGTCAGCTGCAAGCAAGATGTCAGTCAGTACTGCTGAAGTGTGTTTTACAGTGACAGACATAATTGCACTTAACTTTTTGCGTGGATGTTATCAATCTGTGACGGATACTTTGGGAAATGGAGCACTCTGATTGCAGATGATGTGTCACAGGCGTTTAATCTTCCTCTCGGAAAGACTGGGATTCAGTCACAACTTTTACTTGTTGATGTCAGGTTTTGAAAATGTAGATTCGTGCTGACCCCGGGAATCGTTCAGTCATTTAGTTTGCAGGGCTGTCATCTGAAAGGTTAATGGCTTACCAGGGAGAAGGAAGATCTTGCTGCAGTCCGCTTGTATTCATATCATGCGTTAGTGTGTCTGAGCACTTGGCCTCTCGGTTCAGAAGGACAGAACCCCTCTGGCTGCCTTCCTGGGGTGCCTGTGGCACTTTTCCATGGCTGTTCTAATCGAGAACCAAAGCAGTGGGGCAGGGGAAGAGGGCAGGTGTGCCCCAGCTGCAGGTCTCGGTGGGGTTTGTGGTGCCTGCTGCCATCTGGGAGGCAGAGCTGCGAGTCGACCAGAAAGGCACACCGATGAGAAAACCATGTCGGCCCTAAGTGCTGCACCTCCAAGCGTGCCTGGTGCCAAGGAGAGGTGGCAGGGCTGGCGGGACACCTGGCCTGGCCAGGAGAGGCCAACAGTGCAGGCACGCTGCAGCTTGGGAGGGAGTTGCCGTCCTGGTGGGCGGCAGTCGGGAACGCCGAGCGGCTTGGTCAGGTCTCCATGCATGGGGCTCCTGGTGCAGCCAGGCACAAACTGTCATGGGCACCGGCAGGAGGAGGCAGCGGTTTGCAGAGCCAGATGGAGGATGGGGAGAGGGGTGGCCACGGTGCTGGTGCCGCGTGACTCCCGTGTGCATGGCCACAGGGACAGCTGGAGCTGGCACAAGCCTGCCGGATCGAAGGGGCACGGTTTTCTGGCTAAACCATGACAGGTAAGCTGGAGCATGGCAGCCAGTCACAGTTCGGGGGAGGCAGGCAAGGCCTCTTAGGTGCAGGGGGTCTGTGTCCAGCTGGGCAGTACGAAATGCCTGCTGTGGGCAGGCGAGGGACTGGGCTGCCGGTGCTGGACGTGGGGCCCAGCTGGAAAAGGCAGCAGGTGCTCTGTACTGCCCTGGCTGGGGGCAGGGGGGCGCAGGTGAGGTGCTGGCCCCTATGGCAGTGGCAGCACCAGTGTGGCCACAGGGCTGCTCTGTCCCAGGGGAGATGATAGTCCCTCTGCACTTTGCCTGCAGTGGCTCTGTCCCATCCCAGGAGTGATGCCCAGGGCCAGCAGCATCGCACCTCTCCCTGCCCCCTGCCCTGCGTCCGGGCTGTGTGCCATGCCAGACCCGGGGCCCCAGCGTACGGCTGCTGTGCTTGTAACTCCTGCCTGATCTGCGTGGCTAATAAGGTACAGAACCAGCTCGTTTCTGCTGTAGCTCACAGGCCTCGCAGCTGCGGGTCTGCAGCGTGGCTGGCAACCGTCCCTCCCCGCGCCGCCTCCGTCCTCAGAGCACGGTCAGTCTGTGCCACCAAGCGCTCGGGTCTTGAAATACTGATCTGGCAGGAGTGTTGCACCGGGGGAGTGCTGCTCTGGCTTTGATAAGAAGATACCAACTGCCCTACTTAAACCCCTGAAATAAGAGTAGGATGTGTAAATTTTCCTCCCGTGCTCCCAATTACCTTTTAAATAGCCGTGCTGCCCCTCCTTTAGAAAAGGGAAATGATTTGCTCTTGGTCCTCAGCTCCCAGTGGAGCTTAATGTTAAGGAATGTAAGAATTTCCTTTCTAGGCAGAGAAGTCTGATTTTTCAAATTGATTTATTAACGGTGTTTGAACTTTGTCGTCTGAGCTTGGAAAGTGATCAGTGTGTGGCTTTCTGCTGGAGGCTGACGATGTGCAATAGGTGGCAGCTAATAAAGCAGCTCTACCAGCCCGGTGTGCTGGAGACCTGAACTCGTGCTGACGACCAGCCAGCCTTACTCTGTGCACTGGGTTAATTGAAGGGAAGCGGGAAGCCTTTTACCTTCCCTATTTTTTAAGTAGCAGCAATATTATTTATAAATAACAATCTTAATTTTTTCTTTAAGACATTTAAAATAGATTTTATGGAGAGTCTGTAGAGGAAGAGGTTCCAGGGTTTCAATGCTTTTTCTGCTCTGGCGGGGAACAAAGCCAAGACTTGAGCAGGCTGCCATGGGCTGGAGGCAGACACCGCTGGCAGCCTGATGGCCAGGGTGCTTTCGCAGGGTGGTGGGGGTCTACCTTCAAGGCCCTCATCTGAAGCAGATGCTGCCAAATCAGGAGTACTTTGGGATGGATGTTTCTGGTTTGCCAGTGGGATCTTCTGACAGTCTCATCTTTTCTACCAAATGCACCCTTTTTGATGGAGTTGCGTTTTCTAATCTGTTTCATCAAAAGAGCTCTGAAGTAAAACTACCTTCTGATCTACAACTAATAAAACAGATTCCTTGGCTTGAATGCTCAAGTCACCTGTGTTGTGAAATACAGCACAATATCCCTAGTCTTTAAACTACGTACCCTACAAGAGGCCAAGGATGGTACAAGGGCTGGGTTCACATCACAGTAGCTGTGGATTTAAAAACCCAATAAGATTGAAATAATAAGTTAAAGCTTGGAGGAAGTGTTTCCATAGACCCATTCCAGTGGGCCGGTAAGAAGCACAATTTAAGGATGAAATGTCCATGATGCGTGTACGCTGTGCAAATCTGAACAGGATGGTTGGAGTGGGTACGGGGTGCTGGCATCCATTTATCCAGGGCCTGTTTCCCATAAGGAATTTGTTATGAAACTACACTGACCGTATGGCTCGCGTCCAACTCAGCTGGATGAAGACGTGCAAAAATTGGTCACAGTCCAGTATATTTTAGTGGTAGAAAATGATGATTAGGAAAAAATG
Source organism: Stercorarius parasiticus (assembly GCA_013396915.1). Taxonomy (NCBI): domain Eukaryota; kingdom Metazoa; phylum Chordata; class Aves; order Charadriiformes; family Stercorariidae; genus Stercorarius; species Stercorarius parasiticus. The sequence continues at coordinate 98,315 of VWZL01004246.1, read as the reverse complement.
TTTAAACAATACGAGTGGTTTCCAGGCCCAAGAACCCCTTACAGCAGCAGAGAGAGAGACGTTAACTGTAGTTAGAAGAAGTTTGATTGATTTAGCTGATTTTGAGGATGCATTGAAAAATTTGTGGAGTGCTCCGAGTGAAGAGGGTTCGATATCTGTAGAGTCATTTTTCTTTATAGAGCCCTGTTCCTGGTATAGTAATATTCCTGGAGGCATATTTTCTTTAGGGTGTAGCGTAAGGTCATTAAGTACAAACCGAAGGTATTCATTCACAGAAGCTATATACTCAGTTGTTAAATAAGCCCTGCAGGGAAATTGAGCGTTTTTTCCCTAAAACTTCTGTGTTGTCTGCTATTTAATATGATCTCTGCCACTGTTGATTTGTAATCTGTGCTTTCACCCTGAAGTGCATGTGGTTGTGTTCAGATATTTCCTTCTTTAAATCAATCACTTTCACCATTTTCCAAAACACTTCTTGAGTTTATTGCTTTTAGTAAAGTGTTTGGACTGTCATTATTTATTACTGGCAAAGTGCTGACAACGTGCTCTTCCCAAATGAGTCTTTATGTGGAATATTTGTTTAGCAGGTTTTGCAGGGGGGTGTCGCTGCTCCCCGCGAGCTGCGCTGTGCCTGCAGCACCCTGGGGCCGGGGGGGTCCCTGGGCAGCCCCCCTGTGAGGGGCTCCCCTCGCAGGTATGCGTCTCCTCAGACGCGGAAGCCCAGGCTTTGTTGTGCTGATTAATTTGACGGAATTTAAAATCCTAACCGAGGAAGCTCACACCGTGTGTAATTTATCTTTTTGGAGTATTTCTGCTGTTTGGCAATTTTTCCCTACTGCTTCATTATCTGAAAACTCCTGACTCTGGAGAGCGGGGAGTGAAGGATGTGGAAAGCTGCGCTCTTCCCGCTGCAGCCTCCAGAGACGCCGCGCTGCTCATCTCCGACAACCACTTCATAAGCACTTCATGCTTACAGTATGAGGTCTTAGTTCTTTGATGCAGTCCTCTGCCTATAACAATTTAATGGGCCGCAGCTCAGACTTTCAAGCAGTGTAAATTAAACTTGTTGGGGTTTTGCTATTGTTTGGCAGCTGTTTTATCCTGGTTACTTAAGTCCTCTGATCTAAATTAATCCCTGTATAGAGGAAGCTGCAGGAGCTTCGTTCTGCATTAAGCCTTACATTTTGGGTTGCTGGTCTGCAGCAGATCGTGCTCCCTTGTTAGCGTCGTTGGGGCTTGTTCCGTTCAGCTGGTGACGGCTTTAGTTTTGACAGAAAGCGCAGCATCCTTTTCCCCCGTCCTCGCGGCGGGGTATTTCGGGAGGGGGATGCGCAGCGCCGTGCTGTGTGGAGTGCGCTGGGTACGCGTGCTGTGGACAGCCCTTCTTCCTTTCTGCAGCTGGGAAAATGAAACGGGTAAATCTAAAAGTGGAAAGAATCACTCGCTCCCTTTTTCATTCTCTCATGCGTTTGGGCTTTTATAAAATCTGAATCTGGCACCACCAGCTCTCATTGATTTTTGGGAAACAGGATATTTTAGTAGCTTGGAATGAGATGAAATGCTTGCTAAGCCCATATGTTGCTTGTTTTAGGGAAAGGGTCAGGAAGGTTTTAGAAAGTATTTAAATATTTGGTTTACACGATTAGAATAGATTGTCTGGAATGAAGTCCGTTACCCGAGGTGATTCTTGCCTCACAGTTTTGTTTTTCATTGCAGTTCTTTGGAGTATGAGGTAGGTGTTCTGGCATCGCAATGCCTGAGCACAGTAAAAGTTAAGGGCTGTGAATAAATACTGTCGATGGGACTCTGGACGCCGCCGCAGCCGTAGGTATCTGCTCTGGTGCTGTCTGCAAGCTGCAGTTTGGAAGATGCATTTGGTAGAGTGAGCAGTTGCTGCGAGTCCTCTGCCTGTCAGTGAAGCTCGGGCAGCTCCTCTCTCGGGAGTGGGCTTTTTCCTCCCTCCAGAGGCAATGCGTTCAGGTTGGATTATGTTTCTTGAGAGCTGCAGCCTGATATTAACTTCTTGTAGGTGTGTTTTCAGGTTTCTACAGCCTGGAATTTAATTGTTCTGTCCTTGGTTTTTCATGAGGCGTGATCTTTGCATAAGCCATTGTTGCGGAAGATATGGTTCTTCTTATCTGAAGGTGTTCCACTGAGACGGCAGTTCTTGCAGCACTGTTCTTAAATTTGTTTAAAATGAATTGTAGTCATGACAGTGGTACATCAAAGAACAGGACAATTCATCTGCAGCGTGCAGTATGGTTTCTAATATATTTGATTACGTGGGGCAGTTCTTAAAAGTTTTGCCTGATTTCTCCACTGCACTCATCCAATCCAGTTGGAAAGTGAAAACGTACCGTTCTTTTGGCTGTGCGTTGTTGATATTTTTATATGAATTATGAAGCATCCTTTGATATCTGGCATTTCCCCTTATGATCCTCTGTTACTTTTTATGAGTACTTGCCCCGTAACTTCAAAAGCAGTTCATCACCTTCCTGCAGACAGTTCTTAATAACTGATTTGGAACTGTCGGGCATTCCTGGGCCTGTTTTATGCAAGTTTCTCTCCAGAAACTTTCAAAAAGTGGCCATAATGTGCACAGACCTCAAACTACCTTTGCTGGCATGTGTGGGATCTCTCTCAGCACGTGCTGCTTCTGTTGCTGTCGTATGTAGACTTGTTCTGTAGATTTAATGACTAAAAAACTGAAGTTAAGAGAGTAATTAAATCTACCCTGTCCTGAACTGTGCCGTTGCAGTTGTTTCATCCTAAATTGCCTAGAAATTATCATCTGCTTGGGGAAAAATATTTTTTTGTATTTAACCCGTGCTGGAACAGGGTGGTTTCAGTGTCGGAGGGAGCGGGCAGGAGCCTCGCTGGGGTCGGCGTCCGTCTGTCCGTCCCGGCAGCACCAGATCCGCCTCGTTGCTTTCATCCAGCAGGGAGGCAAAAAGCTGTGTTTTGTGACAGTTCAAAAGGAAAATAATTGGCATGGGGATAGTTAATGTGAGTTGCCATTCCTTAACATTAGAGATTCCACTAAAGTACTAATAATTACTGTTAATATCTTTCAGTGGAAACTTTCAGAGTAAACGAGCACTGGTTGAAGCAGTATTTAACGGCATGCTGCTGGCATGATAAGAATGCAAATAAGCGTTATTAGCCTAATGATTTTGCTGTCGCCGTGGCTGTGCAGCAGTAGTGTTGTGAATATGTCATGCAGTACCCGTGAATTTGGAAAGTGTGTCAAAACACAACTTCAATTAGTTTGCTCTAATTATGGCTCTAGAGAGTTCATAACTGTATCACTCCTCATTAAAAGAGATTTTCTTATATGGATTAATACAGCACATAGAGGGATGTTTGAGCAATCTGAGGAGAGCTGTACGGAGGGAGGGTGCCCGCAGTGTGGCGGGAGGTGCAGTGAGTCCTTGTCCCATCAGCTCCCGGTGCGGGGCAGGGGCCGGGGGAGCCCCCTGGGGGGCGGGCAGGACCGGGCGGCTGTGCCAGGACAGCTGGTGGGTGGCCGCTGCGGTGTCCCTCAGGAGAGGGTTTGTCCCTCCACATGTCAACCTGGCGGATGTTTCTGGACAGACTTTAAAAAAACAACCAAACAAACCCAAAAAACCAAATAACCAACAAAAGATAAACCCCACCAAAACCCAAACCAAAACCCAAAAGCTGCAGTAGGAACCAGACTTGATGCTGAAATAGATCTCTGGCCTGAAAGCTTTGCTGTGATAAAGGCCGCGGAGCGCAGGTGGGCAGAAGCCTGTGTGGGTTTGGCATCTCCGGAGGAGCCCTGCGGGATGCCAAGTGCCCACGTACCTTTCCCAGGGTATTGGTAGTGTCTTTTAAAGATGTCTTTTCCTCTTGCCTGAGCAGGTTCTTGCTTTGCAGAACGGGGAGAAGATTCTTGCGCCCACAGGTGAGCAGTTGGTGAAGGGTTAAAGTGGTAATTGTTTAAATCTTTTAGGCTTTCCTCCCAGTTCTGTGATAATTTGATGAAGAACTTCACCCTAATTAAATATTCAAATTAGGAATAAGTGTCAATATGGCTTCCCATTGCCTGGAATGATGATTAATTGTATTCAAAACTCTAGTGGCCGCTGTAATCTAAACCAAACCGTTGTTCTTGATTATTTCTGCAACACATTTACCATGTTTTTGTTTTAAAATTTAAACTAGTAATTGATTTGCCATATGCCGCAGAGCTGCACATACTTTCACGATATGTGTTTAGGAACTTGGGGACTTTGTAATTGGGATTTTCTTCCTTTTCAATGGCAGCCTTTTTTCTTTTTTTTTGTCTTCTACAACGCAAAATGATTTGGCTTTCACAACACATAAGGAAAATGCATTATGCAATCAACTTAGTAGGTATAAGTTATATTGATCCTGGACAAAGTTTGCATTAATTTAAAATAAATTGGACTTTGTTTCCCATTTTTTCCTACAACAATGTCATGCTTTTAAAAAAGGGAAGGGCAGAGCTGATCTCCTCCTGGCAGTTGCTGCCCTCCATCCTGTGGTCTTGCAGCTGAATGCTCTCCTTGGAGAGACCCGGCTCTCCTGGGCGCAGCTCAGTGGGAGTGATGAAGTGCCCCTTCGTCCTACCTCGGAGATGGAAAGTGGCCATGGAAGGGGGAACATGGGCTGTCGTGACAAATGCCCTTGTAACAGCCGCGTTCAGCCCCCCGGGGCTGCCAGGCTGGTGTCGGCAGCGGCTGAGCCGCCATGTTCTCCTTGCCAGTCGCAGGAGTGCCGGTCTGCTGAGAGCGGGTCTCACGGCGCAACCCCACATGGGGCACATGCAATTCCCCTGTTGCAAGGGGATACCTCGGCTTGTCTTCCAGCGTTGATATGTCTGAAATGGAGAGCGAAGAGGATGCCCTGTGGAGTTAGGCAGTGAGCTCTTGATACGTCATCTTCTGCCACCGATTTGTGCGTGTGTGGTCACAGTCCCTCGGACGGCGAGCGATTCATTTTAATTACACACGCAGAACGTGCGCACCGCTTCAGCATATGGCGCTCGGGAAACCTGGTGCTCGCGTGAGCTGCCAGATACACCGGTGGCGACCAGGGACTTGGTTCAGAAAGCCTTTTACAGAGGAAGGATTCAGAGCTCTACTGGAAGGCTGCTGCGTGACAGCCCCTTTGTGGCGCTGACGCGGTGCCCGCTGCGAGCCACCCGTGGGACTGTCCCTTCTGGCCAAAGGGACGCTCGTCCCCTCTCTCGCAGGCTGGGCTGCGGAAAAGGGCTGGCCGGGTGGAAGAGGGTCAGCCTTTCCTGCGGCAGAAGCTGGTAGAAACTTTTAAAATACTTCGCTCAGAAATGGGCTTTTTATGTAGATCTGCTTTGTTTACTTCCAAACCAATTCCTGCTGTTTTGTTTGGGATGAAGAAAGCGGTCCCCCTTACAAGCAACAGAAATTCAAAAGTCTTTCTGTTTAGCTGTTTTGGTGCCTCGGAAAGTATTTTTGGATACTGCTATTAAAAAACAAATGAAAAGCATGTAATGCCTACAGGCACTGGTCTTCTGTTTTAAAGTGTGTTCATGACAAACCTGCCTCTGCTCGCAAAGAGACTCATATGGATTGTGTTTTAAACAGCAAACTGTTAGCCAAATTCGAAAATATTTTCACACCATCTTTTTTTGGTTAGAAATAGCTTTGGGAAGCACAAGCAAACTCGAACTGATGTTTGCTTTTTCTTATTTTATCCGTGCTGTTCACCATCAGCTGCATCACGGTCTAAAAATACATAGTTCTTCACAAAACGTGTGCTGTTTTTAAAGGCAGATAATTTCCAGATGATTTACTCGATAGATAAAGCCTGCTAGCTGAGAACGTGGATTTGATGCTCTGCTGGAGAGTGCACAGGCCCTTTCTTGCAGGTTGGGCGTTTGGGGGAGGACACGAGGTTTTCCGGGCAGGAAGGCGATGCCAGGGGTCTGGCAGTGGCCAGTAGCTCTCACTGGTGGGAAATGGTAGCTGCTGCCTTGGCTCTCGTGCTGCACTAAGCCTTTCCGTGAAAAGGGAGCATCTTCATTACGTATGGCAATGGGATCCAGAAGATTAATGACAGTGTTTTATAAAAATTCACACAGACCTGGGATCAGCATTAGAAAAATACAGGTTTGAATTAGAAGGGAAAAGCCTGACTCTCTCATCAAAGCGTGGAAATCTGTGGGCTATCAGTAGCGGTTACTAGCAAAAAGCCTTTTCTCCTGGCAGACTTCTCAGGGGAGCCCCGTGGCTGGCTGGCCGCCACGCTAGCCATGCCAGGGGCACCATGATGGCAGAGGCAGCGCCGTGTCCCCAGTGGCGAGCATCCCCACTCAAGCTGTCCTGGGCTGTGTCCCGCTGGTGGGGTGCTGGCACTGCCTGTTCCTGTCCTGCCCGTGGGCCTGTCGGGTCCATCTGCAGTGCCAGAGCCTGGTGCCGAGCGACTGCGGGTCCGGCAGCCCCCGCTCCAGCCCAGGGCCTGCCGGGAGTGGGGCTCGCTGAGTGCCATGTCCCACCCTCCCGCACTGCCTGGTCCTGAGAAGGTCGCCCACCTCGTCTTCTAGCCCATGTCTGGGTTTGCCGTGTGCTGAATTTTGCTTTTAATAGGCTCTGAACCACTGAAAATACTTTCGACTTCGCTTCCATGAGCTCCTTTTTTTCCTATTCATAGGAAGGTTTAATGGAAGGTGTAACAAATCTCTCTGCTGCAGGAATGCTGAGCAGGGCGATGTTGGGAGGGAGGCCGTCGGGCTGCAGCTAGAGGTGACGAGTGTAATTTGGATTCCCTTCGCTCAGGGGCTGCATCGGCCCCGCCTCGGGGAGCACGGGAGCGTGCAGCAGGCCCTGGGTAGGTTTGGAGTAGGTCGTCGTCATCAAGAGAGTTTCAAAGACCGTATTTATGAACGTACTCAGAATTTTTTGGCACAGATAAATCCAGAGCACTTGCTGTTAGCGCTTTCTGCCTTGAAGGAAGCGTGGCTGAGTCCCACAGGGTGTTTGGCCGTGCTCTCGATGCCATCTGAGGCTGGTGCAGGGGGGGATGGCTCTCCCCAGACACGCGCAGGCTGTCCCCGGTGCCGGCTCGCAAGGAGCTGCCGCGTCCTGCCGGAGGGGGATGGCTGCCTTTGGCTCTTTGGTTGTTGGTCAAGTCCAGTGTTCAGTGGCGCGGAGGGGGTTTGCGCTGGGGTGTAGATGGTCCCGGTCACAGCTGGACTGAGGAGCCGGTAAAACAGCTGAACCAGCCTTGGTTGTAATGGCTGAATCACCACCTCGGCCTCCTCTTGGTATTTGTTAAAATTGATGTTTGCTGCTTAACCTGATTGGAACCATCAGGCAAGAGCGAGCTGATGGCAGTAGCATCTTCCGCTCTGTAGTAACATCATCTCCGTTTCCTATCTCTCTTCCTTAGACATATCTCACTGACACTTCCCGCCAGCTTTCGAGGGAAAAGCCACAGCACTCGCCTGGACTTGGAGCACCAGCACTCAAATTTGTATGCCATATCAGGTAAGTTGCGCACGCAGTGGTTTTTCTGCTCTTCTGTGTAATCAGAAGCGTAACCAAGCAAAGCAGCCCGGCTCGCACAACCAGCCCCGTGTGTGGTACCCATGGAACACACACCCGGCTTTTCCGCAGTGCTGTCTAAGTGTCGAGAGCAGAAGGGGTGCAGAGAGACCCCAGAAAGTGCCCAGGCACACGCGTTACTGGCAGCAAACGGTACGGATCACTGATTGCAGCCCTTGGGGAGGGATGCTGCTGCCTGCAGAGGTGCTAGGGGAGAGCTCTGATGGAAAGCAACGCTGACACAAACTTTTCTCCTCATCTTTTTCATGGTCTTACAGGTGAGTCATAAGAGACGACATCTCTGCCCGTTTCACAGGAGGCTTTGTCCTGCTTAGCAAGGATGAGTGTTTCGTACACACTGTTCTTTGCTACACTCAACATACATGTTAAAAAAAAAAATGAGATGTTTACTCTTTCTCACTTCTATATTCTGAATACTGGTACTGCATTAGATTTGCCAGTATTAGGGCAAATTTGAAATTGGATGTTAGGATATGGGGGGGTTTTGCGTTATTTTTAAGAAGCATGCGCTTGCACATGCACGCTTGGTCTCTCTAGCTGCAGCTTTCTCTCTGTTCACCATTCCAGGCGAGTATACAAGTGCTAGAGCTAGTGATAGTTTCCAGATGTCAATGTGTAAAAAAACCAATCTGCCAGTGAATATTTTAGCTGTTTTTTATTTTTAACTAGTACTAGTCTGCAGGGAAAATGTGTATTTAACTAGAGCGGTGAGGCTCAAGCCCGCTCCTTCACCCCTGCAGGTACAGGTACTTGTTACTGTGCTTCAGGACCATGCAGGGGGTTCGGTTTGGAGCTGGGGTCCCTGTGAGCTGCCCCCGACAGCTCTGCCCCTCTGGAGCGGGTCCTGCCTTTCTGCAAGGAGGAGTGAGCTAAAAAGGAGCGTAGCCTGGTGCTCTGGGCCTGGGAAGAAATGCCTCTGGGAGTGAGAGGCAGGGATGCTTTACAGCCTTGTACCGCATGGAGTCTGTCACTCCTGGGTGTGCCGAGAGCTGTGTGGTCTGGAAGCTACTCATGAACCACAGCAAAAGGGCTTTTCGTTCTGCGAACTAAAGAAAAACTTTAGGTGCAGCTGGGGCACAACAGTGGGTTTCACCTGCCTCTCCTGGGCTGGGGCTGGCTTGTATTCCGGGCTTCAGCCGAGGAGTGCTGGGGTGCAGGAGGGTTTTCCTTAGAATTATTTTTCTTGGAGTAATGTTACACCTGAACAAATATTGTGATAGGCATGGTAGAATCACACTTAGCCACAGTTTTCTCTTTGTTATGTCATTTTTGCGAGAGGAGAAAAATATTGGCTTTAAACCTGACTCTGTCAAAACCTAATGAAAGTACAGTCCCTTCATCTGGCTGAAGGAGAACTTCAGATTTCAGGACAGCTTGGAAACCCAGAAAAAGCAGCAGTGGATTCGGTGGGCTGTACAATAGATAGTGCTTGTGCATAATCGGGGAAGAGAAGATGGCAAAAATGTGCCATTCACAGGTTCTTGCTATTAATAGTGAATGACACTTCTAACATGGGAACATGGCATTAATTCATGTACCATAATCAAAGGGTTATTTAAAAGGTAATCTCTGACTGAAACTGCAGCTTCGGGTTCCTAAATAGATGGAATATAACAATTGCATAATTCTTGTCAGTACTCGTTTTTCTTGTTACTCTCCTGACCTAATAGATTTAGAAATGTAAGGGAAGGCGTGCTCTTGTGTTCACATGAGACGGTCCTGCATGGAGGACGGACGCTGTGCTTTCTCTCCTGAGAAAGCATCAAATGCACAGGCATTTGAAACAGCGAGGCAGCAACTCTTGTGTGGATGTTACCGAGAACGCCCCTGCTCCGGGGCTTCCCGCAGACGGCCTCTGCTTGCAGTGCAGCCTGGAAAGGTGCCCGTTCTGCAAAGAACCTAAATGCTTTACCAGATAACGATAGGCAAAGCAGAAAACAGGCCTGCAAAACTGGGCATGGCATTAGTCCTCCACATTTGCACGAGCACGTTTCAGTCCAAGTATATATAACCTTTTTTTTCCCCCCCCAACTGCACATTCTCCTCCAGACACATTGTTATACAAGCTGTTGTGCATACGTGTGCTGTAATGGCTATTGCAGCTGCGATCCTTTCTGAAGAAAGGGTCTCGTCATATGAAACATCCTGTGCATTGGCAGGGATCTTCACGCGTAACTCCTGACCACTGCTGCCTTTTCAGCAGCTGTGATGAGGTGCTGGGACAATTCCCTTTGCGTGCTTACACGTTGCCGAGGTAGATTAGCCCCCAGACGCGCCGTGGAAACCATCCCGAAGTTTCCTGTTATATCGGTGCAGTTCGCAGCCAGTCCGTTTTAGCTGCGCCGCAATGCGAGTGCCTCGCTGCAGTGCCATGGCAACGGGAAATTTATTAACGCGCTTCCACTGTCGTCCTTAATTGCTCTGCCGGGAGGTGGTTTGCCGCGGTGGGTCCTGGCTGCAGCGTGCTTTTGCTGCGGGCCCTGGTGCCGGGGAAGGTGTGCGGCGGCGAGCGGGCAGCGTGGCGGGCGAGGTGACTGGGGCACTGACAGGTGCAGGACTCCACTCCAGCCCCGCCGCGCATGGACGAGCCTGCGGGCTCCCTCTCTTGGCTCGCAGCAAAATGGAAGGTTTCCTGCTGCTGGCGCAGGGAAACAAAAGCCGTTACGAACCGTCTCTTGTCTTCCAATTTTGGTACCGCCTCAGTCTGAGCTCTTGTGGGGGCACAGGATGGGCTGTAACGGAGGGGGAAATTAAGAACTGCAGCACGGTCTCGGTTCTCTGTCTGTAGACACCCAAGATTTTCTCAGTAGTCAATGAAAAGGACACTTCCATCTGGGGTATAGCCTATTTATGGAAGGTGAAATGAATTTTGGCTGTTGAGCCTCCTCTGTACCTCAAAATACATTTTGGCAGAAATTGCCAGATCCCCACTGGAACTGTCCCGTTACTGCTTGGGGTGTGTAATGTAATTATCACAAAGCTGGAGTCGAGGAAAAAATGCACCTGAAAGTAGTAATGACAGTTTTTAACCAGTCTTTTGTTATTTCCAGTCTTGGCAATGAAACATTCAAAGTTAGGGAGGCTCCTCTCTGCACGGTAAGCTAACGAATCAGTCTTTGACAGGGTGCGTATAGGACACTATAGCCCGCAGCCCCGTGCCGGGAGCCCGCCACGTGCCGCTGCGGCGCAGCGGGTACCGCCTGTGCTGCTGGCATCGCCCCCTGCGCCCCGAGGCTCCTGTCCCACCCTGTGCCACGCGCCTGGGACCGAAAGGCAGAATTACTCCTAAGCTGATGTGCAGAAGGTGTCTGGGTGCTGCTGGGAGCTGACAGGTTTAATGTGTGCGTTGGAACGGGCAGCTGCTGGAAGAAGAATGCCTTGCTACAGACGGACCCGTCGACAGACACTGCTCAGTATTTCACAGCGTAGTCTTTCTTCATGGCCTTCAGCTTAATTAAGATGTTGGTGTGACTACATACTGCCTTCATTTCAGCCTTCAGCATCTTCTGGCTGCATATTGCTTTGGCTTATCAGAGCCACAAGGACAGTGAGGGAGAGAGGGAGCCCTCACAGGCAGCCACAGATAATAATGTACAGGGAAAATTCCTGAATGAAGTGAAAAATTATTTATAATAATGGTACTCAAATAAAAGGGAAATAAGTCACTCTAAGGGTATATAAATTTTTATGATAGTGTATAAACAGCCATAGCTTGCCTTGTCTCCCATCTATCCCAGCAGAGAATGAGCGCAACATCTAGCATAAAGAAAAATATAATAAGAAAACGAAGAAACGAATGGGAAGAGCTGGAGGATTGATCACTCGGTGTATTTGTATATCCTGATGTAAAAGGTGCTGCTGACAGGTGGCCAGGTTTCTTCTGTATAAAACCATGTGTGTGCTGTCAGGGCGGTGCGAGCAGCCTTGTTTCGATTGATGAATTGCCTGCTTTCTTGATTAAACCTTCCGTCACTTAAGAAACAAAAAGCCTGTGTTTGGATGGCAGAGTGGGACATGTCAAAAAAATCTGTCTGCTTTACCTTTGTGCAGATGTTGGGCACAGACTGTAACATGTATTATTAAAATGAATGTGGCATTTACTGTGCATTATTTCTTTCCTGGGAGAAAGGACCTGTAAATTATATGCTAATAATAAGCTTTAACCCTTTCAGAAGCCAAGAGATTTAGGAGTGCAAATACTCCTGCAGGCCTCACTAATTAGATGGGCTCAGATACTGCCGTAGCTCCCTGAAGTTAATAAACAGTGTGTTTCAGGCCAGTATGCTGGTGCCTCTTGGGCATCCTGCCTCCAATAAGTTTTCTGCTGTGTAAGTGCCACTGAAACGTAAACCTTTCGAATTACAAAATTTTCCATTGAAAGCCCCCTTCAAATTCCGGTTGCAGGCGAGAGCTGTCTGTGCCTGGGGACGAGGCCGGCAGCGTGGCGGCTACTCTGCCGGCCATGCACGACCTCCTCGGGGGGGCCAGCGCTGGCAGAGCCTTCAGTCTCGCACTGGCTCCAGGCTGGGTCTGCGCTTTCAGAATCCCTTCGACCTGCCAGTCTGAGACATGCCCAGCCCACTCGTCTCAGGGAGAGGATTAGGGATGGAAAAAAGTCCTCGTGCACCTTGCAGGGTACGTGGCAGGATGTTGGTACGGTCTCAGCTGTGGTTTCTAGGGTATCACGGGGTGCTCCAAAGCGCGTCCCTCCCCACAGCACGGGCTTTTCCCGCTAAAGTCAGGTGGGCAGAGCCGCTGCTGGCTTTGGTGTGGCACCCTGCACACTGCTGGGTAGGGTGGTCGTCTTTTGCCCTTAAATTTTACTGTACCAGCTCCCAAGTCGTGTTGCAGATGGATGTGTTTGTCAGTTGTAGCATACAAACTTACGGAATTTGAATATAGGATAGTTGATAATTGCGCCTTCTCTTGACTTGCTCTGACTGTCAAGACGGAAATGGCGTTGCATGGAGCGTACCAGGTACTTCTGCACAGGCCCGTCACGGTGTGTGTACAAAGTAATTAGAGCCTCTCTGTACCAATTTTGCGTATGGAACAAGCGTATGAACTTCCAGATACTGCTACAGCTGTCATCTCATAGCCAGAAACGTAACTTCAGTCACATAATCCTGTCGCGAAGGGTGGTTGTTCTAGCAGAAACTGGGAGATAACAAGGTGATCACAGTTACCCTTGGCTAGGACGGAGTCTCACTTTTTTGAACACGAGTGCTGGACCCGAGATGTCACATCCTGGAACGTGTCACACGCTTTATCTGCTGGTGAAGCAGCGTTCCCGGTTGTGGAGAGGGCTGCAATACCTGCCGTCCGTTTGCTTAGGAGCAATGGGTTTTCAAAGCAGTCATTTGATGCAGGAATGCCTTTATGTATATTTCCTATCTTAAAAGTACTATTTTGTGATTGTCTTTAACCACGTTGTCAACACAGTCACTTGTGGGAAGTATTTTTCCCAGAGAAACTGGACTGAGCATCGAGGAAGGGAAAGGCAGCCAGGTGCCGCTTGGCGTTGGCTGTCGCGTGTTTGCCAGCTCGCCCTGAAGAAGGATGTTTTTGTGGGCAGCTCTCAGAGGTAGCGCTGTCTCCAGGGCTCCAGCTTGTTTATTTTGGAACTGTGCACCAGTATTTGTTACCTTAAATATTTACCTTAAGGAGGTAACTATTTATTTAAATGTTTATTTTTGTTACATTTCAAATATAAACAATTCTTTATGATATTTAAATATTTATTTTCCTCTTTAAGACACTTTGTAGAAAGGTCAGAACAACCTTTGCGGTCTGCCGGCGTAGCGGGATGGGTTTGCGCGCGCTCTGCTGGGCCGCAGGTAGTGACTGGGCGCAGGCGAGTGGTGGAAGTTGTGGTCGTGAGGTGGGAGGGTCGGGCTGCAGCTGTGGAGGGAAGCGTTTGCAGTTGCTGGTTCCAGTCGGAGTTGGACCCCCTGGGTCACCCAGGGGAGCTTCCCCGTGGGAGGGGGTGCGGGGGTCAGTGCCCTGGAGCCACGTCCCTGCAGGGCCGCTGCAGGAAGAGGGGGATGCTCCTTAGCTCGGGTAGGAAATCCAGCAGGGTTTGGTGTTCATCCGCACTGGTTTGTAACCCGGGTCTCTGGAGGCAGCAGAGAGTGGAAACTGCTGGTAATGATCTGGAAAAACATCAAAGCCAGTGAATTCCTGAAAAGGAAATGGAGTTGCTGTTCTGTATTGGGTGATGCCTGTCTTGGCAGGGGTCAGCTGTGATTTCTCGGGGCAGCTTTGTTGGAAGCGTTTGTTTCACACGCTGCTCTTGCGGCAGCAGTTTGCTCCCAGATTCCTCCTTCCTTTCCGGAGCTCCCTCCGCTTGTTCAGCAGGGTTGACGGTTCTGCTCCAAGGCCCGAGGCTGCCCGGGGGGGGCTGGAGGGTGCCCAGGGAGGGTGGCCAGAGTCCCCGCTGCGGGGCCGGGCTGGGGGTGCGCTTTGTGTTACCCCTGCTCAGCAAGGGACTCCGAGTGCCTCGTTGCTTGTACCCCTTTTTTTTTTTCCTGTTTTTACATTTTTTTTATTTCATTACAAAAGAAATCTTTCAGAGGTCTTTCTAGATTAAGAAATGGAAGAAAAATTAAGATTTCATTCCATTTCAGTGCCCATATGTCAGCTTCTTTCTTGTTGTAAAATGTCAGGTTATCTGTGCCACAACTGCCACTTACTTCTCTTCAATGTACATTTCCTTTTAAAAGATACTGTATCTTTTATCTGTATGTAATAAGGACAGACGTTTTAATCAGAGGTTAGTCATTTATTTTTGCAAACTATTGTTTTGCTTCATCATTTTTGCAGATAATTAAATGGTTCACTTGGCACAGTGTGTCTGCTTTATTAAAACAGGTAATTTTGAAAAAAAGGAAGATGCTATTTTTTGGATCACTGCACAAGAATTGCTTTTATCTTCATCTTCCAGCATAGTTTCTGGTGGTTTTGCGATACCCTCCTCTGTTTGAGTGTTTTAGTACACTCCGCTTTCTAAAGGGGGAGGCCCTGTGCTACATTTTCCTGTCGATCCCGATTCCCACGTGTGTGTTCTTTGCGCTTCTTAAGAATAGAAGCGGAACTAAATTTATTTTTTGTGACACTGAATTTTAATCAGGATGGTCCAAAAACCAGACAAGTTGTGACACAAGCTTTATTCTGCATTGAAACCTCTTTACTGAGGCTGAGATTAAAGTCAGCCTGTTCTTTGCCCTATTGCAATTTCCAATTTGGACTAAGAGACCTGGATAATCTTCAAAATATAAAAGGCTCTATTAATATCCAGCAGTTCAGGGAGACTGAAGTCTCCTGTAAAATGCTGCAGCTGCGTATTTCAGGAAGGGAAATGTAAGTGTTACTTAATACTATATTTAACGAGATTCAAAAAAGTGTATTTCTTATTAAATTAGCTCATCCACGGTGTGCGGATTCCCTGTGTGCCTGCAGGTGCCGGGTACCGCCGGGTTATCCGTGCTGTGCTCGGGCAGGCTCGGCCCAAATGGTGAAAGATGAAGCCACGAGTTCTCCCGCCTGTGTCATTTTTCAGACATGTGATTTTCTGATTAACCTGCTGTTGTCCGAAGTGGCGTTCTTTATCTTCATCTCCTCACTGCTGCCTACATGTACAAGAGCGCAACAGCTCTGGCTGTGGCTCCGCGTTCCCTCGGCTGTCCCGTGAGGCCGGTGTGGCGCGTCGTGCCTTCTCCCGCTGTCCCGCACCGCGCGTACAGCCTTCGCCCACTTTTCTCGGATCACTCGTCACCTTCCGAGGAAGCTGCCGGCTGATCTCTGCCGGGAGGATTCTCTAGCTGCTGCCCCCACGCTGTGAATTATGCATGAGCAGGTGTACGGGTAGGGTCTCTCCCAGCGGCGGCGTGGGCGGTGGCGCAGGCGTTGACGCCGCGCGGCGTGCGGGGCGCAGCCACGGCGAGCGGCTGGAGCGGGGCTGTGTCGAGGGCAGGAGGTGCTGCCGGGGAGACCCCACTGCGGTGCAGCCCCGCCGGGGCAGGGGTGCAGCTCGGTGCCTGCGGCGCTGCTGGCAGGAACCTGCCCGCTGCAGGAGGAGCCGGCGGGACGCGTGGCGGCCGCGTGGGGAGCACAGCCTTTGCAGCCGGCTGCGCTGGGTTTGTTTTGCTTTTCGGAGTGCCGTAGTTTAATTTTTTTTCAAATAGGAAGCCACTCTGTGGTTTGGATATTTAAACAGTTATTAACCGAATGACAATTAACAGATTGCACAGACAGATTTTCTTTTCAAAACCTCAGAAATTGAGTACAGTTTGCAAAACTATCACGGCATAGTAATGACAATGAATTTTGATTTCCCGGAACTGATATTAGACTCCTTATTAAACTATGTGCATCTGCTTTTAATTTACTCCAAATAATTGGAAAATGCAATGAAGCTTTCCAATTAAAGCACGGCTTTATGCTGTTTAATAATACCCCCATAATATTATAGCTTATGAAGTGACAGGTGAGTTGGTGTATGAATAAAACATAAAGGCAGCAATAAGGGACAGAAAACCGGAGACAGTTGTTGGGGATTTTAAATGCTGGATGTAATTTGCATATATTAATCTCTTCTTTTCAGCCTTATCAGGCGTTCTTCAGTATTTGAAGTTAAAATAGCGTTGACAGGCGGGAGTACGCTTAGTTTTTTCAAGGATTTATTACTTGTATAATTTCTGATCTTTAATAAGCAGATATGACTGATCCTCATAGTTCTATAGAAATCGGTTAATTGTTCCAGATGGCGTGTACTGATTATGCAAAATTACTTTTCACGCCATTTTTTTTTTTCTGATGGAGTTTGGAGTAAAATTAAATTTTTTATAGCCTTCTTATCATGCTGTTTTACAGTGGTTTTTGCACAGAAGTTGAATTTAATCTACTATATTACATTGACCAGCAGAGTTATTCTAATGTAGCATTCTGTGATTTGACAAAGAATAATAGAACACATTGCTCATTGTTCGTTACTGTGCTGCTAATAAAAAGGAGTTCTAGTGCAGAAAACCAGGCTGTTATTTATGAAGAATGCTTAATTTGCACAGTTAAAAATGCAAAATTGTTACAATGAGATGTTCTCTCTTTTGGATAGAAGACTTGGGCAGAACAAGTGAAAATAGTCTTGTTGCTACAGATTTCATCTAATAAAGAGGGATTTTTTTAAATGACTGGTGTGGCTAGGCTGTAGTTTATTGGGAGGAGCAGTCATCCAGGCAGCACGCTCTGACTCCTATCAAGAGGTGTCACTGGTGTTTTCCCTGATTATCGTCATCCGGATATCTCAATGGCATAATTTCATAATTGAAAACATTTATAAAGGTTGTTGGGCTTCATTTATCTAATGAAAAGCTGTTTATACAAAATAAACCACACACAAATCCCCCTTGCTAATAAGGTTATTGCAATTAGTTTTGGCGGTGACTCAGTAGTTGGAGGAGGCGTCCCGCCACCGCCGCGCTCTCCCGGCAGTGCTGCTCTGTGTCCAGGCTGTGCCGCACCGTGTCCCGTCAGCAGGCACCCATCCCGTGGCCTTGCCATGGGCAGGGGTTCCTGGAGCAATGGGCGTTCACGCACTGCCGCAGGCCCTGGTTAATTTTGATGTCGCGTCCCGTCCCTTGTCGTGCTGTGCTGCCGCCTTCCTCCCAACGGAGCCTTGGGCGAGTTTGCGCCATCGCCAATGAGCAGCCGCGCGGTGCAGGGTCCTGCGTGTCCCTCGGGCTTCGTCCTGGGGTCTCTGCCGCCATGCTAGAACCTTCACGGAGGGGCTGAAGGGACACTGAGGGGCTGAGTCCAAGACGTCCTATGGAATCATAGAATCGTTTAGGCTGGAAGGGACCTTTAAGATCAAGTCCAACCATCAGCCCAACGCTGCCAAAACCACCACTAAACCCCCTTACAAATCTTTGCAAAGCAAACCAGCAAGTGTTTAAAAAAATGACCTTGTGGTTAATGGAATTAAAATCTCCAATTAAATTAGGAAAGTGGGGATACAGTAAATGGACTTTTATAAAGAGTGCTTATTTTTAACTCAGTAGAAAAAAGACAAGTAATTAACTCGGCCATTAGAAAGCTCAAAATTTCTCCCATCTCCTGTGGAACTAGAAAATTGTTTTGTGTATACTCTTATATATATACGAATAATATATATGGAGACGACTAATGGCATAAATCAGAAATGATTAGAAAATATTTGTTCTAATGAAGTAATAATTTGGTAGTAATGCTTTTCATCAGTGTAGCTTAAGGCTACATTAAGTGGACAGACTTTATATGGATTCTCTAATTTTAATCTTCAAAATGCTATCTAATGTCTCATTAAGACTTGCATATAATGTATCTTAAGTACAGTCATTAAATATAGTTTAGGGAGATTTATGTTCAGATATTGCTTAAAGATGTTTTAATAGGCCCATTTACTCTGATGATATTAATGAGCTCTTAACACATATTAAGCTTCTAAAACTAGTGGTGTTCCTCTCGCAGTGAGCAAAACAACTCGGGGATGGTAAATGCACTGGGTGCTCCAACAAGGCTGGTTTTCAGCCGAGGCCTCAGACACCCTCTGCCATCGCTTTGGTGCCGTAGGGCTGTGTCCGTGTCCCCGCTGGGCGGCTGCGTGCGCCTCCCGCGTCCCTCCAGTGCACGCTACCTGCGCCCTGCCAAGGTCGGCCAGTCCCGCTCACGGCGCGGCGTCCCCGGGGCGCGCGGGACCGAGCAGGGGATGCTGGCGCTCGTATAACCGCCTCTGGGGTAGCACCGCGGGCTGGGAATAGGCCAGACCTGCGATAATATCTGTAACAAGTTACAATAATTTGGTTGTATATCTACTAAAATAAATAAATCAGGTACTTTAAGGAAAGAGCTGAATACAGTCGTGCTTTTAGATTAATTCTGCTTTTTGATCATCTGAAGTTAAGATGCAAGAATTATAATTATGATAATAAAAACTGTTCATTCCCCTATTGTCACTTTAGTTCCAACTCGGAAAGTTATTGCAAACAAAATTCTCCAGTTTCATCACTCAGCTCTTCTTAAAAAATCCTTCTGAGTTCAGAGACTTTTATAATTACTAAATTGGTTTGTTAGAAGGAGATAATAGCAAATTTCTTCTTTTCATAATTGGACATTTCTTCCCTGTAGGCTAATGTATGCGCGGCACTTGCATACAAAATAAGCTGTGCTTTTGAAAAGCCATAACTAGCTAATAAGTGCTGTGGTGTCATCAGAGAGTAATGGTTTGCTGATTAGCATAATTAATGACAAATGGTGGTGCGGAGCGGGTGGATTGGTTTAGCGGATGATGAATGCGCTGCCGCTGAGGCTGAGCCCTGCCAAGGCGGCCGGGCTGGCCCTGGGCGGCTGCTGGGCGCCAGGGAGGGCTCCTGCCCCGCGCCCACCGCCATGGCACGAGCCGGCTGCCATCATGGCACGAGCCAGGTGCCGTCATGGCACAAGCCAGTTGCCGTCGCTGCTGCTCATGGCGGCTGGCAGGCGTGCCATGGCCTGGCCCAGGTAAGGCTCGCGGCTGCTCCCTGCCACGCACCGGGCCAGGGCTCAGCGGCACCGCTGGGAGGGGAGCTGTGCCCGGGTGGGCAACCCTGTGGCCACCAGTGGTCCTTCTCCTCCGAGGGCAGGAGAGAAGCTCCTGGCAGCCATCCATGCTATGAGACGGGCGCATTTATCTGTGACTCAATTAATCAGGGCTAATTTGCATTTGCAAATGAGACTGATAAAAATGGGGTTACCTTTTCACCTTTAAGGGGGAGGAGGGATTATTTCTAGGTTGTCTCTTTTTTAAGTGATAAGCAACTCTTTTACCAATAAGGATGAAAATACTTAATTTGCATTAGCAAAAGAAGCTAATTATTATATAGTTAATTAGCATCTGGAAATGAGGATTATCTTAATTACAAAGCACAATTTCCTTAATAGCTACAAAACTGTAAGTTTGATCTGTGTGGAGATTGGTGACTATTATTATGTAATTAGTGATCATATTAATGGTGCAGTGTATTTAGATATAATTTGCATATGCAAATGAGATTTACCTGATAGAAATATGTGGCTACACTAATGACTCTGAGCACTTAAAAATGAAATTGCATTAGAAGATCTGGATCCCGAGTTGCGGTGCGTGGCATGGTGGATCTCCTCCTGCAGAAGAGCCTGTGGCTCTGCGGGGCCATGGCTCCGTGGTCCGGCTTTGGGAGACCCCGGCGTTGGGAGAGAGACCTCCCCACACCCCGGCGTTGGGTGAGAGACCTCCCCAGACCCTGGCATGGGGCGCTGTCTCCTGCAGACGGCAATCGCCCTTGCCGTGCTGCCATCCCCTCCCGCGCTTGCCCTTGCCGTGCTGCCATCCTCTCCTGCACTGGAGACCTCGGGTCTGGGGCTGTGTCACGGCTCTTCTGGCTGGATGAGTGTTACATCCCTGGATGGTGGGAGCCCACATTCTGTGTGTCACCAAGCTCCCGGGCAGGAGGCGGGGGTGCCGTGGCCTTTGTGGCCGTGCTCGTGGTGAGTTTCTGCTTTCCATTCCCCTTTAGGGGTGCCCGCGGTGTGGAGAGCATGGGACTTTCAGGACAGCTCATCCGTCTTCTTTCCATACTTTTATTGGAAGTAAAAAGCTGCCTCTGTGTTTAAGAAAAGTCCTTTAAAATAAAACCTTGTTAAGAGAGGGTGCTGTGCACCCTTATCTCCCCAGGGAGCCCTGTGGGACAGATGCTGGTGGCCCAGTGCGCAGCTGGAGGGCAACTGTAATTACATAGCTGTACATTGCTAAATTATTTTTTATTTTTTTTCATGAAGGAAGTAGCATTGTCCTATTTAGACTGTAAAGGTACTTATATGAGCTTTGTGTTGTGAACATAAGGCCTACAGTAGGAATTTGCTAGTTTTACTCAGGATCAGCAGCAAGTTGTTGCAAGTGTGAGTGTCTGCTGCTGCCCGGTGCCCTGGCCCCATCCGGAGAGGATTCGGAGTCGGGGGACCCAGTACCCTCACTGTGACAACCTCCCTGTCCCTGCAGTACAAAATCACCCCTCTGGGGGGGTCTCAGCAGGGGGAAATCAAAGCTTCCAGGGCCAGAAATTGTAACAAAATGCAGTGTGTTTCTTTAACCTACCCTGCTCCTAACCTGTAGGACTGGAATGACTGAAGTGCAAAAACCACCAGTGCTGGGAGGAAGCAGCCGTTCCCCAACAGGATGTTTCTCTCATCAAGAGGGAGGATTTACAGCCGCCGGCCGGGGAACACTGCAGCTATTGTGGGTGCTTCCCGAGATGCTGTTTGCAACAGCTTGCTCCAGCCCCAGTCCTGCCTGCGCCTCCCTGCCTCTGCGGCAGACAGACATTACATGTTTAATGACTTCCAAGGAGTCTGTCTGTCATTACAGCCAGAGCTGAAAGTAATTGAAAAGCGCCTGTGTTTCTCTTCAGCGCGGCGGCCGTGCGCGGGCTGGAGCGGTGCCTCCGCTTCGCTGCCCCGTCCTCCAGCGGGCCCTGCCCCGGCACTGCCGCAGCCCCGCGCCGGGCCCTGGTTTGTATCTGCTCCGGCATAATTAATTAAGGGTTGTTGCTTGGAAGTAGCACATGCTTAGGTGTGATCTTTGAAGTTTAGTGTGGTGCAGAGACTTCAAAGGGGACATTTTATTAAAAAATAATAAAATCAAGAGCTCCTAAACACTTGCAATTTGAAGAGCTTGTTTGAAGTCTCTCCATGTTCTCTGGTGCTGATACGGCCGCAGCGCTGAGGTACTACTTAGCCGTCACCATGCAGTACTTAACCTTCACTTTATTTAAAAAAGAAAATAATCAAAACCAGGAGTATTTCTCAAGTGTTTTCGTGGCTTGATCTAGCAGTAAAGAACTAATTGTGCCATGTCGTGAGCTATGCAGGAAACAGAGAAAATCAAGGCTGACAATCAAATTAGCAAAAATGAAAATTTAGTCCAGGTCTGGTTTTTTAATCAAGGTCGTTTCAAGACGAACAGGAAAGCTGTAAACCTTTCCCATGGCGGAGGTTTCCTTCCACAGCGCGGGAGGCCCCTGCTCTCCCGCTCCCCGCACCGAGCGTCCTGGGGGTTGGTGCTGCCGCCATCCGCTGCCTGGCCCAGCCCTGGGGGTCGGTGCTGCCACCGTCCGCTGCCTGGCCCAGCCCTGGGGGTCGGTGCTGCCACCGTCCGCTGCCTGGCCCAGCCCTGGGCTGCTGCGGTGCCGCTTCCTCGCTTGCCGCCACAGCTCCCTGGTGCGTGCTGCTGCTTCCCCGGAGCTGGGTGCACTGCTCGGGGCCATCTCTTGAGCTCCGGCCTGTGCTGAGGTCTGGAGGAGCTGAGCGAGGGCCGAGGTGGCCGCGGGCCATCCAGGGGCTGCTGGAGGCACCTCCAGGGCCAGGAGTGCAGGCAGAGCCCACCAGTGCTGCCAGCTGAGCCCACCGTGCCGATCAGTGGAGTGGAGCGTGGGACCGACCCGGCTGCTCTGGTCTCCTCTCGTCAGCATGTTCAACTAACAAGGGGCTGCGCAGGGCCGGCAACCCACGGATCCCCTCGGCGCAGCCGGCGACGGCGCAGCCTCTGTGGGAACAGCACAGATGGCGAGCCCGAGCGGCAGCGCACTCTGCAATATGTCTGGGAGCCGGCGGCTGCAGTGGGTTTGCCGTGCCGCAGTGGGCTGCTGGGCTGGGGGCGGCTCTGCCTTCCCCTGCCTGGGGGTCCCTGGCTGTGGGGCTGCTCTGGGTCCCTCTGAGAAGGGACCAGAGAGGAGCCAGAGAAAACGAGGTCAACATCTTAATGTTTGGGTACTTTTCTTTTTTAAAGAAAGAAGTGTGTGCGTTTGGGGGGCGGTGTCTGCAGCCGGGGAGCGCAGCCTGGGGCGGTCGCAGTGATCCCCATTGCAGCCGGCTTGGCAGGAGCTCGCGGGAGAGTTTGCTTTTGTTTTCCCCCTGAGGTTTTGCTATCATTAGTGATTTGGAAAGGCAGAGTGGTGGTGTTCCATCTGGGACTCGTGCACGGTAGCACAGAGAGCACACACACATGTTTACTATTCAGACTGCTATTTAAATGACTGTGTACAGAAATACAGAAGTAGGAGGCTTAGCTCTACATTACGGAGAGTGCGGTTTATTTTGAAAAGCTTGCATCCTTCCCTTGATGCGTTGCAGACTGTTGTAAAACATTTTTTCCATACTTCTGAATGACTTCCCCCTGTACTGAGGTCACACAACGTGATAGGTCGATGCAGGTGTCCCGTGCTGTCCTGCGGGCGCAGGTGTGGAGGCTGGGGTGTGCCGAGCTTGCACCGGGCGCGCGGCAGGGGCTGGTGTGTGTGCGTGGGGTCAGGGTGGCCGTGGCGGGCCGGGGCTGAGAGGGGGCGTGAAGGGTGATGTCCTGGTCCCTGCCTGGCCAGCGCAGTGCTGGCCCACCAGCTCTCCACGGCTGGTCAGCCAACCCAGCGCGAGTCTTGGCGTGCTGCTGGCGGGAGCAGCCACGATGGGTGGGCGGATGTTGGACCCGGCAGCCCCCATGCCCTGCAAGGGCTTGGGAAGTCCCTGTCCTGTTCCTCGGAAAGCCACCAGCCTAGTGCTGTCACCCCGAGTTCACAGTCGCGATTGCAGAGAGCGGGTGTCCCCCAGGGTAGAGCCATCTCCATGTGCTGTGGGGTGACTCTGCGGCTGAGTCACAGCCTCGCCCCGCGCAGGGCACCACTTCTGGTGGCAAGAGCTGTCTCTTGCCCTCCTCGGCCTGGGGACAGGGCCACACATGGGCTGTGCTTCCTGCCTTAGGTGGCACTGACATTGGAAGGGCCCTCCCTTGAGCGGGGGTGCCTACCCCAGGCCAGGCTGGGTGCTGGGAGCAGCACGCCCCGCTGGCAGGGCACTTGGTGCCCAGGCAGGACGGGGGCTCGTGGGTCCCTCTGGTTTAACCCTGCCTTCCCCTGGCGGGTGCATGCAGCCACCCGGTCCCAGCGCTGCTATGCCCGCGCTCCCTACCAGCCCCTGGTTAGGACCCACTTCCAAGTTCCTCTGGTGTCATTTAGCTGAAAATTAGGTTTTCTCTAAACAGGTGAGCTTTGCTGGCTTTATGGTATTGCTGTAGGCTGGTTTATGAGATATTCATCTTGGTAAAACGTAAACGCTCTGCTAGTGTTTCGGGTCTGGGGAAAATCTGAAGACTTTTGCAGTATTATAGAAAACTCGCTCTGAAATCTAAGATCATTTAAATTTTAAAGGTGGCAGTAGTACAGTCAGTGTTGGGCTTTTTTTGTTGGCTTGGATTAGCAATGCTTAGTTTTCAAAGTCATGCAGGAAAACGTTTTGCAAGGGATTTATTTATTTAAATATTTTTAATATCAGCGGTTGAAAATTCAAATGTTAAAAGGCCATGCAAAAATAGCAATAAAGAAATGCAAAGCTATAAAAGCTTATGGTGAGAATTTAAATGCAGAAACAGCTGTTATTTCCTTGGGAGTTGAGGTATATAAACTCTTCCGTGGCTGTGTATCCCCACAATAGTGGTGTGAAGAATTAGCGCTCACTGCAGTGTGCAAACTGAACCCGCCAAGCACTGAGGCAGCTATTCATCTATACCCAGGAGCTAAATATGACAATGTTAGCATTTTTCATTTCCCTGACGTTACCATTAATAAAGCAATGATCCAAAAGAAGCTTTGCTGAGTCTGTTCTTTATGCTTCCATCACTCACGACCAGATAATTTCACACAGGATCGTTTTTAAATTAAATGACGATAAAAGCGCTCTGCTGTCCTGTGTTCACTAGTTCATAGAAGTCTATCAAGTCATTAATGTGTCATGACAAACTGCTAGTTGGATACAAGAGTAATTAATTATTTGCATAAATAACAGGTTGAACTTGGTGCTTTGAACCGCAATGACATGCGCGTCACATCGCGGACATCTCGGAACCTCTTGCGGAGAGTTCAGGAGGGATGAGGCTGGGCCGGGTGCGCAGTCGCATCCTCGCCCGCTGCCGACGGGCAGGAGCTTGGCTTGAGTTTTGATGCTTTTTGTCTTCCTAAGTTCTTCGTTAATGGCTGTTTCAAGAAAGCATCTGATCATTGGAGATTTCAATGAACAATTATACAGATTTTCATAATCACCATTAATCACCACATATTTTTCAAGATAATTACAGCAATTATTATTTAGATTCCTCTTTTATGTGCGCATTGTAGAAAAGAACAAGTGCTTATTACCCTGGGTAGTGTAGAGAACTACGGGCTGAAGTTCTTTGTCATCCAGAAAGTCATTATGTTAGCTGATGCTGCCTGTGAAAGTTCGTCAGCATGTTTAAATTAGGGTAGCATTGGCAGGTCTGATTATTTAAATCTGGTAGCTTTGCTAAAAATATAGTTATTCAAGAAAGATGAATTACTAATTTGACAACTGAGATTTAGTTGGAGTCTACAGCACAGAAGGCAGCATCTATCGTGTGCTTAGAGAAGGGTGACAGTACTTTTTCAGATTAAAGAGAGAATTTCTAAGCAAGCTAACAAGTTGTATTTATAGAGCACAGTTTTGTGGCCTGCCCTTTAAAGGCTGAGAGTAAGGCTTGGTAAATTATAAAGAAGTAGCCACCGGTTAAAAGGTGGTCGTGGTTTTTGGTGGTCCTGCACCGACCAAGGGGGTGGCTCCGGTGCCCTTTTGGGTGCCCTTCATCCCGCCGTCAGGATTCACGGGGACACCGGTCTTCAGGGTTTGGTTTTAGGACGGTGGTTCTGGCCACTGGCTCCTTTTGACTCTTATTTAATTGCAGTGACTGAGCTAATTGGATGTGACTCTCAGGGAGGAGCTGTTCCTGGGAAACAGCAAACGGCCTTTGAAAACATTTTTCTTTCTGAAATCCCAGTTTATTTTGTTCTGCTTTGAGGAGGAAGAGCACAGGCACCTCCCTGATCTGGCGTAGGTGCTGTGGGTGTAGTTGCACAGGGAGGACCGGCTGCCTCCTGGTCTCGCCAAGGCGCCGGTGGAGGTGGTGGCCCTGCTGGCCCTGCCGCTGGCCCTGCTCAGAGCCATGTAGGGCAAGAACAGCTTTGCCGACCTGTGCAAGGAGGCTTTAAGTGAAGCGTGCAAGGTGCAAATGGTTGATAGGTCTTTAAAAATATTTTAAAGTTACAGCCTTTTGAAGATGTTGAAACCGCGGTGGGTCAATGCGTGAGCTTAGTCATGTGGTGGTATGAGTAACGCTGCAGGTGGTGATGCTGTAAAAACGGGACCTTGCCCACCTTCTTTGTTTTGAGTCAGCACACGTTGCCTTTGGAAGGAGAGCTGTACTTTGACATGCGCCAGCACCGATTCTTTTTATCTCTTTGTGTTACCGTCTGCTGGTCTCCAACATGGTGCAAATGGACGTGGAGGAGCCTTGAGTGGCTCTCGGCCAGACAAACGAGAACTGCAGCTCCAGGCCAAAGGCTGGCTGGTGAGTCTTGCTGCTGCCCATGGAAATGGTAACAGCGGGCAGAATCACAGCACAGCGCTCGGCTCATCAGAGNGGGGGAAGGAAAAGGAGAGGAATCAGAGGCTGCTGCTGATGTTTATTTACAGCACAACATCAGAACAAGGGACATGGAATTAAAAGCCTCCTACAGTTCTGGTTTCATTTAATTTTATTATGAAATTAACTGGCTGCTGTAAACAGCGATTGCATACTGTGTCACGGTGCACGGTGGGAGCAATGGCACCCGCGGCCAGGCCCTGGTGCTGGACACCCCAGCGGACTGCAGGCAGCGCTGGGAGCTCATTCCTGCCTGGCCCTGGAGATGGCTTCCTGTGGGAACTGCCTTCCCTCTGCTGCACAGCCCGGTGAGCGGGTGTGCAGTGGGGGACTGCTCGCAAGGGCTCAACCCACACGAGCTCCGAGCGCGAGCTTGCACGTGGGCAGCATCGCTGCTCCTGCAGCACAGCCGTTCTCCTCCTGGGAAACGGAGAGGTAGGCCCTGTACAGGGAGAGGCGTCTGCCGGGGCCGGGCCCGCACTGCCGAACCGGCGGTGATGGGGCCGGGGCTGCGTGGGAGCCGTGCGCTGTAGGGCACCCGGAGGGACCAGCTGCAGCCTGGCCCCGGGAAAGCGCACGGCCCGTGGCGGTGGGGCAGGAGTGTGCAGCGCCGAGCCTCCCCTCTGACATCACTGCAAAAAGGCATCGCTGCGGCTGGGGGTTGTGCAAAGCAGCCTGGTGCGTGGGACCCTCACGAAGCACGCTCTCGTCCGCAAGGTAGAAAAGCTAACATTAACGGGAGATGGTTCAACGCTGTGCTGGAACAAATTGTCACTGCATTTGTCAATATTCTTGGATTTGGATTTACACTCCTAAAAGGAAGCTGAGTCCCTCACCCTTGAAGTCCCCGTGAACATGAAAAAGCCCTTCTCAGGCAGGAGCACCTTGGAATCTCTCTCCTCCCGGGGCAGCATCTCTGAGGGCAAGGTGTGGACACAGGGGTGCCATTCCTACACAGCCTTTGCTTTGGCCAGGGCCGTTGTTCAGCCGGGAAGCAGAGGTGAGGGGCGAGCATCCGCTCCCCACGTGTCCCAGGAGTCCCCACCATCAGCCTGCAGCCCCTCACGTGCCCAAGCAGCTCCTGCCCGGGCTGGCACCGTGGCCGCCAGAGCCCAGCCGTGGCGGGGGGGAAGGGCAGTGGGGCTGCCGTGCTCCCAGCGCTGGGGGGGCGGCCGGCCGTGGCCGCCTGACGCTGTATTTCTGTGAAGTTTCCTGAATTGTGGGTATTTAAATCCTCATGACTCCTGGTGCCTGGCTGTGAAAGGAGCTGGTGAATGAGCGTGTTGTTTCCCGATTTCTCCCTTTAATGTATTTTACCAGCAGCCCGGTGACGGGCCTGACACGCCGGCTCCTCTGCACGCTCCCGCGCGTTGGGAGTACAGCATTAATAACACACTTCCATGCATCATGCCATTTTTAAGCATGATCGTTATGATAAAGGGCATATACTTAATTACAGGCCTGCTTAATTACAGCTCTGTTGAAGCTCGTTTGTTTAGGAGAGTGCTAATTGCGCTGCTGAGCCTTTGGCACACCCTGCTTTCATCTGCTGCTGCGCTCGGCGGTTGTGAGCCGCGGCAGGGCTGGAGCACGCGAGGACGCGGGGCCGGGGGCCGGAGGGAGCAGTCCGGCGGGGCTGCGGGGGAACGCACGCGCTCATCGCGCCTTAGTCTTTAAATTACTTTACAAAAGCCGGCGTGCGACTGATCAAAGCAGGTTTCTGTCGGGATAACAAACGCAGATGGTCTTTCACGTTCAAAACTTCCTGGATTTGGTTGGTGCTGCTTTTCATCTGTTTCCTTTTGTTTCATGTAGTGCTGTGGCTGCCACATAGCACCTTTGATAATGAAATGACTCCAGTGGAGGGGGGGGTTAAGTCAAAAATATACAAAGCAAATGTAAAATGCTAAGGATTCTTAAATAACTGTTGTTAAATCACTAACCTGATAACTCACTGGTGCTGAGGGAAGTTACAAACAGCAGGCAGAGAAATGTCGGGTTCATGGGGGCAGACGCTTTGTGAAAGAAAACCCTATTTGAGGATTACTTGAGGGCATGTCAGGGCTTAAATTTGCTCTAGTTTGAAGTTTTGATTTCTTTCAGAGCTGAATTTTAAGGACTTAAAACGTTAAAGGTGTAACTGAAATAAAGCAGGTGTATTTGGGGCTGCGCTCTGCCTCAGAAGTGTGCCCTTTTGAGTCTTGTGTGGGAATTGCTGAGTTACACGTTTTAAAAATAAGTGTCTCGCTTGTACTGACACGTCTTGTGGGAGGCTTCTGTGCAGTTTGCGAGGTGGTGATAGCAAGACAGAAACACCGCACATCATTGCACTAAGAAGAATACACCAGACAGTATAAAGGCAAACAATCCTCTTCGTGTCGTTAAGGCTGTGCTACAGAGAGAGCTTGGCGCAGTGACATGAGGCTGTGCCGTCGGCTCCTTGGGTCTGCCCTCGCTCTCCGCTGGTTTCCGTCCCCCAGCTGCGGTTCGCAGGTGTTTGAGCTCTGCGGGTCGCTGAGAGCTCGCGCTGGCAGCAGCCAGGCCAGGGGGTGCTGGGCCCCAGGTGCTGGGCTTGGTTCTGCCCGGGCCGTCGTACGTCTGCTTTGGGGAGGCACAAGTCACCTGAGCCAGGTGTGTTCCGTGTCCTCTTGCTCAGACACCGCCGAGTTCGCTCCGATGGTTCTGTGTGGCAGTGGGGAAGAGATGTCTGTCCTCTTGAACCGTTTGTATTTGATTTTGTTTTCAAATACCGTCCTGGCTTGGCAGCTGAACCAAAGTGGAAGACTCAAAATAGAGACCATGAAATTGTATATGGATAGAGCTGGGAGGGGTCATTGAATTCCTGATTTGGTAGGGACTGGCCCAGCTGTGTCTCAGAGGGAAATCAGTGGCAGGTCAGAGGCAGGAAAAGGCTGGCAGTAACTCCGCAAGCTATCAGTCATGTGTCAATGCCATGAATACTTGATCTGTCACTGGGAATGTGGGAAGTTGCATGTCAGAAGTCAGCTGGAAATGTGACGTGTCTGCTCGTTTTGTCCCTTTCAGCAATGGATGGAGTGCCTTTTATGATTTCGGACAAGTTTGCCTGTGCTCCTGAAGGGGTGAGTTGCCTTCCTTGTTCTCCCAGTGTCTGAAATCCGTCTTTTCATGGAGAATGATCGCAAAGCCTCAACACAAATTACCTGCTTCTGGGAGCTTTTCTTTTGTGGGGCCTAATATATACCCAGTGCTTGAGATGCCCCACAGTTGCACTTCACAACACTTTCCCATAGGGTGGGAATGGCTTTTGCCAGATCTCTTCTAAAACTGAATTCTCCCGAGAGGTGAAGGCTTATCACCATCAGAAATAGGAATGGCAGCGGGACCCTGTGGCGCTGGAGGCGTTTCTCATTTCTTAGCATTGACTGTGACAAAAGCTGCAAATGTGCAGCTCTCCTAGATTTAACCTGCTGTGGAGATGCTGTAGTGGGGTCGGCTTTCCCACTTTGCTTTTGCCTGCCAGAAGTCGAAGGCATCGGTCACGACGTTGTGCTCCCCGGTGCTGCTCACCACGTCCTGCCTGCTCGGTGCCCAGCACTGCGGGGCCAGCAGAGGGTGTCACCCATGGCCTGGGCACGGCAGAATTGCTCAGCCGAAATGGAAACCCCGGTACCAATTCAGGGTGACTCTTGAGCGTCACTGGCCTAGCACTAATTTGAATTGGTGACCCAGAGCTCAAAGGCTCAGCATCCCATTGCCAGTTCCCTAATCCATACGATCCTAAAATACTATCTCTTTAAAAATCAGTTTACAAGAAGCTGTTACAGCAAACACCGAGCCATCAGCTGTATCTGATTTCTCACATCGTGCTCCCGCTTTGTGCTTTCTTCTTCCTGCTGACACAACCTGCGTGTGCAGCAGGACGCGGTTTTTCACAACCATTGCTTTCTGAAAGGGTTGTTTATGGGCCGCTATTCCCAGAAAGCTGGGGTCCCTGCTGCGAGGACAAATGCAGAGAGATTAGGTCGTGCTAATCCTCCCCTTGGATCCTTTAGACACCATTGCCACCATATGGTCAGTTTGGTCAGGGCTTCCCGCAGCCGGCGCCGCTCACACCTATGTGCTGCGGCCCTACGAAATCCATGGGGTGATGCAAAGCGCGTTGCAGTAACAGCCGTCCTGCGGCAGGGAGATGGCTGAAGATCTACCTGTGCAAAGCCACACTGAGATGAGTGTCAGCTGTCCCCGCTGAGGGAGAAAGGCGTTAGAGCTGTTATCCCTAACCCGCCTTCTGCTGCTCCACTCTTGCGGTGGCCTGAGAAACAGGATTACGCGTGTGTTTACAGATGGTGCCTCTAAATCTCTGGTGGTGGAGTATTTGCTGACTTCAAACAAAACAAAACCAAAACAAAAAAACTCTAAATTTGACTTTTTTTTTTTTCTTCCTTGCCAGATGCAGCCAGTTGATCTCTTGGGCATCACAATCAAAACCCTTGCAGAAATCGAAAAGGAGGTAGGTACCCAGCCAGGCACTAAGCAAAAGTCTCATGGGAGCTGCGTTCCCTCTGTTGTAAGATCCCTTCCCCTATGGAAAAGGCCTCTCTTGTCGTTCCCAAGTCGTTGCTGGTGGGTAAAGTCAACACCGAGTCAAACAGTAAGCTCAGAATTAGGGACGTCCTCTGTGACGTGCTGGGTGAAGATGCTTTAGGCGTTGAATCTAATGGCAAAGTCTGCTGCTCTCTGTTTAATTCCAGATGTCTTTATCGTGTAACCTTTCTTTCTCATTTATTAACAAAACACGTTGCACACAGGACACTGTTTGTGTTAGGTTGCCTATTGTATCTCAGGGAAGCAAATGAACTTGATTAAGCAATGTCAGGTAAACTGCCTCATCATTTCTCAGTTTGATGGTGCTGGTAACTTGTTCCCAGGAAAAACAGGCTGCACTTTCAGCGAGTGTGAGTCTTCCAGGAGCTCAGGGAGGAGACAGCCATCAAACCGAGGATGGTCTCGTGTTCCTGAGGGAGCATTTTGGCACATGCATAACTTGGGTGGCATGGTGCTCTCAGCTGAGGTCTCGGACCAGGAGGAAAATTGTCTCAGCAGCACGTACTGCTTTGGGGACCATCAGTCACAAACATCTTCTCTTGTGCCAACCAGCTGGGTTAAAGGCAAAGAGTAAGAAGATGGCATTGCAAAACTTGCTGACTCCTCACGGCTTCACTACTTTTTGATTCCACTTGTGAGTCCAGTTTCCTGAATCCATCCTTCTCCTGCCTGGAGGTTTTGTCTGACTGCCAAAAGAAGGTGGTTGGTTGCCAGGGCTTTCCAGGCACCTGCTGGGCCAGGGCAGCAGTGACAGCATCTCTGAAGATGCTGCCCGATGCGGATGGTAGCTGGCAGAAGCCCCTGCTGCCTTGGGTGCTGCGGTCCTGCCATGTGGCTTCTGTTGGGGATTGCCTGCGTCTTGTCGCGAGGGCATTAAGTGCTGGGAGCAGGGGGTTCTTGGGGCTAGTGGCCGCTGCGTGTGCCTGCCGCCTTCCCCAGCACTCGCCAGGAGCTGGCCACAGGGCAGCTGGTCCCTTTTGCCGGAGGGGAAGCAAAGTGGCGTTGGATTTGCTTCTGCAGCCCTCTGCGTGTCGCCTGGCGCAGGGAGAGGTCCCAGCAGCTCGGGGCGCTGCCCGGAGGGGTGGGCTGTGCAGCCCTGTCCCTCGCAGGCCTGCGGAGTGCGGGGACACCGGCACCGGCAGCATTTGTGTGGCCTTGGGAGAAGTTGATACCTGCTGGCTGTCCCCACGCCCTCCTGTTCCCATGCAGGCTGTGTGCGATTCAGAGTAATGAAAAGTATAATTATGCAGCCCATATTCCTTGATGAAGCATCTTGTCTGCACATAGATAGCTACGCATATAAATATTGTGAATTTCTGCATGGCTTTATTTCCCTTGCAAGCAATAGCACCATTACAGCAAATCTTCTGGATTTCCAAAGCAGCGAGAACATTTTCCCTGGAGCTAGATGCCTTGCAAAAACTATTCCCAAAGAATTCCAAGAGTTATTGTTCTCTGACGCCACATTTGCAGATGCGTGCACCCATCCTCCACGCTGCGAGGTGAGCCGAAGGAAGGGACTTCATCCTTTCGGGAAAACTGATGGGAATAGGCGCAAATCCCGTACTGCGCACTCAGGCTCCTCCTGGAGTCACACCTCGCCACGCCGGGGTGCACGGCCGGGCCCGGGGAGCGCGTGAAGGGGAGGATGAAGAGAGGGTGAACCCAGCGGGCGACGGTGGGTTTACGCTGAGGGCACCGTTCGCCCGCAGCTCTTTGGGTGGACGCGGGGCGGAGACGAGCAGAGCCCCAGCAGCGCCGCTTTGGCTCTCCCCGTGGGGCTGCAGGGGTTTCTCCTCTCTGGTCCTGCCTGTCCTGGTGTGGGGATGTCACCGAGCGGCAGGTGGTGCAGGTGGCACCGGTCATGGCCCCGGTGGCAGCGGGTGCAGCGGTGCCGCGTGGCTGTCGGCAGCGCGGTCAGCCGTCGGCCACCATGTGCCTCCCGCGCTGGCAGGGCAGCGAGTGCACCCCGTCCTCAGTTTGGCGTTGAGCGAAAAGTCTGGAGAGAGTCTAATTAGCAAAGTGAGCATCTAATATTAATCATTCCTTTTAAACTGACAAGGAAGGCAGTTCATTTAACCACTTAATTGCTACAAGTTTTCATGGGCTGCTCTTTGCAAATATATTTAATGAAGAAGTTGTAAATCTGAAAGAGCTTAAAATTTTAATTTTATACAGAAATATTTTTCCTTGTTCTCGTGTTTGTAGCCAATTCTCCAGAGTGTAGTCACATGAAATGTTCTTTAAATGAACATATTTGCTAACTGGCATGATTTCAGTTTTTAAAACATTGGTTCCAGCAATTAGGCATTTTTTTCAGTTCCCAAATGACTAGAGAAATTCGTCTTGATTATAATTGCTCTTAGCCACGCATATCTAATTTGTGTCTTTTTAAGTGTTAATTAGTAAACAGTTTGAGCTGACATCTTTATGTGTTTGCGTGTTGAAAAATGAGGCTTATTGCTTATTTAGCTTGGGGCTGGCACTGCTGGCTGTGACATCATGACATTGAGGTGAAATTAATGAAGACGCGTTTGCCGTTGAAGCCGGGTTTGCGGAAGATGCTCCGGGACAGCAGCGGCGCCGCCGGCACGCGGCGCGGTGGCAGCTCGCGAGGCTCCGGTCCCGCCGGGG
>VWZL01004246.1:37805-64910 GCA_013396915.1 Stercorarius parasiticus | reverse complement strand
GTCATGGCGCCCTGGACAAGCTGGTGGCAGCCCTGGCACAGCCAGCCCACCCGGCACCGTGGCCCTGTCCCCACACAGCGGCCAGGGTCAGGCACCAGCAAAGTCGCTGAGTCTGGGGCCACCTCGCTGGCAGCATGTCCCCTGTCCCAGGCTGGCTGGCAAGGAGTGGTGACAAACGGGCCTGGCCCAAGGGAAGAGGGCAATGTCTCGGTGACATCCCAGGAGCCACAAACAGGACAGACACTGGGAGATGTGGGGGAGAATGGTCCATTTCAGAGCCGTTACAGTGGATGTGCCGGAGCCGTGTGCCACTCCTGCCCAAGCAGCCCCAGCGCATCACTCCACTTTGGCCACGCTGCCCACCGTGAGAAAGCCACTGTGGCCCCGGTCTCTCCTGGGGCTGCCGGGGCATGACAAGGGGCCACAGCGGCGTCCAGGGTGGCCTGGGGCTGTCGGGGTGCGGCCCGCAGCGTGCCACGAGATGGCACTGCTACGGCACGCTCCACGCGCACTGCAGCGCCAGGCCTGCACCACTGCGCCCAGCCGGCGGCAGGGATGTCCCTTCTGCTGCAGGGATGTCCCTTGGGCTGCAGCAGCATCCAGCCAGCTGCAGTGACATCTGTGGGCCGCAGGGTATATAGGTGTTTTCACCCACCTTGCCAAACCAAAAATGTTAATTATGATGGTACCAGGTTGTGTAAATGAGGCCTGCAAAGGGGAATCTTGGTCCTTTACGCGCAGGATGAGAGTGGTCACGTTTGTGTTAACACTGGGTTTAGGGGTGGGGGATGGATCCTACCCCAGACGGTTACTGACGTGGGGTCGGCTGGTGCCGCAGGCTCACCTAGCACGGCCCTGCTGGGGCAGGGGGGACAAGATCACAGCTCAGGCTGCTGCCAGGCACAATTCCTACCTCATTCTTCCGCTTGCTCTTGGGCACGGGCCGGGGAGCGTGGCTGCATGGTCGGGGCTGCTGTCGGGCGGTGCCCCACGGTTCCCCCTCTCTCACTTTCCCCGCAGTACGACTACAGCTTCCGGACGGAGCAGAGTGCGGCCGCCCGCCTGCCGCCCAGCCCCACCAGGTGCCCGCCAGTCCCGCAGTCCTGAGAGGGGCTGCCGGCGCTGGAGCAGGCGTGTGTGTGCATACTACTGAGCGGGACGCGGCGCCAGGGCCGTCCCGGCAGACCTGCGCTCGTCCGGCCATCGCCGCCCACCCTGCGCTGCACCACCTCCTCCTGCACACGCCGCTCCACACCCTGGCACTGCGCAACCCTTCGGCAGCTGCCCCCACCCTTCCTCGCTGCTGCGGACGCCTCTCCACGTGAGTATGTGACCGAGACCCTGACGGCAGCCCCTCGGCTGTCCCCACTTCGTAACCCCTGCTGCAGGACAGTCACAAAAAACAGAGCTGTAACAAACTCCTGCCAACAGCAAGCTGCGAGCTCACGGGCCATCAAGAAACACTCAGAAGTGAGCCCTGAAAATAAGGAAAAGATACAGCTGGTTAATCCGCAAGCCCCCGGGCATGCTCCCGAGCTGGCGTGGAGCTGCCAATGGGGTCTCCATACCTCATGGGGGGAGGCCCCTGCGGTGCTCAGTCCAGCAGGCAGCACCGAGCCGCAGCGGATGCCCCATCTGCCTCCGCCGAGGTCCGGGCACGCAGCAGCTCCGCTGCGGCCGGGCTCACCCTTGGACTGTGGTCGCTTTGTTTCTGCTGTCGGGGCCGGGGCCGATCGCTCAGACCTGGCTGGGGCCCTCCCTCTACCCGGGCACTGGCAGGGCGGAGGGCGCAGAGAGCACAGGCTGTGCTGCAGCTCCTGCGGTGAAGCACCTCCGCTTTGCACAGGGTGTCTGTGTGCCCGTCAGCACCTAGAGCGACAAACATCCCGTGTTTCTTTCCGGGCTGGATGCTGGCAGTGCCCTGCTGAGCCCTGGCTGCAGCTGCTGGCGGAGCTGGGGCCCTGCTGACAGGGTGGATGCTGTCACCTGCCCGTCACTGTGGACAGTTTTCCAATATTTGCCCCGCTGGCTGCTAAAACAAGAGATGTGCCTGTTCCCTGCGCACTGCCGGGAAGCACTGAACTCTGACGTAGTGCAGGAGGAGAGCGGGATGCATTAAACCCTGACCTCCGCCTCCTTGTGATCGCTGACCTTAGCTCGCTCCTGAGCCAAATGCATGTCTTGGAGAAGTCTGTTGCTGTAATAAGTTATTTAGAAGTGCCCATCTGACTCTGTGCTGCTTTTTCAAGTCTCTGCTGTAGAACGAAGCTACATCATGGCAGCAAAATGGCATTTTTTAAGTAGGTGTTAAGACGTACAACTTTTTATATTGTAAAATACTGATTACCTAACCCTATTGAAATGCAATTGCCATAGTAACAAATAACAGTATTGTCGCTCTCAGTCTGGGTCATACGTGTGCCCTGACCCGCTTTGCACTGCTTTTGATTGATCTTGCGTTTTCTAGTTGGACAGAATGGTGACTAACGGTAGGTTTTGTACTGTCAGCTTGTATTTTTTATTTGTACATATGTAAAATATTTCTTGTCCAAAGATCCACTTCTGGTCTTAAGGCACCATATCGTATTCCTGGGATAATGAGCACAAAATACCGTAACATTCAGGACAGACTGATTCCAAGTCTTTGCTTCAACTTCTTCCAATCAGGTAAATCATTTTCTAAAGCTGCCTCTGTAAAGCAAGGCCGTGTGATTGGAAAGCAGAAGCCGATTTGGTTGCAGGTGTGTCATATTTGGGCAAAAGAATTGAAGCTCTGCCATTTGCACCAGCTCCGGAGGTTTGGGTGACCCCCTGGAAGTGCTCGTTTACTTGGAGGTTGCAGCACCATTTTTAGTTCGTATTTATCCTGCAGGAAAGCAAAGCCAGACCTCGCTGCCAAGCTTCACAAAGGCGAGATTGATGATGCCGACATCGACAAATGAACACACCATGGCAGCCTGGTCATTCGGCTCAGGTTCACTTGAAGTTCAAATCCACTCCATGCTGTAGTACTATGCCCATCTCATCCATCTTTTGTCTTTCTATTTTTCTGCTTGTAATTTGTTGTGTAGTTTTTCATGGCATCCTTCTCCTGTGGCTTAGCGGACACTGCAGGTAGGCAGACGCCGTCTGCAGCGGTGCCTCCTCATCGCTTGGGGATGAAGGGCTGCAGAGAGCTGCCCTTGCCTGTTGCTGGCGGTGGAGGAGCGAGGGCCGCGGGCTGGTGCAGGACAGCCAGCGCAGAGTCTGCAGAGCCCCGGAGGCAGTTCCTGCGGGGACGGCTGCCAGGAGCTCCTCCTCGAGCCGCGTCTTCCCGTGCCGAGGGCAGGGCCGGAGCTCGGCAGGAGCGGGGTTGGATGGCTGCTGAGCCCCGTGTCCAGTGAGGCACCCCAGGGTATGTACGCCCCTGGGTACAGGAGTGTAGCTTCGAGTCCCTTCCTGGGAGATTTAGCATAGAGGGCATCGGTAGCTGAAATTGGTGCTTTAGTATTTATAGCAACAGTCACATTTGCTCAGCCTTCTTGGAGATGGTGAGCTCAGCTTTCTCCTCAGTGACCTACAAGAAACACTGGATGGCTCAAAACGCTGCGGCTGGGACAGCGTCTAAGAAATCTCCAGGATATATTTGTATAGTTGGTTCTTACTCTTCCCTCTCTTACACTGGCCTAGCAAAGCTGCGTCAGGGGTGCATCTGCAAAGAAACTTGGGGTTGGTTTGATCCTCACGGTGTGTTTCTGCACTGCGGCACTGCAAGGATACCCTGCGCTGGACAGTGCAAACGCAGTTCTCGTGGTACAAACGCGGTAGAGGTTTTGAGCAGGGAGCTACCGCTGCCGAGAGCCAGCCGAGCTCTCGGACCTGCTGACCGAAGGCTGGAAAACTGGGCATTTCCAAAGGGGAGAGGGCTCAGAGCCAGCGCTCGGAAGCGCGGCGAGACACAGTGCAGGGTGGTTGACTCTGTGCGTCGATCTTCTCAGTCCACCAATTATTGGAAGCTTTTTTTATTGCACCTCTGAATTCCCAAGATCTCGGGCATCAGGTCAGCATTTCCAAAGGCAGGTTTTATTTGCAGTTCCATAACTTGTCCCCACAGCAGCTCATTGCAAGGCTGGTCCTTGCGTCCTTGCAGCAAGTCCTCCCTGCTGGCGTGTGCCATTGCGAGTACCAGCATCTCTGCATCTTCCTCCCTCCCTGTCCAAAAGGCGACTGTGGTAGCATTGGCCCAGGCAATAAATATTCAGGGAGCCTGATGTTGGTGTCTGGCTGCGGAGGAGCCTTCTGGAGCCTAAGGGGAGGGGATGAGTCACTGGAAAGCAGCAGAAGTGGATTTGCAGAGCTTTGCCAGATGTGCTTGGCTACCTTGCCTCTGTTTCTAGAACAAAGCTAGTCTCTAGGTAGCTTGATCTTGTGGCTGATGGAGAAATTAGTTTGCCAAATTAGCGTATGTCTGCAACAGAGACAGAAAAGCAGCAGTGAGGGGTTTGCTTACTGTAAAATACACCTTCTGATGTGAATTAATAGTGACACGCTGCCTCCTGGATTTCTCACGGCAGGAGCAGGTAGCGTGCCGAGATGAGTCGTGGGCCATCCAGGCCAGGCTGTGCTGTCTGATGTGTTAACGATGGAAAGGCAAGAAATTAGTGCAGAAAGTAATGTAGAGTGTGAACTTTGTGATAAAATTCAAGTGTGGACAGACGTAGCAGGTGCCTTCCCTGTGGGAGCATCTCATAGCTGTAGTTACATAGGAATAAACCTTGTCAAACTTCTTTCCCTTGACTGTCCCTGCGTTTGCCCACGGTGTTGTAGGCGAGGATCCCCCGTGCCTCCTGTGTAGTAGAGGTTGTTGGTAGTCTGTAGCTTTGGGCTTGTTTGGTTTCACACCCACCCCTGCCCCCCCTGGTTTCCTGAGCTCCTCGGCCTGAACGCGTGGGGCCGGGGGGAGTCCCGGTGTGGGCACGGCGCAGGCCAGTGGGACGCTGTGGGAGGGCGAGCGGCACAGGTCTGGCACCTCCTGCGGTGGGGCCCTGAACACCTCCTTGGGGGAGGGAAAACGGGGCGCGGTGCCTTCGGAGCTGGTGGGTCCCACGTTTGCCTTCACCTCCCCGCTGCCCTCGGGCGACACGGGGTCTGTCCCCAGACCTGATCACCGGCCACTCTGGCCGGGGTGGCAGCGGGGACGTCCCGCGGGCGCCGGTGGAGCCGCTCACCAAGAGCCGTTCCCGCTCCCCCTGAAGGGCACGCACGTCTCGCTGCGTTCAAATAATTACCTCAGCCTTCGAGCCTTGACAAACAGCCGGGAATCTCTGCTGGCAGCGGGGCAGGCGAGCGGCGTCGGTGTTACCCGGAGCCATGGAGCTCTGGCAGTGGGGCAGCCGGGGCTGCTCCTCTGCTGATGAACACGCTCAGTAAGGTGCTGCTCAATTCATTCAATACAGGGAAACCAAACAGTTTGGATATTCTGGTCGTTTATTGTGAAATTGTTTCCTAACAGCAACAGTTTTAAATGTCATCATGCAAATGGAAGAGAGAAACCTTTTATGCAGTTGCAAAATGTTTTTCTAAGATGCTATGCATTTTGTTGGGTTATTGAAAGTGAATTTACTGTGCATTAATCTTATGAATGTTACTACGTTTTATATTTATTTTAGATGACCCTCCTGTATTTTACAAAGGGAAGTTTCATTGTGTGATAACTTAGTCTGTATTCTTAATATAATTTGTTAAATAAAACTTGTTTTAATCAGTTTATTCGATGTGCTTTGTCTTTTTAATTTGGAGTTTGAGAAGTTTAAAACGCTCCAGCTCTGACTTGCTGGAGTGGAAAGGATCGTCCCTTGGGACCAGCCGCTCTTTTCCCTCTGCGCCATTGTTGCATTGACTTCTTCAGATCCCAAACCTGGATGTTTTGAAAGTAGTTAAAAACATCAGGAGGAATGAAACAGGAGTCAGTGCTTTGAACTGAGCCGCCCTGTAGCGGTTGTAGCTGTGGCACCTGCTGCGATTACAGGTCCACGTGGTGCAGGTGATGCTTCTGACCGTGAGCTTGGGCTTCAGCGGGCATCGGGCCGAGTACCCCGACGGGCGCTCGAGGAACGAGAACGGTGTGGGGTCGGCCTGACACACTGCCAGGGTACGACACCGCGTTCGTGGCCCAGTGGGTGTTTCCAGCGGTGTCCTGCAGAGGGGAGCATCCTTCCCATCTCCTGTCCGGTTCTGGAAGAAAATCACACGTGTCAGTCCTCGGACTGGAGAGTCTCAGTAAAGAAGAGGGATTGCGGGTGCTTTAGTGTGAGATTCACTCACAAGGTGCTTTTTCCTCTCCCACACCTGAGCAGGTTCCTTCTGCTTCTGCCTGGGGGACTTTGTGAGCAGTTTTGGTGGGACGTGAGGGCCGAGACCGGGGACGCCTTTTCCTCCGCTCTCAAGCTGCCCGGGAAGGTGAAGGACACTGCGAAAGGTGGGACCCAGTTTCAGGCACAGGAGGAATAAAGGAGCAGGAGCAGAGGCATCATTGGAGGTGGGCCAGGGGCTGGGAAGCCCCCGAGGAGCTGGGGACACGGTGGCTGCCCACAGTGCTCGCTGCTCTTGCCCAACCAAAGCCACCGTCTGATCTGAAGGGCCACCTTCAGAGGTGACGGCACCGTCCCCTGGAGGTAATTGGCTTTTGGCTGTATTTTTTTTGTCCTTGGGAATTAGGTAAAAAAGCCCTGGAAAATCTGTCCAAAATGTCTCTCAAAAGGTGTGCTGCAAAGTCAGAAGACAGAAGTCAAAATAGCTCAACTGAAGCGTTTTCTGGAGCATAAGGGACCACACGTGACATCTACATCGCCACACAGGCCATGTCCCAAATACATGCGGCAATAAGTGTGTCACTACAGTAGATGACGGCAACATCG
Organism: Stercorarius parasiticus; assembly: GCA_013396915.1. Lineage (NCBI taxonomy): Eukaryota > Metazoa > Chordata > Aves > Charadriiformes > Stercorariidae > Stercorarius > Stercorarius parasiticus. Next base: position 58,014 of record VWZL01004246.1, on the reverse strand, counting down.
GTGAAACAACTTGTTTATCCTCTATAAAGATTAACAACTTTAGTCACTCATAATTATCAACTGCAAAATTGTGTGTAATTATGAGGAGTCAAGTTCAAGTCATGGAGTCAGCCTCGAAGCTTGGCAACGCCAGCGCGGGCTTGACTTGTCAGCACGAGCTTTCTTTGAACTAAGTGTTTTTAGCGTGTGTGTGCTTGTGTGTGGCTGGTCCTTCCCCCGTCGTTTCTGTACAGACGTGCCAGGGACGTCCCCGCCGCCGCGCAGGGCAGGGACGGCTCTTGCCAGGAGCTCTGGCGTTGCAGCCGAAGCGGCAATGGACCGCTGCAGCCACATGCTGCAGTGACAGCAGCGCGCAGTGGGTGACAGCAGTGTGCAGCTTGCATGGGGCTGCGCGATACCTCACCGCAGCGCCCTGTCCCCCAGGTCCCTGCCCGCTGCCTGCTCTGCTGCACGGTGAGCTGGCAGCAGGCAGGGCTCTCTCGCCCTGAGGCCACCGCAGCCGCCGCTCTCCAGTGCAGCATTTCGGCTGGGAGCTGGCGCAGGGGGATGGAGGCTGCGCCAGCGCTGGGGGGAGCTTTTCTGCAGGCTGAGAGCCCAGCTCAGGGCTCCGCAGTCTTGGTTTATGCAAATGTTATAAACTGGGATTCTGCTGAAATGAACAGGGTCTTATAGTCAACTCTGAAATACGGCCGCGTTTATGAGACGGAAGTTAAGGTGGGAGCGCGAGTTGCAGGGCAGGTGCCGTGCTTTTGTGACTGACGGTCTGTGTGGCATGTCCCGGCTTTGCTCGCGCTCAGCCGTGCACCGAGCGCTCTACAGGCACCACAGGGACGCTGCCGGGACGGGCCTCGGCTCCAGCGACAGGACATGGCGCCTGGGGTCCACGCAGCGACAAAGGGTGAAGTCCCTTCAGACTCCTCCCAGCAGTGGGGAGGTGTCTCATTACTGAGGCAAAACCTGGCAAAAGAAATACCTGGCGCAGGACCACGCTGGCAGCAGTGAGGGCCGCGCTGGGCTCGGGGCAGAGCCCTCTCCACCGGCTCAGCAGGCGGCCGCGGGGCCGGCGTCGCTGCGGGCAGGCAGGTAGCCAGTACCCGCACGGCCGCGGCAGTGAGCCCCTGCCGAGGAAACGGACTTCTCAACTAGGGAGAGGCTAATAGCACACCACTAACACTGAAAATTGTTATTCTTTGTGCTAAATTATTCTTCTGAACTTGACCCGAGCTGGTGGTGCACAATACGACCTCTGGCATCTTCTCTCACCCCAGCCAATATTTCTGTCTCGCTTATTTTGAGTGGTCTTTGAATTAAAGGAGATTAATACCCCAGTTCCCGACATTCTCTTCAGGCACTTGTTTTTATAACCTCCTTTTGAAAGCAAGTACCACTGTTCCACCAAAAACTAAGAAACTGCATCTTGGAGCTGCTGTGGGAGCCGTCACCGGCACCTGATTGAATGTCCCGGATGGGGAGGAGGTGGCGCGGGGGGGACATAAACCAGAGTGGTCCCGTGCCGCGCGCAAGCTTGCGTCTCCCCATGTCGGTGTGCGGCGCGCAGGCACGTGAGCTGCCTCGGAGCCATCGCGGAGCGGGTGATGCCTGCGGACATCAAAGCCACTTCTGCCAAATTAGCTGTTGCCACTGGATGTGGGCCCTGTCCCGTGGCACGGGAATCCGCTGCTTGGAAATAGGGCCGAGCTTCCAGGCACTGCGGGGAGGACCCTCATCCCCCAGCCCTTGGTCTTGCTTGTGGCTGGACCCAGGACCACTCTCCTATGGCAGGAGCTGCCCTTCCTCCCGCTGCTGTGACGGCACTCCTCCCCCGCCAGGCCTCTGGCATCCCTCTGCTCTTGAAGTACTCCAGGCTTGACCGAAATCCCAGTATTTCTGCCCGGCCTCTGATCTTTGCGTTTCCTAATTCAGCTGCTCAGAATTTGGGGTAATTATTGAATGTTTAAAAAAAATACTAATTCTGCACCAAATCTCTCTGCTGTTTCTGCAGCGTTTCTTCTGAAACAGCCGTAATCTGCAGAGCTGCTGTTCCCGGTGGTGATGAGCTGGAAGGGGGTCCCCGTGAGGAGCAGCAGCGATGCTCGGAGCCTGGGGAAGCGCCGGCCCCCTCCCTCTTCCCTGCCCGCCCCTCTGGACATCGTGCCACGCTCTGGCCGGGGGCGTTCTGCTCACAGGCCAAAGCTGGAGCGTGGACACGGGGTTCAAAAGCACCAACTGGCGAAGATGATAAAAGCAGACAGAAAGCAAACCCAGAGCCTCACCTGCAGCATCCCTCAGTGCCATCGGAGGCCAAGCCAGTGCCTGAACAGCATTTCTTTTGTTGTGAAAACAGAAATCTCCATCCATTGAACCATCTTTCCCCCCTCAGCTAGAACAGTATTCTTTGACATTTCGGTTTCTTCTGCCTTTGTCCCTTGTTGGACAAACTAAATTTAGATTTGCCTGCAAAGGGGTTTTTGTTGCCGAGCGGAGAGCTCAGCTGGTGCCGAGAGGGGCCGTCACCGTCGCCCTGCGCAGGGTCCCAGACGGTGCTCGACCCGCCGGGCCATCGGCTCCTCTAGGCACTTGGTGTTCGCTCAGTACGGCCCCTCCATGTGGCACCTCCGGTCCTGGGTACCTGCAGGGCTGTGGGAACCCACCCGCCCGGGCCCCTGGGGGTGCGGGGTGAGACCGGATTGGGTTTACATTGACCATCATCCATGGAATTTGTTTTCTAAGGAAAATTTCTAATTTTGCTCTGCTTAGTGCTCCCGGCACTGGGAGCGGCCGTTTGTCTCCGGGGAGGCGTCTCCTGGCCGTTCCTGCCCCACAGAAATCATAGAATTGTGGAAATGCTCCGTCTCTCGGGAAGCAGCAGGCGCGAGGGCTGGTCGGAGGCAGCCGCGGCCCCTGCGGTGCGGGACAGGCCTGTGGGGCTTTGTGTGACTCCGGCTTCGGTGCTGTTTGTTTTCTTTTCTCCTCTCCCTCCCACAGCTTTAAAAATTAACTTGCCTGGGGAGTTTCCCAAAATCTTTTCCTTTCTCTGCAGTGATGGATAAGCCATGTAACTGATTGTCATGGCCCTGGAGAGGATAAACATCTTCTGCAGTTTAAAATAAAACCTCCTCACTTCTTGGTTAATAAGTGTTGAAAGAAGCATAAATAGAACTAACACAGGATTTCCATGACTAACAAGATGACCACATCAGTGAATGTTGTTTGGGGTTAAAAATGACTCAGCTTTTGCTTCCCCAGGGTAAGATGTTTTATCCCAGCGCAGGAAAGGCTGCCAACGGCACTTTGAAGGTCTGGCAAACTCGGCGTAGCCGGGATTGCGGACTGGGAAGTGTTTGAATGCATAGTTAAAAACAAAAAGTCCTCAACTCCGCTCCATGTGTGCAGATTTCTCGAAGATAAAGGAGCCCACAGCTTTATCCAGCTTGTGCTGACTCTTTTCTTTTCAAAAGCCTTTTCAGATGTTTTCACTTTTCTGCTTGCTTTGTTGAAAGATGTAAAAATTTAAGACAACCACAAAGTAAACATTTCAAAACTTTCTATCCTGAAAATTAGTGACATTTTCAAAATCCCTTGAATTCCATTTCTGCACTATCAGAAACAAAGATGTTTGGGGTTTTTTTGATTGACAAATCTTCCAGGCAGGTTTTTGTTTATCGATAACCTTTCTTTTATTTTCCAATGAAAATAGATTTATTATTCGGTAGAAACACTAGATAAGTAGATGTCTTGTCAAAATAAAGCAGGTTTTCTTTATTAGAGTGAAATAGTAATGAACTCATCTGCTTCCAATATTTATAAAGAGTAGGGAAGGCCATTAATTCTACTGCTTGTGAATAAAACCATCTGTGATTTCTTTCCATTTGATGTGTTTTGGTTTTAATATACATTTTTCACAAATAAGTGCAGGGATTTTTTGTGAAAATGTCACATTCAGAATCTCATAAAGAAGGAACGCAAAGAGGGGGAAACGAAATGTTTTGTTAGCTAAGTAATTTCTCACCTTGCACAGAGAATAAAATTCATGCCAACTTTAACACATTAGGCGACAGAATTACATGTTCAGCTCTAATGCAATCCATGACATGTAACAAGGCAAATAGAGTATGTTTGGAAGTTTGTTTTCCTTTGGGAATCACACAGTACATTTAACCTAATCTGTCCTGACACTTGAATTATAACATTATGAGCTTCTTCAGGGAAGCAAAACGGTAGATACCTCTTTTTAAAGCAAAGCAGAAGTTAATAAAATGGGCGACGTGTCAAGGAGAAAAAGCCCGATCAAACCGTAGCGCAATTCTCCGGAGGAAACGGGTTCTAGGCTGGGGGTTTTTTTCCACCAGAAACGCTGGAAGTCTCATGACGTACTTCTACTGAGGGTGAAATTTGACCTCTAGAATTTTGCTCGATTAAACCAAAAACTGCAAGAATACCCCAAGTGGGACCACTTTGTAGTTTGACTTGTGAGTGTTGGATCTTAAATTAAACTGAGTATTCATCCAGCTGCTCTGCCAGATTTTATTTTACGGTCTTCCCCCCAGCTCCTACGACGGAGGCCGGGCTGGGCCGCCGCTTGCCCGCCCTGTACCTGGGCAGGGACGGGCGCCCTCAGCTCGCCGGGACGCGCTGCTGATAAAACCGTCCAAACCAAACGCCAGGTAATCCTCTGCGAGGGGCTTTTACGGGAATAGGCCTTTAAATGCTATACGCTCAGCTGAGCCTATCTCAGAGAGATTAGCTATAGTTATATATTTTAAGGCCTCAATTTAACATCCATCGTTCAGCAGGACCGAAGCAGATCCTCGGGGACTCCTCCAAAACGAACACAAGGGAAGAAACCTGAAATCAGATAATGCATGTCCTCACCCAAAGTCCGGAACTCCCGGTGCTTCGGAGCGGGCCGGGCAGAACCGATGCCGGGCAGAACCGATGCTGGGTGGCTTCACGTGCAGGTGGAGCGGGGACCCGCCAGCCACGCTGCCTGAGGCTGCCACCACCACTGCCACCACTGCCACCACCATCCCCGCCCCGCGCTGCCTGTGCTCGGAGCCGCCCTGCGCCCGTGCGTGGTGATGGCAGCGGGAGGCACTTGTCCCTAGTGGCAATGGGAGGCACTTGTCCCCGGTAGCAGCCAGCTGAAGCTTCGGGGCGCGAGCCCTGCGGGAAGGAGAGGCAATTGGGTTTGGTGGGTGCAGTGTGAAGGCCCGGGGATTACGCTGACGATTCACGCAGTGATTGTCACCTGACTCTGAATAAACTGTTCACGGCAGGACTCTACCCCGCATCCCGGTGCTCCCCGAGGCGGCAGAGCCCCCGGCCAGCGGCAGCGGTGCCTGGCTCGGGATTCCAGCCCCCTGGCATCGCCTGAGGCTGCCGGGTCCTGCTCAGCAAAGAGAGGAGCAGGCGGGAGGCTTTGAGCAGCCTGGCCTAGTGGGAGGTGTCCCTGCCCATGGCAGGGGGGTTGGAACTAGAGCATCTTTAAGGTCTCTTCCAACCCAAACCATTCTGTGATTCTGTGAGGGGGCCGTGCTCTTCTCTGGGCAGTTTCACTCCTGTGTCAGACAGGCGAGTCCGCCCACTGGTTTGCTTACGGTTTATAGTTTTATAATTTAAAATAATCTGACATGGAACAATAAAGATAATAATTGTCCAGAACAGTTTTTTGACCAAATGGAACTGCGCTGTCAGCTGGGCAAAGAGGCAAAATCTTATTTTCAACCTTAAGATGTTTTACCAGATGGTTTCCAAGAGCAGGTTGTGCCTTAGATTAGGGCAGGTTTGGGTGGGTTTGTGGCAGGTTTGGCACCGCTGTTCAGTGCAAAGGGAGCGTGCTGGACGTGCCGCAGCCAGCAGAGACGCCGAGGCTGAGGAGGGAGACGATTCCTCGGGGAGGACCCTGACCCTCTGTGGGTCTCCGCACCTTTGGCAGAGAGCACAAGTGCCGGGTTTGGATGGTAACAAGGAAAATACTGGATATTAAGAAAACTTCCTAAAGGGGGAAGAGGCGAGGCCTGGGGGGCCGTGTTCTCCATCGCTGAGTCTTTGCTCACCCTCGTTGGGAGCGGCAGAGGCGAAGCCAAATGCCCGCGGGGAGGGGGCGCAGCACGGCCCCCCGGCTCTGGGAGCACACCAGTGGGCTGTTCCCACGGCCACGGCAAAGGGTTAGGATTTGGGTTGTTTGGGTTTGCTGGAAGCTGGGGGAGGGTGCCTACAAAGTCACCGAAGTGTCAAGAAAACAGGGAGCCCGAGAAGCCGACGTGCCGTAAGGTCATTTCAGGTCATTTCCCTGCCAGGGAAACGCTCCCAGCAGGAGTGTCTGAATGCAGTCCTGCTTCAAAAACCAGGCAAGAAGCCCGTTATTGCCATTCCCTGTGGCATGGCCTGCAGGAGCACCCGAGGGCTTGGTCGGGATGCGTTAGGCAAAAAGCAGAGGGCGTCAGGTGGGCAAGGGGGAGGAGAGGGGACAGTAACTGCAGCCGGGCGGCCCTTCTCCCGCACTGCCTGCCCAGCCCTGACCCAGGGATGTGGGGATGCTCCGGGCACTGGATGCACGGCAAGACGCACTGCGCAAGGACCTGGCGACAGCACACCGACACTTGCTGCTAAATTGGACTTGTTTCTGGAACAACACTTTTCTTACCTGTATAAAAAGTCCCGTGTACATAATTCCCTTCCACCCCCAAATCACAAACAGCCTGAGTCACCCCCCGGCCACACAGCACAGAGCCCGCGGGACAGAACGCATGGCGTCTCCCCCAGCAGCGGCACCAGGCACGACACGGTCAGGATGGGAGCCGGCGTGGCGCGGTGGCACAGCCACCCGTTGGCATCCCCCGCGGTGGGACGCCACTGGAAAACGCCCTGCCCACAGCAGGGCTGAGCCGCATGAAATTGCGATGAGCAAGGGAAGCAGCAAATGGGCTCCACCGCTTTTTTATTCTATGGTGACTAACAAGCTCGCCGCTGAGTGGGGCAAAGCCATCGCACCCATGAATTGGGCCACACTGCCGGGAAAAGCCAAGTACAAACTTTGGGGTTACATGAGAATGAGTTTGTTCCATGAGCACAGGAGGTAATGGAGGGGGTTTCCAGCGACTGATGTTTGTCTGAGTTACACAAAGATTTTTTTGCTCTTCCCACCTACACCTAAAACTTTTCCCACAGTCTCCTGGCGGCGACCTGTCACAGTCGGCAGAAGCCAGTCGATGGACTCAAAGCCCTTAATGCAAACTTTTTGCCTGTTCTAACTCTAAATTCCTTTTTCTGCCCAAATGCCTACTTATATGAAACTTTTAGGAACTTAATTATCCTTGAGACTTCTACCTCTCTGTGAAATCTGGTTTAAATCAGTAAAGAAAAGAGTTCAAAGTTATTGGGCAGGACAGGCAGACAGACAAGCACACAGGGATCACAGGAACCTTGTTTTCATAGGAAACTAGATTAAAAAAATCCCGCGGCAGTTGCCAGCCCCATCGGTGGCACCCCCTCGGCCTCGCACGGGGCGATGCGCGGGGCGGGGGCGCGGGGCAGGCACCGCTCCCCGGGGGGAACGCCCCCCAAAACAGGGAACAAACCCAGCTCCTCCGTCCGGGGCTGGCGGCAGTGACTGCGGGGCAGCAGCGATTCTCAGCCTGTCTGCTTTTCCCAGCTGGGTGCAGATTCATGACATCCCTGCGCTCTCTGGCATGCAAACCTGCACCTAATTTCTTCTGAAAAGGGCCCTGAGGAAGTCAGCAGATGTTATTATTAAAGCATTGAGTATCAGCAGCTCCTGAGATATTGTCAGTCCGTTAATGAGCTGATCAAACTGGGGAAAGCAAGGGGTTTCCCAACTTCTTATTAAGGAAAATAAGACCTCCAAGGTTAAAAGCCTTCTTTTAAACTGCACCAGGTTTATAGGTTGCAAAATGTTCTTTAATCAGTTTATTCTTAGAAGGCCCTAACCGTCCAGGCACAGGAGTGGGCGTTATCTTAAATGGTCCCCGTAAGGAAACATTGCAGCTCTATTGCAGTAGCGTTTGCTGGCAGTTTTGCTTGGTAAGTAACCTCCTTAACAAGGCAGTTCTGTGCAGGTTCTGCGATTCTTTTGTGAATACTTTGGACATCACTGCCAGCAGCTCTGTGCAGAGGCTTCTGCTGGTTTGTGAAATATTATTTTTTGCTGTTTGAAAGTTAAACTGATTTTCCTATCAATGCCTTTGTATTCTCGGTTTGGCAAACCTTAAATCTCCGCTGTCTCCCAGGGCTGCTGGATACACAAGATGCACAAGTGAGCAAGAAATGACCCTGAATCAAAAGTCTGCCTGTACCTCTCCTGTGCCCTAACTCCCTCTGAGCCTATTTCTGGGCCTGGGGATGCACTGGAGACCCTTCTCCTAAAAGCAATGGCTAATGGGGAACCCACTTTGCTGGTTTTGTTCTTAATCCCATCCTATCTGGAAGTTTCCATGGGGTTTTTCAGCTGCGGGGATGTTTAGAATTTGGACAACAGTGCTGATGAGATTAGAGTAAATTGGTAACAGCTAAAAGTTTAGGAAAACCATTTATTATTTCAGTAGTTCAGCAGAGGAGCATGGCATGCCTTACCGGTGCCTTACCACTAACAGCACCGGAGGCAGGTCCAAGACCTGGCTGGGATAAGCCAAGACAAACCCTTGTCTTGGGGAGCTTCGTTATATCCAAAATGCAATTAAGCAAACAGCTACAGAGGAATGATCAGAAAAAGAGAATACAGAGAAGGCTCGTTTTAATCCTCTCCATCTGCTCCTTGGTGCAAGTACGAAAGAAAACAACACAGCGGATCCCCACCGAAGTGCCCGCCGTCCCGACCTGCCCTGGCTGCAGGGAGCCCGCCCCGTGCCCACAGCAGAGGCTCCGCTCCAGGTGCTCATCAACACTTCCTCATCGCTGTGGGTCACTGAGCTCCACATCCATGTCGTGATTTATTTTAGCACGGACATATTTATACCATCTGATAAGCGGTGACTGCTATAAATATGTCTGTGCACTCCCTTTTGCTATGCACCAGTGAGGAAGGGGCATGTTGTGATAAATTGACCCTGAAATATAGTGTATGTACATGATTTTAAAGACAGAAAGGATCGGGTCAGTTTGGTGTCTCTCTGTTGTGGTTCAATTAGTTATTTTTAAAGGTACTTGCTGAACTGTGGCTTCCAGGGAACATTTCTGACATTACCTATATTTTTAATCCTAACACATGTCACTTGGCGAAACTTTATGGACACTAATAAACAAACAGGCCCTGAACTATGTCTCGGCATCAAAGCAGCACTATTCTTTTCCTGCTTCCCCAGCCCTCAGCACCTTCCCCGGTGGCGGCAGCAGTGGCCGGGTGTTGCACAGGCAGTGCCATGGCAGCAGTGGTGGCCGGGCGATGTGCAGGCCGTGCCATGGCACGGCGATGGCCGGGCGTTGTGCAGGCTGTGCCATGGTGGCAGCGGTGGCCAGGCGATGCGCAGGCCATGCCGTGGCACAGCGATGGCCGGGTGTTGTGCAGGCCGTGCCATGGCACAGCGATGGCCAGGCGTTGCGCAGGCCGTGCCGTGGTGGCAGTGCTTCTCCTGCTGCCGGACTCCGTCTGCCCCGTGGTGGGGAGAAGCCTTGTCAGCGCTCGCCCTGGGGACCTCCTGCTTCCTCAGCAGGGGGAGCGGCGTCCTGTGGGCAGCAAAGACCCAAGTCACCGGCATTTCTCCATCCCGTGCTCCGAGACCTTCAAGTAACCCACAGATGGCCTTTCTAACCAAGAGCATTGCACACGTGTTTGTGGTCAGCAAGTGCCCTTTCTCTCTCCTGGGTCATTTCTGATGGCTTCACATGATAATGTGTAACAGAGAAATAATAAACCTGAAAAAATTCAGTAGGAAAACAAGCCCAACGATCTAGAGCCGGGTCTGCTTGTGGAGGAGGATGAAGGGCAGCGACCACCAGGCACCCAGGAGCCCCCTGAAGCCCCTGTGACCACACGCACAGAAGTGCCCCAGGTGCGATGGTGGTGAGAGGAGGGCCCTGAGGCAGGCTGTGCTCCGGGGGACAGCTGGGGGGGGCTCTTTCTCATCAGCCCTTCCAGGTGTGAGCCAATTAGTAGCCATTTGCAGAATGGCTGCATCAGAGTTGCTGCTGGCTGCATCTTCTTCCAAACTGTGAGTATCAGCTATGTTTTTTCATCTTTCAGAGGAAGCTTATAATTAGGCTGGAATTCTCCAGGAAGAGGCAAAGGCCGTGCTGGTTTGGGTTAGATTGTTTTGTTAAATCTCAAGGAAAAACTGTTCTTCATTAAAGAATGTGTGTTGGCTTCCTGAGAAACGGCTGAAGAGGTTTCCCCTTTCTGGTATCCACTCTCATGCATTTCTAAAGTTAAATTTCTCTTCTATTTAAATATTTAAAGCTTGTCTGTCCTTTTGGTTTCACAAAGCTCGAACTGAACTGTAGAGGCGATGCTGCGGGAGCAGAAGCCGGGTCAGCCCTGGTTGCCGGGCCTTGGCCGTACCAACACTTACTGCATGTGGCCGGCGACTGAGCAGCCCGGGGGGTTGTCAAAGGAATGTTAGAAGGAGAAGGCTCTTTTCCCAAGGAATTTTGGGTGGCTGATTGTCCCTATGCAAGGCAGAGCAAGAAACCTTGGTAGGTGAATTGGGTAAGGTAAAGTGAGCTTCGCTGCTTCTCGTGTTTGAACCTTTTCCCTGCACGCAGTTGTTTGCTTGGTTCATGCCTGAATTGCGTTTGAAGTAGTGATGCTTCTGGGTGTCCTGGCTAAATCATTTAACTCTTCAGATATATTTTATTTTATAAAATGTCTTTCAACTTCAGCAGTGTTCCTCATACGTTTCATTTGGGTGGGAGAGCCCCACCTGGCTCTTCAAATACCAGGAAGGCGGACGAGCTGCGTGCGTGTGTGTTTGCGTATAGCACAAGTTCGCCATTTCTGTGTTGAGCTGTGCGAAGCAAGCCAAGGGAGGTGGTTCTTCACTCAGCGTGTCATTGTATGGTGAATTGCGTTACCACGGGTTGTGACAAGAGCTGTGAGGGAAGTTCATGGAGGGCTGCTGCACACAGAAACCCCCTGTGTCTCAGGAAACTCCTTGCCACAGGGTGTCAGAGGAGCATCCACGGGATGCACCTCTCTGCTTCAGGCGTTTGCTCCTGGCCAGTGTCAGAGTCTTGATCGCACAACTCTTGCTTTGACCTCTGGTGCTTCCTTTCATGGTTTCCATTAGCGGGTCACAGACCGTAGGTGGAAAGTTTTCCTGCAAACTTTGCATCTTTAAAGATGCAGAGCAGGAGAGAGAAGTGGGAATGTTGTTATTGCTGTGAGCTTGGAAACGTCCTCCCTGTGTCTGGCCGGAAGACAGGTCTCCCCGCCTCGGTGCTGCCCGCGCTGTGGGTGTGGGTGCCGTCGGAGCTTCCTGGGGGTGGGGAGGGGAGCGGGCGATGCCGCCGGGGCTGGGCACCTCTGCTGGGGGCACCGGGGTGGGCGCTGCCCTGTGCCCCATGAAGTGGTGCAGTAGTGAAGGCTCCAGACACGGATTCATTACATGTTTTTTCGTCCCAACTAAATCTGCAAGGATTAAAGTGGCAATTCCGCACTCTTCTGGTAGAACGCAGCACCCCGCGTGTTGTTGATGGTTGTGTGTATATTGGTTAGGTCACCGCAACCGCAGAAAACACGTAAGCGCTTCATGTAACCAGGAAGGACACCAGATACAGGCCTGTTTCTGTATTCACAGGATTATTTTGGAAGAAGGAATTTTATGATTTAAAAAAAAATAAATGTATCAAGATACAGATTATTTTTTTTCTTATCATAACACCAAAAGGAAACTAGTGCAACTTTTGGCAAATTAGAAACAGGCATGAGTATTAGACTCTACATTGATGGTACTCGGGTATTAATCCATTAAAGTAATCAAAAGAGCTTAAATAAGAATCTGAAGGCTGCAATATATATGTCAATGAACAAGCTGTAAAACTTCCTGAAAAGGTGATTTCAAAGCCATATTGCCCAAGCTTGGCAAATTGCATATTTAATTATTTTGTCAGTCCCTCTTTCTACTCTAATCTTTTGGTGAAATACCTTTAGACATATGAAATCAGTTAAGATAATTAGGGTATGATGGAATTAGGTGTTACTTGATTTTTAAGAAAGATACCATCCTCTGCCTTGGTATAAAATGTGTGCAGACCCCAAAAGCTAGACTGTATTGTAATGTTTTCTTTTCTATAAAGATCAAAGGTCTGCAGCCCCTTTCAAGATGTTTGCAGAATTTGTTTCCTAATTATCCCACATTTACTTATTTGTGTGCTGGGACATCAGAGTTAACTCTTTGATTGTAAAGATGAGATGGAACCTTCATCCAGATGACTGCAGGCCAGCAAAAGCCTTGCATCTCTAAATTGTTTTTTAGATTACCTGGCTTCTCTAATTCCAATGTTCTGGCGCAGTTTAAGGCATGGCAGATGAGGTGTTGTGTTTGCTTTATTTAATACCCCAGTCCTCTACAGCAAAGATTTGTTTTTCCTCAGTAAGAGTTTACACCTTCATTAATATCCTTTACAAGTTTACATACTCTTCGTAAGCAATAGTAAACTATTTAGTCTTTGATTTGTCTGGGAGTTGGAACTGTTTTCACCAAATCTTTATGATCTTTCCATGATGTGGAGCCTGAGTTTCTTCAGGAGAAATTTCTATAAAAGTTTTGAAATTAGAATTTTTTGGCTCACTTCATTGACTTTATTTTCCCCCCATCTAGAGAGATATAAAAGACTGACAGGACACACCAGAAATGTGAAAACAGGCTGTAAGGTTTGCAGTTTCAGTTGTGAAGTTACAAAAATAAAGTTGATTAGAATAGCATGAAATCTATAAAATAAAAAGTAAAACGTTTATAGGGGAAGTCTAATATGAAACATTTTTAAACAATGTGTTTTATTTACTTTTTATACATTTCCTTTCTCATATTCTTTTGAACTTTTTTGAATCTTCTCATATGTTTCCTAATTACATTTGCCTCTACGACTCCTGTCTCTACTTTCTCCTTAGTGCTGAGGGGGGCTGACTGTTTTTTCTTGTTTTGGTTTTGTTGTTGTTGTGTTGGGTTTTTTTCTTTGAAAAAAATTAAGATGCTGCGTCAAGCTTTTCTGAGGGAATATTTGAAACGGCAGCCACCGGGATTCGGAGCTCTCGCTCTCGGGGCAGCCCTGTGCGACGCGGGGTTGAGATATCGAGCCGAGGAAGCCCGCTCGGAGCTGCGACGGGCACAGCCGGGACCTGGCAGCGTCTATAAATCCTCTCTCTTTGAAGATGATCATTCCTACGATTTGACCCCTTTAAAAAGCAGCTCGGTCAGAGCCGCAGGAAACGCGAGTTGCTGCTCTCGCCCCATCCCGCACCCACCGCCGACCCCCCCTGCCTGCCTCCCGCTCCAGCGGCCCCCTCTGAAATCCGGGGAGGGAAAGGAGGGGGGCCTGAGCTGGGTAGCCGGCAGCATCGGGGGTCTGTCTCTCCAGAAATCATGGGAAGCCGCTCGTGGGGGCAGCTCCTTGTTTCCACCCACAAACTCACGCCTTGGCCAGGGTTTTGCAGAGGGGCTGGTGGCACTGCCACCCCCCGCCTGTGTCACAGGGTGCTCCCGGGGACCCGCGCTCGGGTCCAGCTGCCCGCTCCTCTTGACGGGCTCCATGCGGGAGAGGGTTTCCCTGCCGGACGGGCTCCAGTGGCCCACGGCACGCGTGGTGCCCACTGGTGACGCTCGCCCTGTGCCTGTGGCCAGCACAGCCCCTGGTACAGCACCGCCTGGGGATGCTGACAGCAGCTGCCCAAGTGGATGGAAATACTTGTATGGCCATTCCGGGGGAAAAATTGCTCAAATGCTGCCTACTGAGAAGTATAAGCTTTTTTTCCTCTTATCATTGAGTCTTACTGGCTTATTTGTGGTGCAACACACCACGTCAGGCCTCGGCACAGGACACGGCTCACGCTGGGCAGGGCTTGCTGGAAGCCTGCGAGGAGGAGGAAGGCAGTGAGTGAGCTCTGCCACTCACCACACTGTGCTCCAGCTCCGGCCCGAGCGGGACGGGGGTCCTTGTCTGTGTCACTGTCTCTCGTGCCCAGAGTGAGCACCCACTGATCGTGAACATGGTCCTGGGAGTCATTCTCTCCTCTCTTCCGCTGGGGCTGGGAACCACAGGGTCCCCCCAGCACCCCCTGCTCCACCCGCAGCCCCCACCACTCCTCCTCTCCAGGACGGGCTGGCACCGCTGGCACAGGGATGTGCATCTCGGCTGCCCCTTCCCCAGCCCCGTTGCCAACGCTGGCGGGTTTTCCTGGCTAAAAGCCCAGAAAAGCTGCCTTCTGGCTCTCCCCGTTTGGCCTGGCTGAGCCTGGGGGACAGGGCAGCACCAGCGCAGGCGGGATGCGAGCGGTGCCCACGCGTGTCAGGGTGTGGGGGGAGCAGCCTCCTGCTCCTGCCCGTGGCCCCATCCGCAGCATCACCCGCTGCAGGAGACCCCATATCCCCTGGGCACCCCCGCAGTGTTCCCCGCACCCCGGGACTCCCCCGCCTCCACGGTCCCATGCAGTGTGTTCCGAGCCCTTGCAGATGCCGCGTGTGATCCATCGTCCCCCTTGGGCCTGTGTGTCCCGCGGGGGTCAGAGCTCGGGGCCGACTCTGCAGAGCGCGCGGCCCCCCCGGGGTTCCTGAGCTGCGCGACAGTGACTTATGTCTTTAAATGCATTCCTGATTTTTGCAGTGCGATTTATTTCTTTGCCATCTTAGCTCAGGTGTGAGGTTACTTATTGTTTCTTTTTCCTCTGCCTTTTAAATTCAGGGAGACTTTCTTCAGAATTCACCATCTTAGTCTTTGGTCTCAAATTTTTTTATGCGGTCTTTTTTTTTCCTACTATTTATTATTTATTCACACAGGACTCTAGATTTGTCTCTTTCCCTCACTTTGATAAGAACAGTTTTCTTATAACTCAGTAATGAGTAAATTTACATTTTCCCTCCCCAAGAAGTCAGGATTCATTTTAGTATATTCGTTTGTTTTTATTCTTGACTTCAGTAATGTCACAGCTGAGTTTTTACATTATGTACCCAGTTCAGGAAGGTGTCGGTGAAAAGCAAATAACTTTTTTAATTAAACACACACCTAAAATACTTCTCAGATTCTTACAGACTTCTAATGAGCTTAAACAAAT
The DNA here is from genome assembly GCA_013396915.1 of Stercorarius parasiticus. Lineage (NCBI taxonomy): Eukaryota > Metazoa > Chordata > Aves > Charadriiformes > Stercorariidae > Stercorarius > Stercorarius parasiticus. The sequence goes on along the minus strand of VWZL01004246.1, from coordinate 42,794 downwards.
ATTTCAGATGATGCTTTGGACTACCAAGTGTATGTCCTTCTGTCTGGGCTAGTCAAAACATTTAAGTTCTTAATTTTGCATATAGTTACAGTTGTCAAAAATGCCCAAATGTGAAACGAAAAAGCATCTTAGGTGTTTTAGTGACAGTCCCGTTAAAGGGACTCCGACACACTTGGGTAAAAATTTTAAGTAAACTTGGATTTTCAAGCCTCACGGGAGCTTTTGACACAGTTTGCCCTGCGCGTCCCCCGGCGGCACGTGGGGTGACCGAGCCACTGCCCTCAGCAAAGCTACGCCTGGGGCCCTGGGCAGCCTCAGCCCAAGGTGTTTGGCCTACTCTCACCCCAAAGATTTCTAGCCTGAGGCACTCAGGATCTCCAGAACCATTTATTTGGCTTCTAGCTGCAACTTTGCCTTGATATCCGTTCACTGAGAAATAGTATTTAGAAAGACAAAAAAAGAAAGGGAGAGGGGGGCAGAGGAAAGAAATACGCAGAGGTTTTACTGAAGAACTTTTTGTAAGTTCTGGACTTTGTAACTAAACTTAGAAATTCCTCAAAGTTACAAACTCTGTAGTATTGCCTCAAATGGCGACACAGAACATTAGCCCCCGAGGTCTCTGCAAACGTTGTCCTTTAGACCTACCCACCGCGTTCCCCTGGGAGGGGCAGCAGCTCTGGGCTCGCAGGTATGGCGAGTGCTCCGACAGAACGCGGGGAGTCGGCAAAGCAATTCCTTGAACAACAAAGAGCTTCGACACATGTACGCGATGCTGCTGCTAGAGGGGGATTCTCTTGAAACGCGGAGTTTTCATTCCCGTTAATTACTGTGAGGAGCAAAATAGCCCTCTGCAATAGGCGTCCATGGAAAACTATAGATACACCTTTGTTCAAATGGCTTTTAAAAAATAAACTTTCAAAACTAAATACTTAAGGCAAAGCTATCCATATTGAAATACCTAAGCTATGTTATTAATGGTAAGAATTATGCTGAACTTTCTTTATACTTAATTCTAAACAGATTAATAAAATACATTAATTCCATGAAGAGTCTCACACAGATAACTTCCTACAAAAGAAAAGGAAAATCTGCCATGCATTATTTTCCCTGTCCTTTAGAGTGTGTTGAATTGATTGTAGTTTGCGCTGCAATTTTAGCCGAAGCAGTAATAAATATATTTGAATATATATTAAATTCACCTAGCATTTATTTGTTAAGCTGGTTAAACACAACTGTAAAAATGCAAGCGTTTACCTTGCCGTGCTCAGAGGCAGCGGACGCCCGCGGAGGCGAGGCGCGGTGATGTCTATGTGCAGTCGGAGAAGCCCGTGGAGGATTAGGGTGTGCGAAGTCTCCCCTCAGACAGGTGCACAAACACTTCCCCCTTTTAGGTACTACCTGCTCTTTACTGGACGTTTATTACAAGTCAATGCAATTTCGCAAAGCACCTGCATGCAATAAAAACCTATTACATGTGTGAGGCCTTAAGGAAATTAACGGTTCCTCCCTAGGGATGCATATTTTGTTAAGATGTTTATTACAGATGAAGTGGTCCTGGGGTAAAACATTAACAAGTTGTAGAGTGATAAAAGGAATTTTATCATTTCTCAGTGACATAAATAGGAAGAAACCTTTAACTAAATCTATAAAATTCCTGTTTCCTAATGAATTTGCTTTAACTATTTATTAACTGGATGAACTTGTTCAGGCCATGACTCGTTTTTCTTCTTCCTTATTCCCTCCCCATTCCCCAAAAACCCGAGCAGAAGCAGTCCAGGGTATTGTCTGTTAACTGATGTGAGCTCTGGTACCCAGAAAATAAATTCTACCTCAATATCAGTTTTTTAAAAATTATTAATTTTCCCTTGTGAGTTTAAGGCAGAGCCATAAAACTCAGCTCACTCTTGTAATACTGATTTTAAAATTAAATATAACCTTTAAATTCTGTATTATTATAACAATGCTAACTCATACCACTTAAATTACATGTTATATTTTAGCGTTCAGTCCAGCAATTTATTTTTGGTTGCCACTGCAAACGCAAATTCTTTTTTTAACACCATATTAACCGAGCTTGTCTGTGCACCATTATTAGAGATGAAAGCATAGAATACTGGCTTTGGCCTAAGAATGCTCAATCTAATTGAATTATATGAATGCAGTTAAATGTCTACTTCAGAAAGGCTATATTCACTTTCAAGATTAGTTACTCCAAGAGTTAATGGGCTATTTAAACAACATAGTCCAAGAGCCAAACACAGGTGGGCTGTGTTAATAACTTTATTTAAACCGTTTTTTCCCCTTTTGAGAGGCACAAGCCATCCATTAATGCATTCATTAGAGTTTATGGCATAGTTCTGCTTTTCTCCTAATGACACTATCCAGACTCAAACTTGCTCAGCTAATTTAGCCCAGCTGCCCTTTGCCTCTCAGCAACAGGTCTCTTGTTCTTCGGTCATACACGCTGAAGTGTCATGATGATTAGTTTTTGGTCATTGCTGCTCTTTGCAATATTGTTTTGTGTATTCTTTGCATCAGAATTGACTTTTCCGTCAGATTTTTTTCTGGAAAGTTTGGGTGAAGCCGCCGTTGGAAAGGGCATGGCAGCGCGGAGGCATCACCGCGCGCGCTGCAGCCCCTGCATTCCAATGTGATTGAACATAGTGGTTTATTACTTTACTCTGACCAAACAAGCTCACAGGTTTTAATATCCAGCTCTGCTGAAAGTATTTGTGGCAGTTCCCCGCAACTGCGGCATCTAAGCTTTGCCTCGACTTTTCGGTTTTAAATCCGATCCAAAAATGCTTTTTACTGATGTCACTACAGTTGTAAAATATAACTGAGGACAGAAGTGCCTGTTTCTTCCAGTAGCTACAATGCAGGTAACCTGTGTGTGTTTAGTAATGAATTCCCCAGGTACTAATGAACATCACAATGAATAAGAATGACCAATGCGTCACCGGGAAATTAACAGCCAGGCTGGGCTCAACTCTGCACTGTCAGCTGCTGACCTTGCGGCATTTATTTTGGAATATCTTATCCGTTTGGGTTTGCACATCTGATGTTCCTGGGGGTTCTGTGTTAGCTGTTTGCTTCCAGTCCGAAATACCGCCTCTGCCCCATCCGAACAGTGGGACCCGTCTTGACCAGTGTGAGATACGGGACTGGCCCCGGTCCTGCTTGGGGACGGTCGGTGCCATCGAACTCGCACGACCACAGGGATGACTGCTCGTAGGCGCTCACGAACAGATGCATTTGCAGGAAATAACGGCTTAGAACATATCTATACCTAGAGATAGAAACATAACTTTAGCAGGAGTACGGTATGCTGCAGATATATCGCGTGTTTCTACTTTCTCCTGTATCAACTGTAGGAGTAATTCCTACTGATTCCCACTGCAGAATCTCTGCACTTGCAAACCGCAGTGTAAGGCATTTTGTTTTATTAACCTGTAAAGTGGCATGCGCGCCTCTGATGCCATGTAAATAATAATAATTATACATGTTGCCTATTAGATTGCTTGATGCAGGACTTGGTCCCGAGCTGCGGGTTCTGCGGTGGCTGCTGCACGTTGCAGGTTGAGCGGGGGCTGCGCAGGCTGGAGGTGGGCTCTGGCCAGACGGACGCCGTGGTAGCCCCATCCCGAGAGGCGTTGGGCTCACTTAACGTTCGTCTGACCTTGGCATCATCACCCTGTGTCGCAGGCAGCACACAGCTCCTTCCCAAAGCAGAGGTGCTCTTGGGCTTCGCCGTAGCTTCCCAAGAGGGAGAGGGACGGGTTTGTCCTTGGTGACGCCCTGCCGGGCTCAGGGCTGCGCTGCCCGGGGTCAGGCAGGGCTTCCAGAGTGGCAGCCACTCAAAAGGAGTAAGAGTGTGAACTGGCCTGGTGTCTCAAACTGGCCCAGTTCACAGGCAGCACTGGGACATGTGCAAGGCGTTGTCTAGGATCAGCGCATGAGGGAAGGATGCTAACACTTGTGCTTCGGTGGATGAGGTGAGGAGGGGACTTTTTTCATGGTAACTAAAGCTAAAGGCCAATGTAGAACAGCAGAGACCAGAGAAATCTGTGCCAGGTCCCCTCAAGTCCTTCTGTTTTGTGCTCGCCCACCTCTCTCCATCTGCTGTTGCACCAAATAGCTCTTCTGAGACAGGTGAGTGCCTGAAGGCCAGGCATCTCCTGCCATGAATAAGTTTAAACGGCAGGTGGGAGGAGGCCTGCACCGAGCAGGGGAGGGCAGGAAATGAGGCATCAAAGAACACCACAAAGCTCAAGAGCTGCGTGGTGGTGCTCCCATACGCATCCATCCGCTTCCAGGAAGCCTCACGCCCAGGAATCAAGGTCTCCCCAGCTGTCCTAAATGCAAAATAAGTGGCAGGGTATTCTATTTTTCTCATTCCTTTATCCATCCCAAGAGAGACAGAAATATTTTCACCTGTGGTGAGAGAGGCCGAGACCCTGCAGTGAGCCAGGGTGCTCAGGCAGATCAGTAGTCCGGCACGACCTGCTTCCCAAGAAGAGCTGCTTGGGTGCAGACTCCGTAGCCCGGCAGCCTGGCTGCTGGACACCTCGGCCTGTCCTGCCGCGTGTGGGAGCAGGGACCGGGGAGCAGGTCTGCAGGGGCAGAGCTGGCTCACGGGGCCGTTCCTGCTCTGTGCTGCTGGCGGAGTGAGCTCCTGTGCAGGGTGTGCGTCCCCGCGGACCCCCGCGGGCCAGGACCCCCCGTGCTGCTTGATGCACCACAGACCTGCTCCCTCCAGCCACTCACCCAGCACGGACCATGGCTGGGTCCTCCTGGAACCTGTGAAAGCCTAAAGCCNGTTTGAACGTGCATAAATCTCCACACACGCTGCTCATCTATCACAACCCGTGCACCTGCCCGGGAAGGGAACCTTACCCTAAACACAACGGAATTGAACATTTTCCACGTACCTTCATTTTGTGTGGTCTTAGCTTTTGTCTTTGATTTACCGTGAATTTTACTTTTTAT
>VWZL01004246.1:7578-37743 GCA_013396915.1 Stercorarius parasiticus | reverse complement strand
GGGGTCTCCGGCAGGGGGCGCTGCAGCGCGGCCGGCAGGCGGCGGAGGCGGCGGCGGACCCCCGACGGGCCGGGAAGGGCCGGAACGGGCAGCTGTGGCCCTGCCAGCCCCTGGTGAGACGTCCCGCGCCCAGCCAGGCTCGCCCCCTGTAGCGAAGGCAGTGCCCCCGGGCACGGGGAGAGCCGGTCCCCTGGTGATCTGTCAGCCGTGAGTTCTCCGTAACGGGCTCCGTACCATCTGCCCGGCGGGAGCTGGGAGATGTTTCCCCGTTCGGTGCCTGGTGCGAGCGCCTTTATCGCTCCCCGCAGCTCGCCTGGCCCCGGGAGCAGAGTCGCGGCGTTGGTGCTGCTGCGATGCAAACCAGCTGAGAGCAATCGCAGCCCAACCCTGGTTTTGTCACCCTGCCTGGTTAATGAGTTTGTCCCTGTGCCGGGGTCCCTATTCCTCGCAATGAGAGAGAGAGTGTAGAATGCGGCTCCCTTTCAAAACCGCTGTGAGCTGTGCCAGGACAGGTGACACTGTCAGCTGAGGCTACAGGTGAGAGCTATGAATTTATCGAGCGACAGTGGTCAAGCCCGTAGTGACAGACAGCCCAAGAAGTTGCTTCTAAAGCTGCCATTTCAACAGCAGTGCAAATACTATTCAGAAATCAGAAATTATTTTATAATTAGCAGCAGGGACAGAGTTAGGCTTGAATCAGCTTCATTGTGCAGCTCTTCCTGCAGCCGGAGAGGGCAAACGAATGTCCTGTGTGACGCACCACCTGGGAGGGCCTTTCCAAGCTGTCTTCCACAGACAGCACTGGGCTGTGAGCATCCCTCCTCGCCAGCCACGTCTGTCTGGCAAAGTTTAGCTGTAGTTCATTGTACACTTACAGAATGAACTCTAGCAGGTCAGAGATAGAAATAAAAGATAAATACAGTGACAGGGTTGCTTGCTTTCTTCAGCTGCGAGACAGCGTGGTCTAGAGCAAAGCAGAGGCAGTTGGCGCTGGAAGGTCTGTTCCTTGCTAAATTCTGTTTGTAAGTGTTTGTTATCCCCAGATCAAAGAGTGTATGAGGTCAAAGCATTGTTATTTACTGTTACTATTATGCTATTTTAATATTTCAGGTAATACTGGCACAGCTGAGCGCAAGCTGGGGAGCACAGTCCGCGCCACGGTGCTCGGTGGCAGGAGCGGGGTCCCCACAGACGGCACCTCCGCTGCCCGGTGCCTGCCCGTGCCGTGGCTGCTGCGGAGGCAGGGGGGAGCGAGCACGGCAGGAGACTCGGGAGGCTCACAGATGGATTTGTGCCTTTTTTAAATGTTTATGAATGAAATTCAGTGCTGCACTTCACTAGACACTGTGCAGACAGTCATGTCCTCATGTTAATCAATATTCCTGAGGTCAGACGTGCTGTCTGGTATGCCGGCCTGGCAGCGGGCCTGCCTGCTCCCCTGCTCCAGGGCTGCTCTGACGCCTGTTGGCTTCCAGGAGGGAGCAGGCGAGGTCTCCAGTGCGGGACACCAGCATGCGGCGACGCGAGGAGCCTGATGAGGTTTCCAGCAGCGAGAAATGAGGAGCCAGGCAAGGTCACCTTAGCAAGCACTCATCTGCTGTCCCGCTGCTGGAAATTCCTGCTGGCCCCAGCACCTGTTTCCCGAGCCCCTTGCTTACGTACAGCCGGGCACTGCTCCCTCCTAGGCAGGAATAAGGGGGCTCTGGGGGTGCCCTGACCACAGAGGTCGGCGGCAGCAAGGGAGCAGCAACCCCAAGGAGAAGTGCAAGGTGGCAGAACCAGCGTGATGCATTTTGTGTCACTTCGCTGCCTCTGCAAAGCCTCTGTGTTGCTGACCTTGTGCCTAAACCATCTGCATCCTCCATGCAGCCATCAGAGCAGCCAGCCCTGTCCCTTTGTGTGACACACACCTCTCTCCACCGCAGTGTAGCAAGGAGCATCGCGCTCTGAGGGGTGGAGGTGGAATCACGGAAGCCCCTGTGAAGGGAGTCCAAGCAGCAGAGCAGAGGGACAATATTAAGTCACTGAATAAAGTGCATTGTTCCACTGCAGCCGGCAGCGCAGAACTGAGCGCTCGGGATGGGATCTGCTCCGGCTTTGTCCCAGCGAGTGCAGGGACGTGCCCGGTGCTGGCACAGCCCATCGTGTGGGGCTGTGCCGCAGCTCGCCCCGGTAGGCACGGGGCAATGGGCAGAACTGGGATTCTCTGCTTGTGGGCATTTATCTCAGCAGCAGATGTAAAGACAACTTGTAGTATACCGCGGGAGCCCAAGGAGTCCCGTGGCAGCACTGTTTGAGGAAAAAGCGTTGAATGACAATTATAGATGATTATATTTTTCTTAGCCTCTGTGCAAGAGTTGCATGTTGCAGGCTGTGAGCATCATTATGGGGGATTACCAGTAATCCCTTTCCCTTTTTCATGGCTGCTTCTTTTGATGACTTTTGGCAGACTTTTATGTAGGCACATGAGTTCCCTATGTTTTCTGCAATACTCTAATGATTAATTAACACTCTCGGCAGCTTTGAATGTGAAATCTCACTCTGCAGAAAGGGGAGTTGGGTCCAACAGGCACCTACAATATATCTGGATGAATTGGAGCAGGATGTTGGAATTGTAACATCTTGTGACCCTAATGCTTTCATCTGCAGTGGCAGTGAAAGAGTTAATGCATTAGTTAAAAAGATTTTTAGCATGGGTCTGAACTGAGGCTGACAATCCATTATTCATAACTCCTCAGAAACCTGTAGCCTAATTCTTTTCTCTTTCTTTCGTGATTTACAGAATATTACAACAACTGTAAGCACTTTGCAGTTGGATTTTTATTGCATACTCCAAAGTGAAGAATTATGATTCGGGATTCACAATGAGCAAATGTGTTCTGGTGTTTGTACATCCTTTTCATCTTCTCTGCCCCCATCTATCGCTTGCCCCTGCTCGGAGCGGGGACCCTCTGCCGGAGCGGGCGCTGCCAGAGCAGCTTTGCCCTCATGCCCGTTTGAGGTGAGACGCCGCTGGCCCGTCGGCAGCAGGCGGTTGTGTCCCCTCCGCCCAGGGCCAGCCGGCTCCGGCGTCGATGGCAGCTCCGTGCAGAGTCCACAGGCAGGCGGTGGGGCTGCGGGGCCCCTCGGCAGTGCTGGGACGAAGGGGAAGCGCTACCGTGGGTCCGGCACAGGTGTTTTCGCAGTTGTGCCCATTTTGCCCTTGCACTGGATCCTGAACACCAGACCAACCCCGGGCAGTGGTGGAGGCGAGCCTTGGGTGCAGCCACTACTTGAGCTGCTTGAGGTAAAAATCCTGCTCTCACCAAGGAACAGATTTTGGGACCGGTTGGAGACTGACGAGCCCCCTCTCCTGCAGCACCTGCGCTGGGGGTGCTGCCAGCATCCTGCCCCGCGCCTGTCGCTTCTTCAAGGAGCTGATCAGAGCAGAAGATAATTGGCAAGAAATCGCAGTTACCATTCAGAAACACCTCCCTCCAAGGGGTTTTGCAGGCACGTTTGAGGGCTGCTGCGGCAAAGATGTAGTTAAGGGGTGGTCCATCATCCAAAAAGCATTTGGGTGCCTTTGCTGCACCTCTCCTTGGCTCTGGAAGGACAACTGCAACAAGAGATAATTTTTCATTATGGACAAGAGAATTATGGGGTACAAACGAGTGCGCACAAGAAGATTAATAAATTACTTGGGATTAGCTTCAGTGATGGGTAGATCTGCTGTGTGCAGCGTTAGCCTGGCAGGACAGACAGGATCCTGCGCAGTGTTTGTCACAGATCAGAAACACTAGCCCCTTGACAGATGCCACGTAGATCTTCATTTCCAAATTCACCCATCTGAGAAACATCTGTGTGCTTAGGCTGGCAAATCTCAAGGAATGCTCTGCCAAGCAGTCCGCTTCCGCTTTTATAGCTCCGTAATCCCCACTTGGGACTCCTCCTCTGAAAGGAACAGAAGTGTGTGCAGCTCCTCAGGAAAACTGCGTAGGTCCAGGAGAAGTCTGCGAGGAAAAGATTCATGGCATGATCAAAAAGCACCCAGGCCTTTTACAGACAGGGCTCAATAGGTGCTTTAAACAGTCATAAATAACAGCGAGGAGGAGGGGAGCAGATTAAAGAGCCGAGATCTGCGCAGCCCCGCTGCTTGCTTGCTGCTCCCGCACAGCAGCACGGCCCCGGCGTCTCGTGGGGTCGCACACACGCAGAGCCATCACCCAGCACCGGCACGACGCGGGTTCTGTAGCTGTCCCTGTTCGTCATGGCAAATCAGGGGGCTTCAGGGCTCGGCTTTGGCATCTGACGCTCAGAGGCTGCGGCATTTTCCCTGGAAATCCACCACAAGGTCTGCTCCCTTGCAGAATTCTCAGCGGTTTGCTGATCCCAGGCATAACACAACAGCTTTGTAAACAGAGCTGTTAGCAAGTGCCTGGCCCCCGGATTGTCATCCTGCCCCGCAAAAGTAAACAGTCACCTGAAGTACAGAAACCATGGGGAGCTCCGTCTTGTGTGTGTTAAATCCTGGTTCCAGCTAGCCCAGGTTGCTCAGCCCAGTTTGTGACATCCCAAAGCAGAACATCCCACTGATGAGGCTCTGCTGGTGGGACACGCGTGCCTGTAGCCTGCTGCACTCTCATTTGCACTGTTTGTAAATTGCTGTTTTATTATTTTGGGGAGAAATCTCTCTGCTTCTTTTCCTGATAAGGAGAGGGAAAGGTAAGGGACAGGAGAAAATGGGGGCAAAGAACCAGTGTGGGAAAGCTACGCTCGCCCAGTATGCAGCGTCAGTCTGTCCAGGGTATCCTCGAGGAAGGACCATGTGGATACAGCACCGATGCTTCTCTTGCTGGTTTTGTATCAGTTAGATTCAGTTTTCTTCAGCAATGTTTATGCTGCTGAGAGGTTGGACTTGGATGCCCTCCTGCCAGCAGGACGACCATACAGATAGGGTCTCAAAAATGTCACAGGGGCATTAAGTATCTAACACTGCTTTGCTCTTAATCCCTTTCTTCCTTGCGTGCTCTCCCTTTGCCATTAAACTGCACCAAGGAACCCACTTCAGCTTTATACAGCTTCTCTCTGCATATGGTCCCGGCCTGCCAGGCAGAGCCCCGCGCTGAAATCCGGTTTTCCCTGCGGTTTGGCGAGCGCAGCGTTCTCACCAGCAAGCATGGACCTCAACAGTGCTGGGAGCCCCAGCCTGTCTCCAAGCCGGGCCTCTCCCATCGGGAGCCAACGGACACGCGTCCCCGCAAGCTCTGCCTGCGGAGTCCAGGGCAGAACGCAGGGGGTAAACTCTTCCTGGCCATAAACGATTCAAAAAGCTAAAAGCACAGTGAGCGCCAGCGCAGGGCAGCCAGCAGCACTCAGGAGAAGCCAGGAGAGGTGTAGGAGGCTTTGTCTGAGCACATGTGCTGGGAGCGACCTTGTGCCCTTGCAGGGGAAGAGATGTGAATGGAGGGAGGACTCGCTCCTCCAGCGCTTGAGCTGTGAGGAAGGTGTAGAGACAGGGAAGGAACATGATGGAAAGGAAGAGGAGGGCTGTAGCCAGACAGACCCAGCCGAGCTGCCTCCTGGCTGCTCTGGTAATGGCATTCTCCTTGCAGGAGGGATTTTGAGATCTCGGCAGCTGTTTCATTAGCGCTAGAAACACCTGTCTGTGGAGGTACCCAGTCCTTACTGGTGCGGGGGGCTGGGGGAGAACAGCTCTTGCTGCGTGCAGCTCAGTGCATCATGAAGAAGTATAACCCTCTAAAGCCTGCGCTTGCTGCACTTCTCACACAAAACCGTGCTTCCAGGCAGGAAAGCACTTGATGGGCTGATAAATCCTTGGCAACAAGAAACTCTTGTTTGTCTCCGTTGCAGGCAAGTGAGGGGAGCGGGGTGATGGGAGCCACAGCCTGCAGGGCTCCAGGGAGGAGGCAGCAGCAGAGGAGCCCAGCGGTGCCCGACGGAGCGAGAGGGGACAGCCGAGGGGATGGTGGCGGTACCTGCCGTGAGCTCTGCAGTAGCTGCCTTGCCCGGAGAGACTGGCCTGGGTCCCTGCTCCAGCCATCGGCGCCACCAGGGACCTGCCGGGGCAGGAGCACACAGAGCTGCCGAGGAGCGGAGGGGATGGATGGTTGCACAAGGAACAGGGCTCCTTTTTCCAATGCAGAGGTGATTCCTCGTGTGTCCGTCCTTGTGTGGAATGAAATGTAGTTGCACTAGTGGAGAGAGAACTGAACCCACAAGACAAGCATTCAGTTAGCCTCAAGTTTCCATGGGTGCTTTTTGTTAAATGGTAATTATGCAGCTCTGCAGGACACACGGATGGACAAACGTGCCAGCAGAACACCCAGCAGCAGCCTGGACACGTGTGAGCAAACTGTGCATGAAGGGCGCAGGCGGGAGGGGGAGGTTTTGCCGTGCTTGCCAGGGGAGTTACTTATCCAACCGCAGGCACATTTTCCAAGCTGCCTCTAATTTTGGCACATAGCATTTTGGGAGTCCAAAAGATCTTCTTGGACCCTCATTCCCCATGATGCTAGCAGCACCACAGCCTTTGGGCGAGAGCACCCACACAGCTGCTGGGCTGGGGACGTTTGCTGTTTCCGAAGAGCAAAGGCAGCTCTCAACATCCCGCTCTCCAGCAGCAGCGGGGCTCCAGCTCCCGGAGTGGATGCTGGCCCCGTCCCAGCGCAGCCCCTCTGGCCATGGTGCAGCCCCTTGGGCCGGGGGACGGCGCTCGGCTGGAGGGTGCGGGGAAGAGGCGTGGGCGAAGGCGTGGGTATTCCTCGCCGTGTGCTCTAGAGCCGGTCTGTCATCGTTCCCTGTGTCCCTGCTTTTCTCCCTCCCCTTCGCAGCCTGTGGGTGAATTCCCTCAACACCGCATCCCCTCCTGTGACTTTTTGCCTCCGCCCCTTTGGAGCCGCTGCCTCCTGTGCTCGTTATAAAACAAGGCCCATTTCCCCAGGGGACTTTGGATTTGGAGAAATTCCGCGAAGTGTCTGGATTTTCCAAACACAATCTGCAGCAGTCACTAGGGGGGGTTTTGTGCTCTTGTTTTTTGTTTTATTTTGAGAGAAACCTTTGGAGAAGTATTAATAGCCTAGGGGCTGCCCCAATTTTTTCCATTTGTGCAGGCAAAAGAATATTGATGGGGAGGGGCAGAGACACCCACAGCACCCTCAGGGCTGAAGATCTTTCATAGGAAATTGTTGTTTTCAGACAGATGAAAGCAGATCCCTTTCATTTTTTGTAAGTGCACGCAAGGAAAAAAAAAAAAGCGCAGTTCAGGTGTGCTAATGTTATCCCCTTGGACCCAGGCTCTGTCTTGGTGGAGCTTGCTCTCAGCTAGTCTAAAAATAAGATGCAAAAAATGAATAGTAGAAAAATTTGGGGTTTTAAAAAAGTGTGCCCTGAAGGTGGGTCCAGCAGGTTGTCGGCACGGCGAGGCCGCAGCAGTCCTGGAGGACATGGCGGCAGGTTACAGTGGGGTCCGGCACCTCTGGGGGAGAGCGGCCGCGCAGCTCCGGCTCGGCCGCTGCAGTGGCCAGAGCCCACGGCCCCGCGCCTGCCCCGGCAGCCCTCGGCCTGGGCACCTCGGCCACGGCACTGGGAAACCTCACCCAATCCCCTGCCACATCTGCATGTCCGCTCCGTGCTCTTTTTTCCCTCCTGCCCACAAGGGAGGCAGTGTGTTTTCTTAACATTTGAGGGCATGATTTATAAACAACCATTAATGCGCCTTTTAACCTCTTTTTTTCATTGTTTAAATTTCAAATTTTTTGGATGCAAACTCTTCAAATCAGTTCAATATGCTCTGAAGGGCTTTGCTAGAATTCGTGTTGAATTGCTTCCAAATGGAAACACTTACAACACAAAAAAAAGCACGTCAGTGATTTTAATTGACTCTCCACTGTGCATGTAGTCTTAAATAATTGAAGTGTTTCCAATACTTATAGATGCCTCGATTTGGCAGTGATTTGGGTGTAGGCATACAAAAAAGGCAGAATATAGAAGTATTATACCTAGGGTTTCACAAGGGATTCGCTCTGGATTTAATTGGGATTCCTGTAAAGCTATGCAGAACTTTGGCAATGAAACGGGAAACCAGGTGAGCTCTTGGTGAACCTGTGTGAGTTTTGGTACAACCTGAGTGGCTTTGAGGTTTTGGATGGAAACCAGGCAAAATTCACTGAGTTCACCTGATCGTTCTTTTCAGCTTGGGGGCTTATTTTTAGCTTGATGCACAAAACCGAAACCGAAGGCTCTGGATTTCCTTGTTGGGGGCTTTTTTTGAATGAGACAGATTGAAACTTGTCATTTGAGGATTGGGCTGTTCCTCCCTGGAGGACCTGTGGTGTTCTCTGCTGGCTCGAGCTGCCCCAGGGTTGGCTTCTGCCCTGTCACAACAGGCTGGTGAGGTATTTCTTCGCTGTCGTGTGCCAGCTCAGCGCAAGCTTGAGCTTTGGTTGTGAACAAGAAAAAATCATCTCCAAGAGAACGGAAAATTCACACCTAAACGCCATAAAATGGCCAGATTTGCTCTCATGAAGTTTTACTGAAGTGAATTCCTCTTAATCCATCTAATATAAAATTTCATAGGTGTGATTTTTACAGTTGCAATAGTACTGGAGTGAGAGAGACGTGGTATCTTGTACAGAAGCTGCTTTCTCGTGCAGTGAAGGTGCCCGTCCAGCGCCATCTCGGCAGGGCGTGGGCCGGCCCGGCCGCTGCCCCTTCCCTCTCCCTCTGCGGGGGCACCTTCCCCTGCGCCCGCACAGCAGGACCCTTCCCTGGGCATGGGGGGCTCCTTTGACACCCCCACACCCTCCCCACGCACGCACCGTTCGGCCGTGCCCGCGGAGAGCTGGGGCACGCGTGATGGGGAGGAGAGACCACCCTGCTGCCGGAGCAGGATGGGGTGCAGCGGAGGAGGCTTTTTGGGGCGGATGGCTCCCCTGCCCCACTCGGGGCAGCCGGCAGCTCCAGGGCACAGCAGGAGAGGGCAGACCCCATGTGCCAGAGGAAACACCCGGTGAGGGCTTCGTATGCCAGCTCCCTACTCCTGAATCAGCTTTTCACCCTCTTTCCGTCCTGTGCTGTTGACGGACATGGGATTGTCACCCGCTGCCAGGGGCTGGAAGGACCACGCTGGTGCGTGTAGGGGGTGGCGGGGCTCAGAGACAGGAGAGGATGCTCTACAACAGAGGATGCTCTGTGCTAGGAATAAAACCACTTCAGATTCAGCCAAAACCTTCCATCTAACCATTTGCCATAACAAATTAAGTTCTTGGGTTTTTTAAGAGCGTCATGTTACATTCAAGTAATTTGGTGTAGAAAAATAAATTTTGTCATAGGGCTTTCTTACTACAAGATTTGTATTAAGAATTAATCTCTCATTTTAAAATAAGTAGAAAACCTTCATTTTTCCCCACTGTATTTTTACTTGTTTTCTTCTTTTGGAATTCTTAGTAGGGGAAGAGAAATTTAGAAAAAGGAAGGCTGTGGACGTTGTCTATCTGGACTTTGGTAAGGCCTTTGACACCGTCCCCCACAGCATTCTCCTGGAGAAGCTGGCGAATCATGGCATACACAAGCGTACTCTTCGCTGGGTTAAAAACTGGCTGGATGGCCGTGCCCAGAGAGTTGTGATTAATGGGGTGAAATCCTCTTGGCGGCCGGTCACCAGCGGTGTCCCTCAGGGCTCAGTTTTGGGGCCGGTTTTGTTTAATATCTTTATCAATGATCTGGATGAGGGGATTGAGTGCACCCTCAGTAGGTTCGCAGGCGACACCAAACTAGGTGGGAGTGTTGATCTGCTTGAGGGTAGGAAGGCTCTACAGAGGGACCTGGACAAGCTGGATCGATGGACCAAGGCCAATTGTATGAGGTTTAACAAGGCCAAGTGNTACCAAGCTGGTGAGGGGTCTGGAGACCAAGCCATATGAGGAGAGGCTGAGGGAACTGGGCATGTTTAGTTTGGAGAAGAGGAGGCTGAGGGGAGACCTCGTTGCCCTCTACAACTACCTGAAAGGAGGTTGCAGAGAGGTGGGTGTTGGCCTCTTCTCCCAAGTGAATGATGACAGGACCAGAGGAGATGGTCTGAAGTTGCGGCAGGGGAGGCTTAGGTTAGATATTAGGAAGAATGACTTTACTGAAAGAGTGGTCAGGCACTGGAACAGCCTGCCCAGGGAGGTGGTTGAGTCACCATCCCTAGAGGTATTTAAGAAACTATGTCTAGATTTGGCACTTTAGGGCATGCTCTAGTGACAGAGATTGTAGGGGTTTTTTTTGGTTTTGGTTGGGGTTTTTTTGTGTGTGTATGGTTGGACTTGATGATCTCAAAGGTCCTTTCCAACCATGAAGATTCTATGATTCTATGAAGTGGAAAGAGGATTCTGTCTCATTTCTTTCCTTTTCCCTGAGGAAAACTGGGGGGGACACACCATTTTTGTGTTGTTTGCTTGCCTTTAAAAATTAGAGAAATAGCAGCTACACTTGCATCTATTTTCTCTTATTCAAGGCCATTACACTGGAGTGGAAAGGGAGACCTGTGAAAGTGAGATTGGATGCAAGAAAATGCAAAACATAAATGGCTGCAGCATTTTAAGCAAAGCTGGTTGTTTATTTCATTTACACTAATGTTTTGTTAAAATATGAATTTTTTTTTCAGTAACTTTAATATAATGATACAATGTTTTAACACAGAAAAAAAAAAAAACAAACTAGTAAACCAAAGTTTCAACAACTTCTACCTGGCTTGCGGAGCTAGGAGGCCGAATATACCAAACGCACCAAAATAAGACAAAACTGGGGTAAAACATTAATCTTTAGTAGTAAGAGTGATTAAGCTTTTCTGCAGATAACGAAAGGCAGGGCAGACGCTGCCTTCTGTGGAGGTTTTAACTTCGGACAAGGCACAGGTGCGCCCAGTGCAAGCATTCCTTAGCCGGATCAATGCAGAAATCAGCAACAGCGAAAGCTCAAGCTAGATTGTCCAGATTGTCTTTTCTGAGGATAGAACATATGAAAATGTAGAGGCCGAGGGTTTTGTCTTTTCTCTTCTGCACACTAAAAATTCCTGTGTCAGATTTTAACGTATGAAACTTCACAGACTTAGCTTCATTGTTCATGTTTGAACCCCAACTGAAATAGTTTCCAAAAATGCGCTTTCCCATAAGACGGGGTGGTCTCCAACGTCCCTGTCCCTGCTCGCAGAAGGTGCCATCGTGCTGCGGCGTGGCCCCATGTGGGGTAGGAGGGATGGAGAGAGGATGGGTTTTGGCTTCGTGTCGGTGCCAGCAAAGCCGGGGGCTGCGGGGGGCAGCCAGGGGCGTTCGGCTCCTGTAGGGGCAACCATGTGGCTACCGGAGCAAATCCTCAAACTGTGCTTTCCTGGTAGCTTAAGCATTTTAGTTACATTCCAGCAGGATGTGAAACGCGTCTTGCTTTTTTTCTGCTTGTGTTTATTAGATATTCCTCTGACCTTTCTTATTTTCCCCAAAGAAGGAAGCTGTGGTTTAGTAGTACAAACACTGCGAGCACGCTAAAGAAATGCCAAAAACATTCAAAACACATGTATGATCCCGTGTTAGTTTAGGCTCAGTTTGAAACATGTCAGGATGCTGCTCAGGGCAGTACTGGGTCTACGTGTAATCTTCTCCAGTTTTACTCCTGCACACTAAGTTTAATGAAAACCTCCTGAAGTCCCCGTGCCTGGCGCTCCAAGGCCGGGGGGACGCACCCCTCGGGTTTCTCCGGCCTCTTGCTGCTCTCGGGAGCAGTGGGTGTCAGTCTGGGACACGGGGCGGTCACCGCGCTCCCTCACCAACCCGCCGCTTGGCGGCTGTGGCGGTGTTGGTGTTCGTTAGCTGGAGGCTTGTCCATGGGAAAGGCCCGGCCGCTCCTGCCATGGCATGACGGGCAAGGCCTGGCTGGGAATCCCAGAGCTGGGTCTGTCCTCATAGAATCACAGAATGGTTTGGGTTGGAAGGGACCTTAGAGATCACCCATTCCCACCCCCTGCCCTGGGCAGGGACACCTCCCACCAGACCAGGTTGCTCCAAGCCCCGTCCAACCTGGCCTTGAGCACCTCCAGGGATGGGGCAGCCACAGCTTCTCTGGGCAACCTGGGCCAGGGGCTCACCACCCTCACAGCCAAGAATTTGTTCTTTAGATCTCGTCTAAATCTTCCCTTTTTTACCTTAAAACCACTGTTNCTCCCCCAAGCGGAGCAGAGGGGCAGAATCCCCCCCTCGCCCTGCTGCCCATGCTGCTGGGGATGCAGCCCAGGCTGCGGGGGGTTCCTGGGCTGCCAGCGCATGTTGCTGGCTCACGTTGAGCTTCTCATCCACCAACACCCCCAAGTCCTTCTCAGCAGGGCTGCACTCCAGCCATTGTCTGCCCAACCTGTATCTGTGGGGGTCACCCTCTTCCCCCTCTGCACCATAACAGCACCCACAGCATGGAGTGACCCTTTGGGCATCCTGGCTTTTGTTTTCACTCCCTTTTCTCTCATTCATCAGCATTGGAGACAGGCCCAGGCCAACTCAGATGCAGGTGCTGGAGTTTGCCCAAACGATGTTGCCAATTTTGTGATAATTGGCCATGTTTGTGATGCCTCATTTACTGCTGTCACAAGAGCAGCTCCTTGACCAGAGTCGGGGTATCTAGTGTGACTGAGGAAAACTGAGGGGGAAAAGGGTCGATAAAAGTGGAAGCCTGAATCAGTATTAGAAGGAACCCAATGGAAATTTTTTGTGTGTTATTCCTTTGTTTAAAAAGACTGCTTTTATTTTACTGTATCTCTTCCTTTGATTTTAAAAACCTCAGATGTGAAATCCAGATTCCAGGCCAAATTCTGCCTGTCTCAACTATTTAATATCACTTTTTTTTCCAATAGATTTCTAGTACGGATAAAATTATCAAAGTTTGGCGTTTAAAGGATGTTTACTACACAAAACCGTACAATCCTCAATGGCATAGTAATTTCCCTCTTATCTTATTGTGGCACATCTCACATCTGGGTTTAGCATCGCACAACTAGACTGTATCTTCAGATTTCAAACAGATTCAGTAGTGCCATCAGAACCCAAATGACCAGGCAGCAGAGGGATTTGACACAGCGTTAACAGACTAAAATGTTTCTTTCTTGGATACAAAATATGCGTTATTTTGACAGCATGAACTATCCATTTCTAGACTATGCATAGTCTGCATAACAGCATGAAACAAAGGCATCCTATAGATCTTCCATAATTTCTTGCTGGAAAGGAGACGGTACTGGGCATGCTACGCCATAGCAAAACATGCACATACGTATCTTTTCCAGACCAAAGTCCAAAACATCACCTGCTCCCGCAGCAATTATTTCATTAGATTTCATGGTACATTGGCACAAGTTGTTCAATCTTTTCATGTCCGCAAACCAAACAATCAGAAAAGCATGTGGGCAGAGCAGCTCATCCCCTGGCATGCAAACTATGCACACGGGGGGGGGAAGATGTAGAGGAAAAAGAAAAAAGCTGGAATTTCCAGTGAGTGTGAGTCGTGCCGCCCAGAGCACGTCTGGCAGGATGAGGGCTAATGAAGCGCAGAGCAGGCAGCCGCGCTTTCTGGGGCTCAGAGTAACCCCGTCCCCTTACCCAAACGCTAGCTGCACGTCATCATCTGAGGCGACATCAGCAGGGCGTCCCAGGCAGAAAAAATTGGGGGGCTTGCTGCTTTTATTTCCTGTCGTTCCCTGTGATGCTGTGCATTTTCCCCCTCCCCAGCCTCCAGGTGAGACCCTAATGAGGTCTGGGGTGGCTAACGGGCACGCTTCACTCAGGCTGGGGCAGCGTCGACAAAACCAGTTGAAGATGCTAAGCTCCCTGTAGTCTGGCACGACAAAATGTAGACAAATAAAGAAAAACTTTCTTTCAAGCCTCAGAAGGGAACCGTGTTTGAAGCTGAGAACGTCCTGCAGGCAGCATGGCAGGAGGCCGCGTGTGTGCAGGCTCCCTCCCACCGGAGGGACCCCCGGTCCCCAGCTGCCCAGGCAGGGGGGGAGGCAGCAGAGGGGCAGCCCAAAGCTTTGCTGTCCCGGCTGCCTGTCGTGCCCTCGGTGATCTGCCAATTCCCTGTCACTGCCTGCTGTACAAGTAGCTTTTTCCTACAACTTAATTGCCTTCATCCTGCCTCCTGGGCCCTGGGCTTCAAGAGCAGAGGAACAGTCTGAGTTTGGCCAGGAATTAATAGATATTAAAGCATCTCTGCTCTAGCTGCTGACATGTTTCCAACATGGAATAATTAGGAAATATCAAGCATCTTGGAAAGCAGTTGACTCCCATTAGATTTCCAGCCTGATCTCTGAGCCAAAGGAATCAGATAAGATGTGGTGATGTTGGGGAGTGCTTATACAAACCAGACTCGCCCTTCTTGCATGCTGTATACACGAATGCGTTACACACACCGATCTTTCAGTAGACGTCTCAATAAGTAGCCTCCAATGTATAAAGTAATTAAATCCTCTTCATCTCCCTGTTAAATCCTTCCTGTGTTTTTCTCCTTTGTGCTAGTACCTCTCTTCCTGAGCTTCCCGCGCTGTAGGATTTCTGAGTGATCACAGTCCCTCGTGCCTGTGCAGTGGGACTGGCTCCACATGTGTGACCGTCTCCTCCGTGTCCCCGTGTCACGGCCCTGCTCTGCCCTTGCGTAGTTCTGGCTGGCTCTGGGCCGAGGGGCCGAGAGGTGGCAGGTAGAGCTGTGACCCAACTAGTCCCCGAGTGCTGAAGGACTGTGTGCTGGGTGCTATACCTGTGCTCTGTACCTACCTGTGCTCTGCGTGCTGTACCTGTGCTGGGTGCTGTACCTGTGCTCTGCGTGCTGTACCAGTGCTCTGCGTGCTGTACCAGTGCTCCGTGTGCCGCATCCCTGCGCTGCGTCAGCCCGAGAGGCGGTGGCAGTGGCGGGAGGCTGCTAAGCTGTGACTGAGGTCATTTGCCGGGTTCTGGGTAACGCTAGTGGCCAGCGCACGCTGCAGGTGCTCAGCTGCTTGCTTGGTGCTAGTGAGATGGTGAGACCCGTCACGCAGCCTTGGTAGAAGGCTGGGCACCCCCAGCGAGGGGCAGCTTGCGGCTGGAGCCCCCCGAGCTTGGGCCAGTCCCCTTGTCCTTCCTCGCGCTATGCAGCCCGAGACACGGACGCGAGGAGGCGGCTCGGTCCCTCCCCAAGTCAGCACAGCGTACCTGGAGGCAGCCCATCACGGTTCTCACACCTTGCAGGTCCTGACAAGAAAAACAAGTGTTTTGAGGTTTCTCTCTGTGACACACATATAGGACATTTGCGTCATGTAATTAATTGTCCCCACGGTGCAAATATCCAAGAGGAAATAAATAGTTTTAAAGGTGCATAACGTCTGGGAAGCGTGCACTGTTCTCTGATCTCGGGGGAGCAGCTCCATTTCCTGAATGCATTTTAAACCTACCACTTCTGACAGATCTCGGTGTTTCTCCAAGCCATTTGCCCATCAGTTACAGAACCCACTTCAAGCCCGAAATAAGGTTACCAATGTTTTCTAGTATTTTTTTATTAACCACCTCCACCATCTTGTAATTTAAAGCACCTGTCCATTTAAATTTTCCTTCTGACCTACTAAATAACCCTGCATGATACATACAATGAAACTAATGGCTTTTGGATGATGTTGTTGAAAACTAGCTTATGAAAAGTGAGTTGAACGAACCACACTGCAGGAAATCCTTTTCATACCCCCTGGAAAACTGAGCTGGAACACCTTTCTGGTTCAATGTACGGGGCTGAATTCTTAAACAATTATCACTCACTTTGCACTTGAAAAATGAGGACTGTCTTGTGATTTCTCAGCGTTGTTGGTGTCACTGTGCAGCCCTTTCTGTGGCATTTTGTGAGAAATGCCAGAGGCTTTGCACACCCAGGTGCGTGGTGAAACCAAGAGCACTTGCCCACCGAAGACAGCACCGTGCAGAGAGACCGTCCGCTGCCTTCTGCTTCACTTACTCCTGTTTTTACAAAAATAGAGCGCTTTGGGTTTTTTTCAAGGAGTGTAGTGAGTAGATTTTCTTCCAGCTAGAGCAAAAGCAGCTCCGTGCTTTCACTCCAATTACCGCTCCAGTTTCTGTGAATCCTTGCAGCGTGAGCCTGGCAAGGTCACGGGAAGGGCGCAGGGTGCTGGGTGCCACGGCGCATTGTTGTGCTGCGCTGGGTGTGTTCCCATAAGGGATCTGGAGGGCTCGGGAAGCTGGGAATGCCAGCGCTGGCACAGACCGAGTGGGAGGCAGAATTACAGACCCGTCCCAGCGAGGGGTGCTGTCTCCGGGCGCACAGAGGGCTCCGACCCCGCTCTCCGCAGCGCTGCCCATGCCGACGCTGGCAAGGCCTTCGGTTCGTCACAGCTGACGGCCACGTCCACCCTGGCTGTGGGTGACAGGACCTTGCCAGCTCATCCTCTTGCATGTGTCACTGCGCAGAGTCAGACACTGGAAGCAGCCCTTCCCGGGAGCGCTGGGCATCGCTGAGCGTTGACTGCTGATGCTGCTGCAGCAGCTTCCCGGGTGCAGCGTGGCTGGGAGCTGCTGCGGGGGCAAGTGGTGACACCTCACCAGCGACCGATTTACAGGGGCAGGATTCCCGTACAGCTACGGACAGAGGGAAAAGTCCTTGCTTTCAGAACAAAGGGTGCAAATAAACCGTTACCAACCCAGAGCCACATGAGCTGTTCGCTGCTGTCGGGCAGGTGCCCTGCAGCCTCCCTGCAGCCTCCCCCCTGCAGCAGCAGCAGCAGGAATCGGCGGTGAGCACGGGAATCGGCAGCCTGGGCCACACCGGGGGGAGCAGCAGCTCCAGCTCCATCCTCCTCATGGCATGGGCTGCTCGGGCGCTGCAGAAAGTGCTGGCGCTTGCCAGGGGGAGGCAAGTACAAGCATGAAAAGGGACTTGCTTACAGAATGCTTTCTCTTCATTTTCTCCGACTGGGCATCACATTTGTAACAGAGCTGTTAGAAATAAGTGATGCCAGAAGTGGGGTTTTTGGAAAAGATTTCTTTAAACTAATTTCATTATGGGAACTGTCAGTTCTGATTGGGTTTTTGCCATTTCCTTTAGAAAAAAGTTCTAGAACTTTTGATGTTGTTGCATTAGGATTTAAAATTACTTTTTAATTCATAATTTAGTGTGAAAAATAATAATAATGGGTTTATGCTGAAATTACCCTAATGAAGATTTTCTTCTTTTTGAATTGGAAAAAAAAAGAATGCTTTGGCTGAATTCTAGCTGATTCTAAGTGCTATCCAGGACCTTTTCTATAAAACAGCCCAGCATAGATTAAGCCTTTGAAGTCTTTATCTAGTAATAATCTTAATCTATTGTAATAATTCGCCTGTGCAGATACCAGATAGCATCTGTTACCCCTGGATTAGCCCTCTGAAAGCTCGGGGACGGTCCCTGGCAGAGCCTAATGCCACGAGAAGGGCTGCGACAGCTGGGACGGAAAGATTACCAGTCATTCGAGATGAGGGAGGCCCTGGAGTCTGGGGTTTGGTTATATATTTAGAAGCTATTCTTAGTAACGGTGTAGGATAACACTATCCATAGTTAGTTACAGATTGGGGTTATGCGGTGCTCTGTGGTGTTGTCTGTGGATCATTAGTGACATCCACTTTTGAATTAAATGCAGCATGAAAGACAAATAAATAAGGCAGACATTAAGGTGACCGTACACGCTGCACCGTGCAGGAAGACAGCTAGAAAGAGAAAAGCCTGGAAGAAAAGCAATAATCGTGAAAGCACAGACCGGCCAAAATAGACACCTCAAATTCTACAAGCAAATTCTCACACTCAAAGAGAGCTCACAGGGCCATAAGGAACAGCCTGATCAATACTGGATTACATCTGATGGATTTTTCCCTTTTTAAGCAAGGTCTTCAAATCTCTGAAGGCTCCAGCACCAGCCCTCAGGTGTGTCTCAGCTCCCCAGCTAATTCCCTGGAGTCCGGGGACCCGAGGATAGGATCTGTGTATGGGCACAGCGTCCGCCCACGCCTCGCGCCGGCAGGAGGAACGCAGGTTTCTGTGCTGTGTCCCACCAGGAATCTGCTCCAGTTTGGCAGAGCATCTTGTGCTCAGACGATGCCCAGTGCCAGAGATGCCTGGCAGATGCCCATATCCACAAGCGAGATCACGAAAGCAGGGAGTTTCTGGTTTTTCACAGAAAGCCACCTCTCCTGATGGCCAGTCAGGCGTCGTTAGCTACATCCTGGCAAGGGCTTGCCACAGGCCTCTGAGATTTGTCATAGTGAGTAAGAAAAAGATGGTTCAAGAGTTAGGTAATGATGTGCGCTGAGAATTGGAGACTGCAGAGATAAAAGGCAACTAGTAGCAAAGCAAAAAGACTGACACCACTTAAAAGGGCAGGAGAAGTAAAATGGCTAGACACATCATAGCCTTAATAGGAAACACATGAGAGATGTTGATCAGAGAATGCTGGCAAACAGATGAGGTCTCTGAAAAAAGAAAAAAAAAAAAAGGAGGAAACAGAAAACAAGATGGAAAGATAAAATTTCAAAGCAAGCCCTAAATGGGTAGCAGTTCCAGCTAATAGGAAGACCTGTAGTGATTTTGCCAAGTAGTACACAGAGAAGCTGATGATCATTAACATCTTGATAAATTTATTATCAGACAATTCAGTCCTGTCAATGTCAATTCCTTCCAAGAGCCTAGAGGTGGTTTTGTAACGTGAGTAAAAGTAAGTGAATCCCTAAAACAACCAATCCTCGTTATTTACATCTTCATATACTGAACATTCAGGAGTTAACAGTACGACAGGCATGAGAGTGACCACCGCCAGAGTCGGAGCCCGCAGCCATGTCACCTTCCTTCATCTTCTCCCAGCATCTCCTGTGTCCCCCACAGGGCTGCCCACCAGCTCCCGGCACAGAGAGGGGTAACAGCGCGAGTCCCCGCTCCCCAAACACCTTCCTACCTGCTGCACGGTTTCTAGGAAAAGCTCTTTTTAACACCCACCCTGTGAAGAGGGAGAAGGGCGGAGGCTCAGCAATAGGGAGCTGGAGGGGCATCCGTGGGCACGGAATGGCTGCAGGGAGACGGTGGCGGGGCTCGGGGGCACGTTCCTCGGGGCAGACACTCGTGCGTGTGCATGCCGCTGCCGGCGGGGGTTTAGGCAGTGCAAGAGCCACATCTCCGCAGGTAGGGGAGCCCCTCTCCATGCACAGAGCCGCCGAGCCCGATGGAGAGAAGAAAAACTGAATTTCAGCAGTCCTGTCTGCTCCTGCCATCGCCTGGAGAGCCGCTCTCGCATTTCCCCCATCGCTTTCTGAAGGGTTTGCAGGCTCTAGAACCACGCCGAAGTTGTTGACGGGCAGGGAGTCACTAACTTGCAGCTCACTGCCAGTAAGACACAAAAAAGGCGCAGAAACTTCATTGAGAGCTGGAGAGTTGGCTGCCGCACAGGAGGCAGAGCTGCGCTCGGCTCTGCATACGGGGAACGCCACGGCAAAAGCAACGCTCCGGGGAGGATTCATTCGTGTGCTTTATGGGGCTCGATATACCTTGATTTTTTTTAAACTTAATTATTCATGCCTCACACCATGTTTTGCAGCAAGGCTCTGCCACATTCTAAAACTAAAAATAATCTTCTTACATTTTTAATCAGGCTTCGTTATGAATGGCAGATGCTTGAAACCAAAGTGAAAATCATCATCAGTTGTATTTATTGGCTAAATTCCTGCTACACTCAAAGCTTGAGAAAAATCAAACACATTTGACAGCTGGTAGAATGAAAGGGAAGGATAAATCTTATCCTGACAACATACACCATGCTTACCATGGGCTGTTAAACTCAGAGAAGCATCAGCCTTCACCCAGAATATCATTACTGCTGTGACAGGGTCCCTGAATTACTGTGCCGTGACCAGGGCAGGAGAGGTTTGCTCTGCGGGTGCTGGGGTGCGCCCGCGGTCCCTGTTTGCGCAGTGCTGCTCCATCCCGGAGCTGCGGCGCGGGGGCACGGCTGCGTCCACCGGGACGGGCAGGGTCCGTGTCTCGGCCTCCAGCTCCCTGGCAGAGCTGTGGCTCTGACAGGCGCTCCAGGTCTCACGTGCCCCTTCCCGAGCAAGGCTGGCGACCCCGCGGGGTGGCGTGGAGGTGTTGGGGGCATGGAGAGCTCCTGAGCTCCTCATTTTGCAGGAAGCTGCTCTTGTTGTCTGTAGCTCAATGCCTGATGAACACGAGCATTTAGAAGGCTGCAGGGGCAGAGACACCTTGCTGCGCTTGCTCCAGCTCCCACGGGTGCGGGACAAATTGCACAATGTGCCTGGTGGCGGCTGTGGCGGGCGGTGGGGACAGGAGGGACAGGGCAGCCATGGCCCAGCAGAGCTGCAGGGCAGGGGACGCCGAGCGCCCGGCTGGGGACAGTGTCCGACCCCTGCGGCCCTTCTGAAAACAAGGGATAGCCGGTATCTCTTCCATCAGGGCAGCAAGATGATTTCCCAGTAATTTAAGTACAGAAAGATAAAGTTTCAGCTAACTTGTTAACCTGATTGGTGAGCACTAACTCCAGTGTCACATTTCACCCCCAAATAATTGGGGAATTATGATTTGCATTCATTCCCTCTTCACCTGCGGGTCAGAGGTCCGCTGCATGTCCTACAGCATTTGAACAGCTGGTTTGAGGTAACGGTAACGTGTCGCGCGCTCCGAGTCGCCTGGGCAGGTTACGTCACGGCCAGCGAACTGAGCGGGGTGACCCCAACAGTCCCACCGAGCAGCACCCCGTCGCCTCTGCCTTTATTTCTTATCGCAACTGGTTGTGGGACTCTAGAACACTTGCTAACTTTCCGCTGGGACATATTTTCTGGGCTTGTGTGGCTTGAAGACTGTCTGTCTGTGAACTACATTCCTAAAGAGAACACTGAATAAAAAAAATATGTCTGAAATAGAAATGCATGAGTTACAGAAAAATCCCATTTTACTACCAGAGGTTTGCAGATTATTATTTGGGTCTGTTTTCACTTGATTTCACACTATGCAGATTTAGTAGGTTACAATTAAGTGTTGGGGTAAAATAATTCTGCAAATGAGTGATGTGCTGTGTTTATAACGCGATGCTCTGTATCTATAGCAATTAGCGTGTTACAATTTAAGTATTATATTTAGCTTTCTCCTGAATGTAATCAAACTCAAATTTCAGCATCTTTCACAAGATGAAATCAGTTTACAAAGGGCAATAGAAGTGTCTAACCTTATCTAATTCAAAAATGAACTACAGCTTTACACTAACAAGAAACAACCCCAGCTTTTCAAAGTAGAAAATACTTTATTTACTGAAGCATTAGCACTTCTGAGCTTCAGATAGGATTAGCAGACGCAATGCCACTAAAAACCTAGGAAAGTGCGTGACAAAAGGGCATTATTTAGGCTTCGGGCATGCGAGAGGCAGCGTGCCCTGATAGATGCACGTGCTTTGATCCCCGTGCAGAGGATGTTGGGGCAAGGATGGGCTCCCGTCTTTGATTTCCCATCTGCATCGTCAGTCACAGCCCGTTTCACCCTGGACTGGTCTCCCCCCACGCCCCTCCTGCGCCTCCCCCTGCCCCATCCCCTGACCCGTGGCGATTCCCACGGTCCTTCGCCACGAACCGTTTGCTGCCCGATCCCCAGCGGCAGCGGGATGGTCCTCGCGCGCTGTGGTGCATCTGCTGGCCCTCAGCTCTCCCTGCCGCCAGCCCCCACCTTCCCCATGGCACCGGGAGCCCTGCGCTTTGCTTTGCACGTTCGGCAGAGCAGGGAGGAGAGACAGCCCAGCACCCCCAGCCCTGACACTGACCTTCATGGCTTAGCAAAGGAAATTGGTCCTTGTGTCCCTGCTATGACCAGCAGCGCTGAGACCAGCAGCATCCTTCTTCCCAAACTCGCTTTCCTCTGGCTTAGGCCCTTTGCATCTTTGTCTTATGAATTCCCCCACCAAATTAGTTTTGATCTCCCATTTCCTTCCCTCCACGCTTGCTCAGTGCAGAGGGAGCACCGAGTTGCCAGCCTGCTCTGTCAGCTCTGTGTCCACAGGGAGGGGGCTGTGGAGCTGTGACAGGATGCGTTATCGACTCTTCACTTAAAACCACCAGAAGTTATCCAAAAAATTCTGGCAGCTTTCTGAAGCCGGTGGTTTTCCCACACCTTTGTCTTCCACATATATATATATATATATATATATATATATATTTCCCATGTTACTCGCTTCTCAATCACATCTGAGCCTCTGCGTGTTTTGCCAGGGTTCCTGCTCAGATGACTCTCCTTTCTGTGTGAGGGGCAGCACAAAAATAATTTTAAAGCCTGCATTTTAGCTAAGCTTTTGCTTTTACTCCCTTTGGGATACAGGTGAAGAGTCACATGAGTTAATTGACCCTAATTAAACATCAATATGGGCTAAGATAGGCTTCCTCCCGATCCTCCGGCTGCTGCTAGAGGCAGTGACTTCATGCCTGACCCTTCCCTGTCCCTGCTGCCGCTTCCCCTCCAGACCCACGTAGCTCGAGGCCGTCGCTGGCAAAGGCAGAGGAAGCTCCTTCTGGGCAGGGTGCAAAAAAGATGCCGCCCTGGTTTCTGCGAGAGGCTTTGTCTGGGGACTTCGTCAGCACAAACAAACAGCCTGTGCTGGACACGGGCCTTTGCCAGGCGCGGGGAGCTCAGACTGGCAGAGAGAAAAACTGTGTTTTCAAACTTCAAAGCACATTTTGCCAATTATGAAACCTATTACAGTCAGTCGCTAGGACGTGTCCCAGAGCAGGGTGGGTGGTGTGCCCGCTGCCTGGGCGCCGGGTCCAGCTGGGCTGGGTGGGCCCAGAGAGCAGCGTCCCCCTGCCCGTCTCCGGGTGTTTGCAGAGTGGTACTTTACACAGAGCCATAGTGTAGACAACGTGTAAACTGTTGGGAAAGAAGAAAATGATTTTGGGTTGAGCGCTTTGTCTGAACTTTGTCCTTTTCTCAAGCAAAAGAAAATATTATTTCACCCTTTAAAGAGCCACACATAATAAGAGGCAAAATGTCAAGACCAATGTTGATATAAACCCCCAAGGAAAACAAACATCTATGTGGCTTCTCCAAAAGGTCTCACTTCCTCACCCCTCTCCCCTAGTTTAAACGGATTTAGTAACGGAGGAGGAAGGGGGGGAGGGCTTCTGGTCGCTGCTGAAGGTTCTTGCTCTGCAGGGACCCAGCTCCGCGCGGCCCTGCTGTGAGGATCCAGCCCCGCAGCACTGGCACGCTGCCCGTCTGCGCGGCCAAAATCCCCCTCTCCTGGGAAAGGCTGGGTGCACGAGGCGGAGAGGGGAGCGTGGAGCCAGACAAAGCCATGGACCCCTTGTACCACACAGGGCGGCGCAGACTCTGATGCCAGTGCTGCAAAGTGCCGGGGGTGGCGCAGGAGGCCAGGCTCGTCCTGGGCACTGAACCCTCAGCTCTTCCCTGCTCGGGTCTGTTGGCTTTTGCAAAGAGTTACGCAGGGTTAGAGCTGTTGGCAACTGGTTTTGAGGAGTAAAAATTTGCATGTATTGCGTGTACAGTGAAGTCGGGGGTGACTCGGAAGTTGTGCCGTGCGTCTACGGAGCACGTCGCCCCTCTGCTCCCACGTTGTATCATCACAGTTCCTGTTGGTCCCGTTTTCCCCTTGAGCTCTGCACTCCACAGCGTCCCGATGCTGCAGAGGGCTCAACTGTGAATGACATTTGTTCCATTGCTGGGGACGGGTTCAAGCTGTTCCAAAGCCACTCAGCAGTTAGCCTGAAATATGAAATTCCCAATGACAATGCTGTTACCAGAGAGCGCAGATACAGTAATTCCCACCCACAGCAGCAATAACTGTCACATGATGCCACACAAAGTACAGAAATTAATAATTAAAAGCCTTGAACAGGCTTTGGGAGAGCTGTGTTATTATGCGCATCAGAAACGGGATAAATCACAAGCAATTCAGAAGTATATTCCCAGGTTCACTCATAACCATCATGGTATTTGGAGTCCCTTTGGGAGCAATAAACGACAGAGAGTCCATATTATAAAAATAAACATGAACTTAAGTGGCAAGGATTCATTTAAACCAAAAGGGAAAAGACTTTGCTACTTACACTATCAGTTTAACACAAGTAGAACAAGTTTTACCGTGGAGTTTAGGTACCCAGTGGTAGGAGGAGGGGACCAGAGCGGAGGGAAGCGGTTGACAGCGTCTGCTCCTCCTTGAAGCTGTTTGCCCCAAGAACAACTATGGCTTTTCTAACTGAATTCTGAAAAATATGAGCCCTCAAAGTGCTGCTCCAAAGTGAAAATAAAAGGCAAAATGCAACTGTTTGTGATCCCACCGCACTTTTATTCAGCTTTTTCTTAAATGAGCAACTATGACCCCCCTATATACAATATTGGGGGTTTGACATAGGTGCCATGGGATTCAATATTGCCTTTAAAGGCCCAGTTCCAGGAGCCCTCGGGCTATATGGGACTCCTGGCGCTTACTTTAAGATGTGAGATTCTAGTCCTCATGCTCAGAGCTAAGAGCTGACGGTGTGACGCGTGGTACTCCGAGAGCAGGAGACAAACCCAACCATTATTTATTGATCTTAGTGGTTTTATGCCACTTGAGTGGATTTTAAGAGCCTGATTTTGAAGCTTTTTCTGAATAAGGATTTCAGCATTTTGCCCCAGAATGCTTGTTCAAGTTTAAATGACAACAAGCTTTTGCAATCTGACATTCTTTATTTTTGCTTTGGTAAAATAACAAGCTTAGAACGTCCTGCGGCACAGACCAACAAAATCACGATAATCCAACAATAGCACGGGGCCAAATATGAAATGCCATCGCCTCTCTGGTGGGTTCGCACTGGGAGGGGGACGCAGCTTGGCTCGGTGGTCGGGTTCTTAGCAAAATGGAGAAGGGACTCGGCAGAGCCAAGAGGCGGACGGAGTGCCAGCTTGTGGAAGCAGAGGGGGTGCCAGCGCTTGTGGAAGCTGCACCACGGCCCGGGAAAATTACCCTGAGGCTTGAGCTAACAAGCCTTTCCCTGGCAAACCACCTCCTGACTCAACCCATCCCCTTCAGTGGGAACTCCGCCTGGGCGAGGGCTGCCAGGTTTGGCCTCATCTATACTCTGCGCTATTTCTGCCCACAAACACCGCCTTTTCTCAGATCTTAGCTGCATCTTGCCTCTGATGTCGGCTCCTCCTTACAGGCTCCATTTCAATTAGCTCCCTAAATAAATACAGTTCTGATGTGTGGTCTCACGGTGGGTTATTGAACTGGCTCCAAAACGCTTTTTACCGAGGAGCAGCTAACTTTCCTCTGGGTTATCTTACCCTGTAATTCACTTCACGCTTCTGATGTAAAAACCCCGCGGGGTAAACATACACAAGCACTTGTCTTTTGCTTGATAGCAGGTTTTTTTCTAATCTCTTGAAGAATTAACCTTAAAATTACTATTGATGGAAGACAGAGCATGTCTGGTATGTGTAGCGCAGCTCTGCAGCTATGTGCAATCTGCTGCAATATCAGTAGATGGAGCTAAGTGAGAAAAGAAAGATTTGAGTGTTTGAGCGTTTCTCCCACGGTGCAGGTTTAGCTCTTGATTTGACCTGATTAGGAAAAAAATCTCTCTTTTAGTTCCTGATGCTT
This sequence comes from Stercorarius parasiticus, assembly GCA_013396915.1. Classification (NCBI taxonomy): domain Eukaryota; kingdom Metazoa; phylum Chordata; class Aves; order Charadriiformes; family Stercorariidae; genus Stercorarius; species Stercorarius parasiticus. Next base: position 12,077 of record VWZL01004246.1, on the reverse strand, counting down.
TGAAAGTAATCTAGGGAATAGCTATGTGTAGCTCTGCCGGCACGATACCCAGTGGAAAACAGTGACTTTTGGAAAAGTAAAACTTGGAGGCAGTTTAGCCCGAGAGACAAAGTATACAGGGGGAGGGAAAGAGGGTAGTTGTTTTATTTTTCTGGAAAGTGAGAGATGAGGAGAGTAATCTGTGGGGGTGGCAATAGGGTTTTGAGCACTGAAATGTTCATTCCTCTTCAGTGAGCCCCGGAAAGTTACTCAGCTGGGCATTAATTGCCCTCAGCGTCTCAGAGGATGCACTACTGATGTGACAAGCGTGGGAATCAGACCCAGAGAGTAGGTGCAGCATCAGTGCCATCATCTGCTGCCACAGAGCTTCCTCGGAGAAGCTGTCTTCTTGGCAGCTGTGGCAGGAGGTGCATGCAAGGTGAAATCCATCCCTGCAGTGGGCTTGCACAAGCTTGCTCTGGGCACCTCCAGTTTGAACAAACGGAGGCTGGTGACTGGTGATGCCGAGGGCTGTGGCAGCCGCGCTGCTCCCCGGCCCTGCCCCGCACGGGCCGCTCTGCGCTGATGGCTCCTCAACCTGCGCGCGGGGACGGGATGGTGAACGCCCGTGAGAGCTCAGCACCCACAGGAGCATTTCCTCACCGCCCCGACAGCCTGGTGCCAGGGACCGGTGTCACCCTGGGTGCGGGGGGGTGACCGGGGCAGGCAGGGCACCATCAGCCTCCCAGCAACCACAGCAGCTCGTTTAAGGTGCTGTTACTGGGGCTGAAATAGTGAAGGACAAAGGAGATAGTACTGAACCCTCCCCACAGCTCAAAGAAACTGAGAATATTTCTATATTTAATGTCTTTAATTATTTTTAGCTCTTGCTGAACGTTGCTCTACGCAGACGCTGTTTACTTTGGAAGTTGCTGCATTCTAGTGGTCAGCAAACACATCTCTGCACGTTTGCAAGTTCTCTTGAACGCCGATGGTGAAAGGGGATAAAGAAAGGCAGGATGTAGTTTAGTACGGTTCTTTCTGTTTCTGCATTTGCTTTATTTTCAGCATCTGAAGTTTAAAATCTTACCAGGAATACTTTGCTCGTAAAGAACAGAGAAAGAAAAATAGCTTAACATTATCGCAAGCTTGCTCTGCTATTACCTGCCTCCCCGCCTGAGGCTGCGCTGTGTGACGAGGCCGGTGTCACTCCGCAGGCTGGGAGTTCGGGGGCAGCGGTTGGTGTGTCTGAATCCTCACCCAACACACCTTGACACCTTCAGTATACAGCCGATGGCACCGGCAGATCTAGAAGAGAGGGACCAGATGTTTTAAGGAGGTACAGAGAGTGCACAACCTACACAGCGCAGTGAATTATTAAAGCAGCGTTTGGACGGAATCGTTGCCCCGTCGGTCAGGCGTCCGGGGAGGAGGAGTGCGGCAGCGGGAGGATGCGCGTGTGCTCCCCACCGTTCCCGGGAAGGGCCGAGGCCCCGGGGAAGGGCTGGCGCTGAGGTCGCTGCAGAGACAGGAATGAATAAGTCAGATATTTTCATGCAAACGGGTGAAAATTCTGAAGACAGTCTATTTCTCTAAAAGTGTTCAGAAGGCGAATAAAAAGAGGAGAAGGGTGGTTTTTAAAGCCGTCTAAAACTCCAGCCTTTTTTACAGTCCATTACTGCAAACAAATTATGCCTGTAGTGCTCAAATGTAAGTCAGTCGATGCAACTGGCAAGCAAACTGATGCTTTACAGTTGTAATTATCCAAATGTTCTACACTTAGCATATAAATATTAAATCCTCATAAATAATGTTGTCAGGTCTATTTGATTTCAACTGTATTGTATTGTTGTTAAATGAAACAAACACTATATTTAAATTTATTTCCCTTGCAGTCCCATTGTTCAGTTTTATTTTGATTTCTTTTAAAAGACAAAGAGAAAAGCACATCCATCCTATACGGCAGGCTACAGCCAAAATAAATGCACATCAAATAAGTTTATTTAAACAGACATGCTCATAAAATGTTAACAAGACACCAAATAATTGCAGGAAAAGGCTAAAGTCCAACTCTGTATGGAGTCCAAAGCTCTGAGTTGTATTTAAGACAGAGATCAAATAAAATATGCATTGACAGTATAACACCAAGTCTTCTATCATTGGTGATGCATCCATTTTTTCAAGGCCAATAAACTTTAATGTGCTGGTGGAGTTGTATCCAAATCACATAAAATGCCCTGCCATAGAACATGTAGAATAGACTAAAATGGGGTTTACGGTTCAAAATATTATCCTATTACTTTTTTTTCCTTCCCACCTCCATTTTGACACAGGGACTAAGTTGCTTACTCCATCATAATGCTTTAAATGGTAGCGTTTCTGCTACAGAGGAAAACACATCCTTATTATTTGCAAACTAACGATCTTCGTGTACCCAAATGAGCCCAGGGTTATGCTGGTCACTTTAGGTCCCACACAGGATTTCAGAGCAGGCGGCTGATGGACGTTTGCTCTCTCAGTGCCACCTGTGAGGGTCCCCGTTACTCAGGTGACATCCCCAGTACAAACCACCACAGCCGGGTACAGGCACATCCCAGGCAAGGCTTTACCTCCGAGGTGAAGAAAGTTCTTTCTTCTTCTGGCTGCAAAGAAACACTTACGAATGTGACCAGAAGGTACCCTGTGCTTTAGCCACTAGGAATAAAAATAAAGGATGGTTTAAGATCCCATGCTTTGAAACTGCTCTGTTGACATTTTTAAAGATAAATGATGGATTCTGAACACCTTGGCTTGGTGATAGTGAAATCAGCTGCCCTTCGTTGATTTTTATTATTATGATTTAAATGAAGGACGCCAGTGCTCTTGTCTCCACCTGCTGGAGACCTACAGGTCTCGGCTGTGTCATGCTGCAGAAATTCAGTTACCGTTTTAATTTTCATTCCAAATTATGGATCCAACAGATATTATTTGCGTGTAGTAGTGTCTCTAAATATTCTGGGTGTATTGCAGTTTTAGGATGATGAACAGAATGTATTGTTGGCAGATGCTCCTTTTTAAGTATTTCACTATAGTGAAACCAAGGCTGAAATTCAGCCTTTTTTTTTTTTTTAAAAAAAAGATGCCTATATGATTCTATATCATTTTAGAATATATAAACAAACTTTAAATTGTTTTCCCTGGGCACTGACAGGATTAGAATGGCAGTTTCAGAGGTGAAAGGCCTGTAATTAATACAGCATGCCAATCAAATCCCATCAGTGAAACACATTTCATTAATATTTGTTTTTTTACTGTTAAGCCACGTTATAAACATTTTAGCAGTTCACATCTGTCTCTCATAGAACAATTGTAATTGAAATTAAAATGCTATTTTTTCCAAGGTAATTATATTTTAGAAGCATACATTCTGGCTGGTGGACACATGATGTTTTCAGCTGTGTATCTCAGAGCACTGAAAACTCTCTTTAGCCACCAATAACAACTGCCTCGCATGTCTTTCACCTGCCAAAAGGAAACAAAAGGTTACCCTGAAAATTCCTCTTCATCTTTACCATGTTTTGCCCTTCATCCATCCTGTACCTGCCTCCTCCCAGCCTTTTCAGCCTTTACAGGAGGGCAGTTCCAGCCGCCTTTGTCCTGCCCCCTCTTCCCGCAGAGCCCGCTCCCGGCGGGGGGTCCCTGTCACCTTCCCCCCGGGAGCAGTGCGGGCCCGGGCCGTCGTCCCCGTCCTCGGGTGATGGACACGGAGGTATTTGACACTAAGCAGGTGAAGCCGTTGCTTCAGTGAGCAGTGGCTGCTCTGGCGACAGAGATACTGTAGGATTTTACAACAAAACGTTAAACACTGTGCAATGTTTCTCCATCTTCTTTGGTGAATTGAGCTTGAAAATTCAAAGCCTTACAGGCTGCACAACTGCCTTTTCCCATTTTATCAGTAGGATTTTAATATCTTGTCAATAATTTCCATTAATATAGCTTATTAATATCTGATTTTAATATCGTCTTTTACGAATTAGCCACACTTTTTCTTAGCATCTTTGACTGCAATTCCTTCTTCCCACACGAAGGCAGGGAAAAGAATCTCTAGCATAAAGGGTGTCAGAAACAAAATTTTAAAAGTAGTGCACGTTTTCCAGTGTACGATGATAGCTCGAAACCAGCTAATTGAGGTTTCATGCTTTCCCTGTGTTCTGCTGTGAAATTCCTCCGTGTGATAAAAGGAGTCTAAATGTGTATGATCCCTAATCCTATCACTTCACCAACTTTCACAGCTGAGGAAAACGGGACGTGAGAGCTGTATTGGCCTCCTGAGTAATCTTATAACCTGTCATATAAAAAAAGGTATAACAACACATCAACGTACTCCGTCTTCCCCCGACTTTATGAGCAATGGGTTTATTCCCTGACACTAGTAAAAATTAAGACCCGGGCGCTCGTGTTGGTGTTGAAGACCCTGAGCCTCGGTGTCTGTCCCGGCAGACCCTGGCTCCGCCGCCGCCGAGGGGCTGAGCCCGGTGCCG
>VWZL01004245.1:199291-218464 GCA_013396915.1 Stercorarius parasiticus | reverse complement strand
AGAGGCCCATATCTGTTCTGTACTGGCACCTGGGTAGGCATGGGAGGTCTGGAGGGGACTTTCCCCCTTTTGTTTGAGGGGGAAGAATATATTTCAGATATCAGTCTTCAGTGAGATATGAGGGGGCAAAAATAACCTAAGAAAGTTAAAACAGTAAGATTATTCCATTCTCAGAGTTCACTGGCATCCTTCTAGAAGACTTTTGTTGAGTGACAGCTGTAGCCAGTTGGTAATCGGCAGCTTTTCCCTGTGGCAAATTCATGTTTCACTGGACAGCTTACCTGTTATTGAAATTTTCCACTGATAACAGAACCCAACAAATTGTCCTGGATATTTTATTTGTGCCTTAACTGGAGGGTGAAAAAAAGAAAAAAAAATAAAATTAGCCTCTGCCTCTTCAGTGACATGCAAAGTCTGTTTCTTTTTTCCACCGGGGAGCAGCAAAAGTGGTTTGGAGTGAAGAAACCCAACTTCCTTGACTTCATCTCCCTTCTTGGGACTTATGAGAGTGACCCTGTAAGGTATTAGATGCTCTTTTCCTAGTAGAGTCTAGTCACAGCTGAATAACGATTCCTTCCATCTTACTTTTGGCAGCTAACTGAGCTACCTAAATTATCAATTTACCTGCCCTCTGGCTTTTACTAGTTGGTGGAAAGAAATAATCATCTCTAGATATCAGATTCTTGTGCTCTACTTTTAAGTCCTAAAGCAAAAAATAATACTAATTTGGTTTATAATTTTAACCTTAGTTAATAGTATAATTAACAGAATAAGAATCAATACAGAACTTGAAAATGGATACCTAATTCTTAACTCTTCTATAACGTGTGTAATTACATTTGTGCAAAATGAACAATGAGTCATCCCAGTTGAAATATCAGCAGCAAAGTGGCATAAACACTAGCATACTTTGTGAATTCAGCGAAAGAATTAAACAACAACCTTTACCACAATCCGTGCTTTTCTGAAGGCTGCAAAAGCTCTAAGTCATTTATCAGTTGTTTTGCTCGGGGCTGTCATAGACACTGATGTGTTTTTTCTATCTGTCCTTCCTCCATTCAAGAATGTTTGCCCAGTAACATCCTAGACTTTTCACCTTTTGTCCAAAATTTTCAGACATGTAGAAATCTTTGAAATGGCTATAGAACACCTGAAAGCATCTAACTTCTTATGTTTTCTGGATAACAGGCTGAAATTGGTAGCTTTATCTGAAGACTGCTGGGAATACTTACTGAAGTCAATTGGTAACTTTGGTTAAAATAGTTTATCAGGTCTAGAGTCAGGAAAACACATTGGGAAAAATGCAGCTCCAAGATATCCCTGTAATGAAGAGCTACATGCACGAAACACATATTCAGGCTTCTAAGTTTTATCTACGCTATTAGTACCAGTTACTGTCATGCTCCTGAGCACAGTCTGGAAGAGTGCTTGGTTTCATGGGCTGAGTACCAGGGAGCATGCTGACAGCCGACCTGAATGGACAGTCATGGAATCATAGAATTGACCAAGTTGGAAGGGCATGAGGCATCATCATGAGGCACTACTCACACTTTGTAGGGTTTATTAATATAGAGCTAGCCTAAGCAACTCACAAGTGGAATTTACTGGGCACTACTTCTTACACAGAAACCTTGTCTATCTTCTTTTCCAAAGATTTTTCATTAATGGACAGATTCAAAAGGTCTCAGCTTGCATGGAATGAAAACATATTTGGAAATCATGACAAGCGTATGCACATATGTGTACATATATGCTGTCACTGATGGGTTTTAGCCTATCTATGTCTTGCTGATGAAAGTGTCATCACTTGCCACTTCTCAGGTTTTATTCTGAGAGACGGTAATAAAGTAGAAGCACTTAAACAATAGCCGAGCATGTCAGGTGCTAAGAACTTCACTGGAGATTGCAAGGCCCGTCATTTCTGACTGGAGAGGAACCAGTATCCTACAGGATCAGACCCATCAGTCACAGGACAAGAGGTGGGAGATGACCACAACTTATTGCACTGATTGCCAGCAACTGGAGAAAGAACAAACAAACAGACTTACTAGCTCCAGTTTTATAGTGGAAAATTAATATAACCTGATTCCTTGGATGAGTGGAACACAATTAATGTCTCTCTCTCTCCGTCTTACACACACTCATGCACACACACATACCTTCACTCTTTTTTCATTTTTCTTCCTAAGATGTAACTGCTCAGGGAGAAGGAAGACTGCATTTCTTCGTCGACTGCATTGTTTATAAGAAGCTGTTGGTACTGATCAGTGGTTAAAGCCAGCAGAAAAGAAGTGTTTTACACTTTCCATTTTAAATGTGCAAAGACTAAATAATCTAACAAAGAGTGCTGGAGAGCAGCTCCCTCCCACTTCCACTGCCTCCCACTCCCTTCCTTTGTTGCCTCATACATGGTTGAGTACTACACATCTCCCAAAGGAAATCCAGCAACTGGATCTCCAAGCCACAGTGGGTGGTAGCCCCTTCTCCTTCCCGCTGCTACCCTAGCCTCACAATTATATTTCTTCAATAATAATAAAACACAACAAATTTTGTTGCCTTAAATGTTTACTTTATATGAAATGAGGACAGGAGTGGAAGTAAAATGTGCATATGCACAGGAAGTAGGTGAGAAGTAGAAATTCCATGTGTATTTTTTTTTTTTCTGTCTGAAGAAAAAGGGGGTAATACTTGTTTCATTTCCCTTTGTTTCAAAATGAATGTCTTTAGTTTTGATTTAGATCACTTTTGAGAAATTAACAAAATTTTGGTCAAATCTCAATAGCTTTATGACTTCTTGATCTGAAAGAACTTTTTTCTTTTTTTTTTTCCTGGAACAAAAACAGTCCAACATTTTTTTTGCCTCTACTCTAAACTTAGATTTTTAGCTCTGTCTTGGGCCAAAATGTAGAAAGGGGATTTTCTGGCATGCTGGTATTGTCATCTAAAGTAAACCATTCACTAATGCCAAAATAACAACCAAAGATCACACATTTAAGAAGTGTAAACCCCGCATATATCTTCTGGAGTACCAGATTTTGCAGAACATTGTTTGAGTTTCTCAGTTGAATTTGTGTGCATGAAAGCTAGTGTATACAACAGGGAGTTCATCTTTTTGATTTTCCTGGCTTATTCTTATTACAACTGATCCAAAATTGGAACTTTTTGAATGACTGAATGCACTGGGGAGCATTGAACATAAATGTGGCTAATGAAAATATTTGCTAGCCATAGCAATTCCAAACTCAGACAGAATTCAAGGGAATAATTTATCTGTTGATTCTGCATAGGTTTTTTTGAATATTTCAGTGTAAAAGGACCAAAAACAAAGCAGTTTTTGAACCCAAATGAGTGCAGCAGGCAGGGTTCAAATACAAATTTCTGTGGGGGAAAAATAAAAAAAGGTAGTCTTCAAGGTTCAAAATGCCACTGGCCTGCTCCCCAGACACCAAGAGAGGCCATTTCATTTTCCCAAATACATAAAGAGGGTGAGGGGGGGGGAAGAAACAAAAAAAAGGAAACCTACATTAAACAAAGCCACCGCTAGGAGGCAAATAAAAATTCCAGCTAAAATGTGGGTATAGATGGAACCTGCCAACCAGTCAAGCTGTTTGATAGCACTCCTCCGTGGACCCAAGGGGGGAATTTGTAACGCACAAAAGAAGGGCTAGCAATACGTTCTAGGGCTTTTATGAGGCTTGCTATTGATCACAAACCTTTGTTGTTGAGGAAAAAGGTAAAAGAATATCTAGATAAATTGGAATTGACAAAGCTAGGCAACTTAGAGAGAGAAATCTCTTGAGTCATCTGTAACCAAGAAGAGATATTGAAAGTGATACAATCAATGTAGCCCAGGAAGACTCTGAGGAAAAATGACTTTACCCATCAAGTATCCATAGCTGGAGGCAGGTGGCTGGTATCAGTTTGTTTTGGATGATGTACTCACTGAGGCTTCAATCCCTTCTACATTTCATACTGTAATTTTGGGATTTATTTGGGTTCAAATGGAGACCATCTTAATAGCGTACACAATTCTACAGTCCCTTTCAGTTCTAGGGGACTCAGCAGTCTTTACAGCAGTAGGAGAGAGGTCTAACTTTGTTTGGGACAGATGTAAAACTGAGGAAAGGGAAAATGGGATTACTCTGTGCCATCCCTTTATTTGTTCCTCAAGAGGAACAGAGAGAGAATGAGGATATCCAAAGAGTACAGATGCCTTCAGAAACAGCTCTTGAAAAGAGAAGTGATTCAAAATGTGTAACTTAAAAGCCACTGAAAGAAAGGGAAGACAAAATATAAACAGAAGCTGGAGTGAGGCAGACTATTGAATTCACAGAGCCCAGGGTACTAGAAATGGAAGAAAAACCTGCACTTTCCTGCAGCCTTCAGTTTTTATCCTTTATCCATAAATGAGGCTAATGTCCCTAGTTTCTTCTGTGTTTATTGGTGAGAGATACATTTGTTTGGAGACCAGTTTACAGCCAGACTTTACTCTAGATCCTTTCTAGATCTCTGGTCTATTTAAATTGACAGTTTTTCATTTTTTATAAAGAGATCATGAGGAATTTAGCTTGGTAACTTATCTGGACAAATCAAAGATTTTAGGTATATAGAAGTTCTGCACTTGAGCCACAGTCTCAGTAGCACATTTTAGGAGCATAAAGAAACCATTCCTCCTCTTCATATGTGTATAGGCCATATAGAACAATATACTAAAAAAGCAGATTTGTTTAATTTTTGTGAGTTGTTTGAGCTTGTGAGGGTATATTTAGAGATCTCATGTGTAATACGATTACAATGGATTTTACAGTATTTCAGTAGATTTTACAATATATGCACAGCTTTGCCCTAAGTTGTAATGATAGCCCTTTTCTATACATCAGATGTGGTTTTCAAAAGGAAATTCAGGTAGGATTCCATCTTAAGCATGGATTGAATATAAGAAGGTGTCCATTTTTAGCAAGGTCTCAACTTTGTCTGCTGCCAAATAAAAATGGGTATGCAAGTAATCTAAGTTTCAACAGTCAATAATGGCAACAAGATGTGCCTGGGCCATACTTAAAATGGACCATAGGGAGTCCTCATCCCTCCAAGAAATCCTGCGATCCTGTAACTGTTGTATAAACAACTGCATCTCCTGACACCCATTACTCCAGGTGAACTGAAACCTCCACAGGAAAAGATCTGCACTGTTTACTGTTGGCCAAGAAGAAAAAAGTGACAATATGGTCAAGGACTCATCTGTACACAAGTTTCTGCAACAGTCTGGGGCACAGTTACATTTTGATGTTTGGAGAAGGGGGCAAGGAAGCAAATTGGACAAGGGGACGTGCAAGTCATGTGGAGTAATTAGAGGACAAAGGAGAAGACACACAAGATAGCCAACCTGGATTCACCTACCTTTAAGGGAGGCACTGGCCTATGTCTCCAAAGATATGGAGATGTCCATCTCTCTCCATCAGTTACAGAGGGTGCTTAGGATGTCCATTTTCCTACCTAAAAGACTCAGTTATGCACTTAAAATCAGATGAGAAGAATCCAAGCTTTTAGGCATGTGAACTTTGGTACATGAAAATTAAATTAACTCTCCTAACCTCAGTTCACCCTGCCACAGCTCCCAGACATTCTATATTTCATATACAGTACTGAGCGCTCACAAAGGGGAATTACTGTCAATGAAAGAACCAATGGGCAGGGTGAATCTTCAGTTTTTTTGTTTGTTTGTTTTTATTTTATTTATTTATTTCCCTGGGAAGGGAGCAGACAATATTATTTCAAAATTCTTTTTCAGCAATGCTGTGACAGCCAAGTCAAGATCTCTAACATTTGAAAGAAGGAGTATGCGTATATGTCTCTGAGTCTAGATCTAGTTATCTGTATCCATGTGAGGATTCACCCATGTCGTCCAAAGGGAAGGATCATGGCACTGGGACTGGTACAATTTCATAAGAATACACAGATCTGCATATAACTTTATGCTGAAAGGTACAAAATTATAGCTTCATTGGAAGAACTGCAATGCCTAGAGTGGCCCTTAGGGCATAAAACCCTGCTGTATCAAATGATACAGCCTCAGCATGTGAATATAAGGACCATAATATTGAAGGTTTTACATATTTAATTTCCTGGCAGAGACCAAGCTGCAGTGATTTAAACACTTGTTTGCCTCATCCAGGGCCATTTGCCTATGCTGCTTTTAGTACCAATGATGATATACTAAAACCCTTTGTTTGTGGGGGTACAAAATAAGAACTTATCTCCTAATAGCAGCAGTTTTGCTATGTTTATGTCAGTGCTGCAGTACATGAGGACTGGCATGTCTCTCCTGATTTAAATTCTCCTGAATACAAGCCTTCCAGAGCTGTAAATAGAGAGAGGTTAAGGTCAGATCTTCCAGCTCAAACGAAGTTGCTTCATTGTTTATTATTGTTCAGTTACAATAAAATTATTGATGTTCTCAACATCACTGGGGCTACTGCATGATGCAAACCACATGAGTGAGATTGGGGGAAACAAAGAAGAGAAAAATAATAATGTACAGAAGAACAGAGCTCTTAGCACTTGCATGCACAATCATATGGGAAATAAAGCCCAAAATGTTGCGGCAAAACCATGCTTATTTTTTTCTCTTTCCCTTTCTTCATGCATGATTTGAAAATCCTTTGCATGGGAGAAGACAAAAAATAATGTTAAACATACTCAGGAATATTGAGATGTCAAAATGTAGCTTTTTTCCCTTAAGCATATAAAATATTAAGAATCCTCAGCAAAAGCCAATAGGGAAGCTGCTTAGATGGAAGATAAAAAATTAATTTTAATGCGCAGAAGACTAAGTAATACACTTATTTCACAACCTCAATCAATTTTAATATTTTAGTATTTAAAAGTAGTGTGTCTCCAATAATATTTTAAAAGCTGTTTGTGTCTCTTTTTACTAACACTCTGAGTTGTTCTGTTTCTCTCTTTGCCTCTCTTGCTCGCATTCTTTCTTTCCAGTACGAATAAGAGACTGCCTTAGTGGCATTTTCTTCTTGGTAACTATCAGTATAGGGTGATTAATGGATTCCTCTCTTTCATGGTGTGGTATTTCTCCTCTGCTCTTCTCACATTTGAGAATAGAGGGTTCTTGCAAATAAATAGAGGCCAAACTCAGTGCACTGAAAACACTCATCTTCAACAACAGCCCAGCTAAGTTGCAGTGGAAGATTGCACAGACATAGTCAGAGTATTTCTCAATTAATTACTTTGAAAAAGTAACATATAGGAGCCAAGGTTTCAGTGCAGACTGCAAAAATGCAGCCAGGAACTCAAGTGAAGATAAATGTGTTTAGGCCAAGTATCTCCATGGCTTTGCGACTGTGTTACCTTTACTGTCTGAATTATGTATTTTAAACCTATCATCTCATGTATATCTGCATGGGTGAGTTGCCCCATTAGAATACAATATAGACATGCTTAAAGACGAAATCTTTATCTTCCAATTAAAACAAAAACAAAAGCAAAGAAGATAGTGGAGAAAAAAAAAAGAAAAAAGAACGAACAAATTTTTGATTTACACATTGGTAAATCTGTCCAGAAATGGCTCTAGAAAATACAAAAAGCAGCTTTAAAAATAAATTTGAAATCTACAAATACTGTACTGATTTCCAGGTGGATCCCTGAAGATCAGGGAATCTTCTTTTACTTCTAACGCTGTTTCTATTGGGTGCCTGGGAAAATGTACTTATCATAGTCATTAACTGCTCAGCTATCAGTGAAAGAGGTTGTCTGGCTTATACCTGCATTTAGGCATTTATCTCCACCACCACATACCTGAGTCATTTTGTAACAGAGCTAGTGATGGGTAAGTCATTTCCCCTGCACTTCCCCCCATAATTTTATTTGAAAGCAGCACAAATTAAAGTTGATGTGAAGAGAGAACTCTCTGAAACTGTGTTGATCCTATGCGAAAAAATACTCTCTTTATTCATGCCTAATAATCTTACACACAACTGGATAATATATAAACAGAGCACTGCACATTAGAAAAATGGCTCCATGTGCTACATACAAATATACCAGCCTTATCACATTTTCCTCTTCTTTATACTAGATTTCCTAATTATCATACCATAATAGTACTTAGAGAAAGAAAAGATTGACTAAATACTATCTGTAGTGCTATGGAAGGGAGGGATAGTATTGTATTGTATTGCATTGTATTGTATTGTATATTTAATATTTTAGTTTTCAAGCTTCATTCACAACAACTCTGGAATTCAGAATGATATTCAACAGCGAGAGATTTAGGGAAGTACAAATGTTTCTGATGATATGTACAACTTCTTTTAAAAAAGTAGCAGTATGGCTGACTGTGAGCATTTCCAGAGGAAACAGCTTTTACATGTTCAAAGCTGTAAAACAAATGAAAGCACTTTACAACAGCAGCACACAGTAGCTCCTAAATATAATCTAGCCTAACATTATTTCCTTTTCCTACTGACAGATTCTCATGAAAATAGGAAGAGTCCCTTTACAAATGCCATTCAAGTTTTTGTTTAATTAAACACATATTAGGTAATGCACTTTTGGAATTTCCCAAACTATTCTAACTAAAGAGTGATAACTCAAATGCAGCCCAAGTATTCCTTCTTCTGCATGAGCACTTTATAGTTACTTAAGATCAGTCTAATTCTTTTGTGTACTTGCAAATATTTATTACAAGAGTCCTTTCTTTTTTTTTTTTCCCCCAACACCTGAACAATTTCTTTTCTTTATTTTTTTCTTTTCCCTTTTTCTCCTGATATTAAGGTGCCTGAGCCTATTTGTGACGCTGTAAGTACAATCTCCTTAACGAGGCATCTGTTTATGAAATGCAGCTCTCTGGAGTGTTATTATTATGTGAACTCTGGTAAAAATGTATCTCTGCTCGAGAGACCCTAGTTCAGACACATCCAAGATGGATATGTAAGGAATCATGCTAGAGATAAAATGTTTTGGTGAAAAATGCTTGTTTGTTTGTATGTTTGTCCTTTGAAAAATTAGTTTTCATTATATCCAAACTCATATGTAGGACTGTCCATTTTGATGATCTTTCTGATTTTGGGAAGCAATAGTTTGCAACAGGATAAAATATTTCTTTTAAAATCTCAGTTGAGACCTAATCCTTTCCTTTAGAATTGGCATTTGAATTAAAGTAGATTTTGAGTGGCATGTCAATTTATGATAAAATTTGGTACAAAATTTATGCTTCACATCAACTTTTCAAAATGAAACATTTCATTTCAAATCAACATTTTGATTAAATGTTTCATATTAACCTGTCGAAACATTTTATTTTAATTGAGAAAAAATAAAACTATTTCACTCTTCTGTATCCATTTCTTTCTGAAACTTAATTTTTTATCATTCCAACCTAGTTTTGTATTTATGAAAAAAAGTCGTACCAGAATTTTCAAACACATATAAATGCTATTTTAATGAATACAATTTATTCTTAAAGTTAAATAAATAAAGTTGCTTTAAAATTCTGAAGAGAAATTTGGAATTTTTAAAAAACACTTCAATACAACTACATCACTTCCTAAAGTGATCTTTAATTTCCCCTTGATAAACACTGAATAAATTAGACGGATTTATACATTTGGTGTACACATCATGTTGAAGTGGCTCTTAGATGCCTACAATGATCTTAAAACATCGTGAATAAATCCTTTCAATTCTTTGCAAAATAAGTCAATTTTAAAATAAGCATAATTATAATAATGAAGTGAATTATTTGCATGACATAACTGGAGAAGGTAAATAGTTCAGACTTAATTAGAAGCAAAGAAGCTGTAAGTTTTAGTATTAATATCATTTATGTACCTATCGAAATCTGAATGACATCACAAATGGTATTTTTTAAAATCCTCTCCAATTCTAGCTATAGTTTGGACTGGGTTTTTTAGAAAAACTGAAAAGATATTTTTGTTACTTTTTTTTCATTGAACATAAGGTTTCATTGTTATTTGCCAATTTTTAATTAACTTTTTTTAAGAGCAGTTTCATGTAAGATTTCCCCAACAAAATAAACACACTTTGAAAATAACAGAACAAAAATAAAACCAATGTTATCAAACATACTTGTATGAGAAGAAACAGTAGGAATTATTTTTGTTATTAGCCAAACCGATTTGCTCATCTTCCAATAGCAGTGTCCATATAACAGGATTAACTTTAGGTCACAGTCCTATTTGCAAACTATGTAACTGGAGAAATTACATATCATATGGTACAGAAAAACAAAAACAAAACAACCTGTGCATTTATTTATCCTTTTTTCCATCTGCTTTGCTTACATTCTTCATAAGAGGGCCTAATACTGCCCTACACTCATATTGTGGACAAGATTTTGCACATAACTATAGTAATTGATAACTAAATGTTGCCTAGATAAAACGCAAACCTATTAAAATATTTACAAACCTTAGCAGAAATAAATATGCATAATAGACTTTATCCTATTCTGATAGCCATTTTGAGAAGTTCTTTTCTATTTGCACAATGAATTAAAGCAATTATTGTTCATTCTACTGTAAGCCCCAGAGGCTCCATTATGTTACATAGTCTAGAAGTACGCATAAAATACACTTCTTGTCCTGAAAACTTTATGGTCTTCATAGAGAAAAAAAGAAAAAAAGAAAAATTGATAGGAAAAATTAAGATGAATAAAAAATGTGCAAAAAGTAAACTGATATTCTTGCAGTTGGGTAGAAACTCTTTAGAACGACGAAGGAGAAAATGGAGGTTTACTTTCCCCAGTACTGTCTTCATGCCTAAGACCACAGCTCAGCACTTAAGGAAAAAATATCTTCATCAACATTTTCTTTGTTTTTAAACTAGAGACAGAGTAGCTGACTTCCCCAGCTAGGTGGGGCGGGTGATGTTGAGCAAGTGCTATTGACTCTGCAACTTACCTTTGTTAGTCCTATTAGTGGGTTTAGCACTCAAGAAAAACTAATTCTCTGCAGATCCCAGACTGAGAGCAAGCTGATGTACACACAGGATGGGGACCCTGGGTAATGCAGGAATGAATTCACTTGACAACCTAAATTCACCCTAGAGAGTTTCATTTGCCCCACCAAACCTTTTCACACATGTAACTGTGTTACCTATGTTAGGCAATATTTGTTCCAGGCTACCTCTTCAACAAATGCAGAGAGAGGCATCACTGGATGTCAACTAAATCCTCTAGAAGGTCTTTGCTAGAATGAAATGCCATTCCTGGCCTCTAAAACTGCATGTGACATGTAAAGACTAAGGTGCAAACAGGCTCACTACGGGTATGTCTATTAACAGCTGGAATTGCTCTAGCTTGAAGTAACTCGATATTGTTGAAAACAGTGGTAGATCTCCATTGATATCAACATAGGTTGGATTTTGTCTTCCATTAGAAAGAGAATGGTTTTATATTTATGCAATATTAATCAAAAATGAATACACGGCTTTTTTCTCGTACAACATTTCTGTTGCTGTCAAAACATACAGAAGGGTGTGATGCTGAAGCGTATCAATAAACTCAAAATATGATATTAAAGGTTTTGGGTTTTCTTAAAGGTTTTTTATGTTATTCACTGAAGGAAAATTTAAACACAAAACCACAAAAGGAACCACTTTGACTTAATCAAGACAGAGCATTCAGCTTGGCTGTAGACTAAATATTTTTGAAACTAATTGCAAGAAAAATGTTTCAAGTAAAACATTTTTTTTCCTAGTCTGGAACAGGTAGAAATATGTGAAAATGGTGGTATTTCTTGACAAAAACATATTCTGATCTTACTTCAGTCTCGTCTTCCAGATGTATGAACCCTTTTTTGTTGTTATTCCAGGCCAGTATTTTCAAGCTCTGTTTCTTTACTGTATAAAGCAGCTATTGAAATA
This sequence comes from Stercorarius parasiticus, assembly GCA_013396915.1. Classification (NCBI taxonomy): domain Eukaryota; kingdom Metazoa; phylum Chordata; class Aves; order Charadriiformes; family Stercorariidae; genus Stercorarius; species Stercorarius parasiticus. Next base: position 206,566 of record VWZL01004245.1, on the reverse strand, counting down.
AGTCCAGGAAGATTTTATACAAGCTACATACACAAATCATCGTGCTCCTCACTCATTTCATTGTTCTTTCTTGTCCTCCTTCTGCCTCAATGTAATTTGCTACTCTTGCAGCGTCTTATGAAACCTGCCAAACACTAATTTTTATTAATCAGTTCCCTAAATTAATCACATACAAGTAGTCAGCTCTGTTTCCCCTAGAATTTCACCAAAGGGGAATAAATAAAGAAAAAAAGATACTTTCATATTGTCATTCTGTTTTGCTTCTGTTCTTTTTCATCTCTTATTTTCGTGCAGCTTATTTTGACTGGCAAATAAGAAACATTCTCCAATTACTGTACTACTTAAATAATGCATTTTTTTATTTTAACTGATACAATTTTCAATATGTTATTAAAGTCAAAATGGAAGGATTATTTATATATTTTGGTTTTTAGTTATTTTATAGAATGGGGCTTGAGAAGGTCAGAACATTCAATTACAGCAAAGGCTGGTAAAGCCCCTGCGGACAGGGCATCATTACTGGAGTTTTTACTGCAATCCAACTGTCAGCTCCTGAGTGTAATTTCCTCCTTTCTGCCTCACACAGAGAATTCTTGGAGATAGTGATATTTTTAAAACATTATCTTTTTTACCATATACTGCAGAAATCAACCTCTGCAGCCTTGTCCCACTGCCCAGTGAAGGAGACATTGAGCTCTCCCTTTCTGCCCCATGCAACATATAATGGGGCATGCCCCACTGAATAGCATGTGATGGAAATGGGCTCCCACAGCAGAATGGATTAAATTGGATACAATAATCCGTGACTGTAGCACTGCAGTTTGTTTCTGATGGTCTTTATTTAGCACACAAGATGAAGAAATGAGAAACTTGGCATTGTTGACCTGGCCTTGTATATAGTGCAAGAATTGACAAGAAAAATTAATATGTCTTTCTCAAATAAGATTTATCTTCTTTTGGGAAAGAAACCCCAGTTGTTCTTCAGAGTGAGACTGGGCTTTCAGACTAAGACATTGAAACTCAGTTGTCTACATGGAAGGTAGGTGCCTAAGCTTTTGTTACAGACACCCTGGAAGGTCTTGTCAATACAGGCATCAATTCCATTTAACTAGTAGCATTTGAGATGTGTTAGGGTATTAGACCTATCCACATGGGACTGGTAGATATGGTTTGGGACTATGGGATACCCTTGGCTTTCCACACCATTATTTGTGGACCAGATAAGAGTGCCTTAGGACATCATATTTCTATGCCCTTTGTTTTAAGAGCTCAAGCAAGCTCCACTGAATGTATTATTTAGATCTCCACAGAAAAAATCTAGCTTACATGTAGGTACTTATGCACTGTCTTAATTTGTTTTAAGCTGTGAATTGAATCTCACCCCCATAAAAAAAAGCATGCCATGTCTATAATCACTGATGAATTTACAAATTTTTCAATGGTGAATCAAAATTAAGACTAAAGAATTATTCCCCGGAGGTGATGTTCTCTAGAAAGCTGCCTAGATAAATGGGCTCAGCAAACTTTTTAGATGTCCACATTTTGGAAGGATGAACACATGCAGTTGTGGTTGGGAAAAAAACAACAACTAAGGAGAAACTGGTTAGTTCAGTGGTGGTTTCCATTACCATCTGAGAGTGTGCTAGCTGACTACAGGGTGTGTGCCAAGACCAGTGAATACAGCAGTTCAGGCTCTGAAATGAAACTGAGGCCATTTTTGGCTAGCTTCCCATTTGAATCAAGCTGAGCTGAACTGGAACCTAGCATAACCTAGCATCTGGTGGTGGTTTATGGCAGTAGGTCTCACACAGCTTGCAGATCTCCAAAGTACAGGAAAGCTATGTATTGAGTTGAAAGGATTAAGCACAAAAATAGAGAGTTTCACCACGTAAATCTCTGTTGCTAAGGAGATCTTTCTGTGCTGATCTCTACAAATGTGCCAGTGCTCCCATTCTTTACAGTGTCATCTTATTTTTAAAAGATGCTGATGCTGAAGTCTTTCAGCGTTGTGTATTAATGCCATCTTTATCAGAGACACAACAGAAAATGAGACAACCTGTGTGGCCATTCTTACAGTGATAGTTTGTGACCCAAAGTTACCACCTTGAATTTAAGAATTAGTTTTTTCCTAAGCATTGCCTCTTATCTCCTATTGCTTATTTCTCCTATCTTTTTTAAGTATGAACCAAGTTAATTGATGGCCAATGGCCTGGAGAACTCATGATATGGATTATGACACTGTACATTGTACAGGATGAAAGAATTAATTATTGCTCCACAAGTATCAACTCCTTATATTTATAGTGGTTGCAATCAAAAAATACCATGCTGGACATGAGTACACTTCCTACCTTTTTCAACAAACCTATTTAAAAGAAATAATTAAACATGTAAGAAGCATGTTAAATCACTGAATTTCCACTAGGAGCTAATGTAGTACAAACTATCCATGCGAATAGATATTTGGGCAAATTGTCTGCTGGTCCAGCTTCATTGGCTTTAATCAGTAAAGAACTCAGCTGAGGTTTCCCAAGGGAAGATGTTGGATTTTAAACTGATGCTGTGTTTGAGTTTGTCCAAGAAGCTAAGATGAATTAAATCTATACTCAAATATTCTGTTGATTTTCTCAGTTTTTCATATGTCTGTGCATTTCAGGCCATTTCCCTTAAAAAAAAAGAAAAAAAATTACTGGAAAATATTTTTGCTCCCCTATTTCCACACCATGAATTCATGGAAATGCCCATTTGGTAATATTTAAATAGAATTATTTGGGATGGGATACCCAGTAATGGGGAAACATTATGTTGGGAAGAAGGAATGTGGAATATAAACCATCTTCCCGTTCCTCATGAGTCAACAGAAAGCCTTACTCTGCCTCTCACTTCCTTCCTTATGCCACCCAAAAGAAAATTAAACAAAACAAAAAACTATTAATATATAGGGAGAATTTTCCTTCAGTAATGATATTCAATTGTTCTAAGAAGAAAAAAAATGTTACTAAGTATAATGAGATGCCAAACACAAAAAAGCCATGCTGCTCATCTCTAAAGCCCTTCTGTTCCTTGAAGTGAAAACTCATTTTAAGAAGATTATGCTGCATATATTAGAAGATGGGTTGATATTCTGAATTCATACTCTACTGGGGCTTTGGCAGTAAAAGAGAGAGAAGAAGAGAAGGAAAACAACAAAGCTAAAAAACATTTGTTCCTATTTACCTAATATACTAATATGAGGCATAAATATCTGTTCATTCATTTAAGCTTGTATATATATAATCTGATGGATTCTTCAGTTGAAAAGGAGTCATAAGGTATTTTTGATTAGCAAGGAGATTACAGAGGGGAATAAGGTAGTATTTGAATGAATTCCAAATTCAACAGGAGCTACACAATTTTCCAGGTTTCAGAGAAACAAAAACTGAAAAAAAATTCCTTTGGAGGAGAAGGGCTCAGATTCCCCACAAAATACTTCCAGGGTTGTAAAAATGTAAGAAGGTTTAATTCCCTTACTGCATGAGGGGCAGGGAATACCTCTCCAAAGAACAAGTAGCTGAATGTGAGTTCCTTAATGAATTTGTAATGAACAAAGCCTTTTCAATTCATACCCAAGGAAGTAATATTGCCTGGGTTGGTGTTGAAATTTTAAATAAGAAATTGTGTGTCTGTTCTCCACCTTAATTATCTCTTAACAATATTTTTTGCTATGGGAATTAACTGTAAGTTTTCAATCTAATGATTTAAGTTTAAGGTAGAAAACTGGACAAATAAGATTTGGTTAATTTTTGAATTATTATAATGTCAGCTTAGCATTAAGTTTGTCTATCTTTGGTTACAAATGCAAGACTTACTTTGTCCAGATCTCTCTCCTAAACCTATCTAATTTATTTTTCAAAAGGAATTAATACAAAATTATGTTACTGACCTCGTGTTATACTGAACTCATATCATGTTAAGGTCCTGCTGTGAGTGAAGGCTTGGGCCAGATGACCTTCCACCCCTCTAACATAAATTATTCTGCTTGTTTGGCAGTTATTTCATCCAAAGACTTGTCACCTACTTTATTTCATTTTATTATTATTTTTCCTTTAATTTCATTAGTGTCAGTAGCAGCATTCTGGGAAGAAATAAGGGCCTGATCCTGAATCATTACATTTTGAATTATTTTTGCACTGTGCATGAGAGGAATTAATCTAAATTGCAGCTGGACAAAAATAAATTGGATATTTTTTCTGTATTGCATTTTCTACCTTTTCTAAAAAAGGATAAATAAAGCATAACTTAACATTTTGTTTCTCTCAAAAACAAATAAATGAGAAATATTTTTCCATATAACAAATTTATACATGCACACAGCTCCTTACATACATATGTTATACACACACACATACACACACAAATACATACATGCACACAGCTTGAGATTAAACAAATATGTGTTAGATGCAAAGAAGTTATATGTTTAAAAAGTCAAGTACTTAAAGGCTTTTGGAATCAATTTAATTGTCATTTGTGTCTTTCATGCTTAAAAGTCTCATTTAAATTGAAATACAAGGGATTTAGACTTCCAATTACTAGGCTACCACTGAAAATTCAATTTAGTCTGCTAAATCGTTTATGCATTTTGAAAAACAGAACAAAACCAAACCCTTCGATCTTTCAAAACTTGCTGTGTTGGTTTTGGCTAAAACAGAGTTAATTTTTTTCATAGTAGCTGGTATGGGGCTATGTTTTGGATTTGTGCTGAAAACAGTGTTGATAATTCAGGGATGTTTTAGTCACTGCTGAGCAGTGCTTACACAGAGTCAAGGCCTTTTCTGCCCCTCACACCACCTCACCAGTGAGTAAACTGGGGGTGCACAAGGAGTTGGGAGGGGCCACAGCCAGGACAGCTGACCCCAACTGACCAAAGGGATATTCCAAACCATATGACTTCACACTCAGCATATAAATCTGGGGGAAGAAGGAAGGGGAGGACATTCAGAGTTATGGCATTTGTCTTCCCCAAATAACCATTACACATGATGGACTTCTGCTTTCCTGGAGATGGCTGAACCTGCCTGCCAATGAGAAGCAATGAATTAATTCCTCATTTTGCTCTGTTTGCATGTGTGGCTTTTGCTTTAACTGTTAAACTGTCATTATCTCAATGCATAAGTTTTCTAACAGTAACCCTTCTCATTCTCTTCCCCATCCCACTGCAGGGGAGTGAGTGAGCGGCTATGTGGTGCTTAGTTGCCAGCTGGGGTTGAACCATGACATGTGCATATGTTTATACAAGTTAAAAAGATTTAAAATGAAGCTCTTCCATTATTAAACTTACATGTTCTGACCATACCTGTTTAATGAAATGAGGAGAAAAAAAAAACATTTTACATTTTAAACTGGTCAAAATACATTTTTTTTAAAGACAAATTTTAATTCAATTTTCTAACCTCTAAAAAGTTAATTGAAATAACTGTTTACAATGTGTTGAAATAAGAGAGAATATATATATATCTATTCGTTTTTACTGAGTTACTTCTGTCCATCGTACTCCTCTAGCCACTCTAAACCTATGCTGTCAGAGCCAAGGCACCTGATCAGAAGAACTTGAAATGCTGTTCATGAAAGTTGAGTGGTCCGGAAAACATACGATCCACCTAATGTTTTATGCATACCTATAGGTCGATAATGTTATTTATCATTACAGCGTACTGGCATGTAGACAGAGCCGGAGAGAGGACCACAGGGCTATAAGCTGAAGGGAAGTACAAACAAATGACAGCCCAGCACTGCAGTGCATCTATTTGGTAGCAGTTATCAGTATGTGAGTAGCTACCAGAAAAGCTGTGGAAGAAATGACCCAATGGCCACAGGTGATGCTTAGAGACCTCTGAAAGTTGTGTGGAATAGTACTGGAAGGAACTTGCTAGCTATGGGACAAAGTAAATTATTCTGAACTAGGCAGTAGTAAAAAAACCCCGCAAATTGTTTCAAAGCTCGCATGTGTTCCTTGCAATGACATTATATAATGTCAAGAAATACTTTAAAATTAACACAAGAAACAAGTGTCCAAATTAATGAGATTTTATTGAGTATTTTATTTATTTATGGTGGCCATTTCAATTTTAATCAGATAAATCAGTTAATGTCTTCCCATGAAAGAAATAATAAAAGTAACTCAAGCTATATTACCTAGCATGCCACACATATGAAGGAATGAATCATTGCAGTCCTGAACTTCCTGCAGGAAAATAGTGTATCCGCCTCTTTTAAACAATGCTGCACACAGAGGCTAAATTGCAGTGAGTCTCAGCCATATTGATCACAATCCAGGGCTGGACTCATGTTTTCCTGGATGAAAGGTTGAGAGGAAGAAGAAATGCCTTCAGATATCTTGTCCACTTCTTGACTATAGATGTAAGAGAAGTTGTATTCTGCAAACTAAGCCCTAGGGAATTAGGAAGGGGGAAGATGTGAAATAAACCCAACAGTGGAGGAGGAGTTACTGAAGGTCATACAACGAATTGGCATTAGAGCTTGATGGTTCAGTAATTGCTTTCCTTTGAGCTTTCCTCTGAACAATGTCTTTGCAAATGTTAGTCTGCAGAGTGCTCTTAGGTGATCTCCAGAGATAGTCCTCTCAAAATGGCAAGCTCAATATCACATTTCTTGAGCTGACATTCCCAGTTTATTGCAGCCCAGCGTGTTACCCACTAAGAGCAGTGTGGGATATTATTTTGGGTTTCTCTTGGCTAGGTATTTCCTTATCATTACATAAGAAATGCAATTTCTTATGTAGAAGACTTCACATTTGAAGGAGACTTTGCAAAAGAAGAAAAAATCTGAAACTGAGTTGCTGGAGAAATGAAAGATTCAAACAATCTAGCAGTCTTTCCTTCCGGAAGGTCCAGATAGATTCAAATGAGGGGTTATAATTAGAAAATTTCACTTGTTTACTTAGAAAATATTCATTTTATTGAAGTTACTTTCATCATAGTAAAATGTAGTCTACTTGTCACACACAAGATATGAGAATAAGCTCATACCCATCATGAGAAGCAGAACTGTTTTATTGGTCTTCTGATCTATATAGAATCATAGAATCATAGAATGGTTCGGGTTAGAAGGTACCTTAAAGATCACCTAGCTCCAACCCCCCTGCCGTGGGAAGGGACACCGCCCACTAGACCAGGCTGCTCAAAGCCCCATCCAGCCTGGTCTTGAACACCTCCAGGGGTGGGTCAGCCACCAGCTCTCTGGGCAACCTGAGCCAGTGCCTCATCACCCTCACAG
>VWZL01004245.1:115264-191672 GCA_013396915.1 Stercorarius parasiticus | reverse complement strand
AAGATATTTCATGGATGGATAAAGGCCAAGATCAGGTTATTTCATTAAGACACAGCAAAATGTCTTCTGGCATACCTTTAAAAAATCAAGAAATCAAGGCAGGATGGGACCTCTCATTGTGTTAGAAGCCAAAATATATTTATTGTCCAGATGTAATTTCAGTTTTATTGCCCAGATCACAGGTCATTGGTTAGCAGATGCTGGGCAGGGAATCTAGCCGGTCAGCTAATAGCCTCCCCACTGCTGAAATTAACTAACAGTCAAAAGGTTTAATAACCAAAGGTCACAATAGGCTGTTTGAAGAGTCGGTAGGAATCCAGCTGATAAATTATCTTCTTCTGTTCTGGGGGAAATGCTGCCTCACCTCCCTCCGTGATATAAAATGAGAATTAGAAAAGTAAACTCCTACTCCAGGCCAAAAAGTTGATTTTCACAGCTTGCTAATTTCTAAGAAGTGCACTTCCTGTCCTAAACTCTTGCCTGTGCTGTTATTGTTTATTCTGAAACCAAAATTGATCATATTAGTAAGTAGACCAAACACCCTGATTAATGGATTCGGAGTGAGTGAAGATTTTGAGTGTTTTTTATAAAAGGATTTGAGACTATCAAACAGAGGATACCATGCAAGCATATAGAATCCTTGTGCTAATTTTATGCGTGCATTCCAGTTACTCTCCCAGTATATTGTGATAGGGTTAACCAAAGCTAGGAGAGTTATGATTAGAGTCCTCAAAAAGATTATGACATAAGAATTTACCATCAAATTATTCCAACTCATCAGTCTTGAGTCTAATTGCTAGAGGCACATAGAAATATATTTTGTCACCTCCCCTGTTAACTTCATCATTCCCATCTAAAATGCCAAGAAAATTACAATCTGCAGCCTTGGTAAGTTGCTAATGTTTTCAGTAAAAAATGACCATTAATAAACAATGAATGTTTCATGCTTATTAAAATTACTTTTTTTTTTGTGTGTGTGTTTAACTTTTCCCTGAAGTAGGCAGAGCTTATTTTGCACACCCTTAAATAAAGCCTTATAAAACATTGAGGTCTGAAACATGTATTACCATTATGGAGCAATTTTGAGCAGTGAGGAGAGGGAGAAAACTTTTCTCTGTTTTCCCTTTATTAACATCATCCTTATATGTTCTCTTATTCATATGACTGAAGAATTGCCAGGCCTCCTGTCATTCATATCATGGGTCTTCATCCACGCATTATGGAAAAGGTCTGAAGTGTAAAATGATTAAGGCCATGATGTTAGTGGAACGATGCAGCAGATTCCATTAAGCTTACCCTATCAAAATGCCTGTCCTAGGCTTGAACTTGGTCTGCAAACTAACTCAGGTCTCATCAGTCATGTCCATACTTGCAACAGGGGAAGAGTTTGCATCCAGATACTCAGCATCTGGGTTGATTCTTGTGCCTGAATTTTCCTATCTGGCTGATCTCCTAGCTCATCCTACATGTGAATCAAGTCTTTGTCAGTGTGAATAACTGGTGAGTGCAGTCTAGACCGTAAGCCTGAGTACCAAGAAAGCATAGAAGCAGAGCTACCGTCTGAGCATGTGAACATGATTAAGTAACAGGAGTTGGCTTGCACAGACAACTTGTAACGATGGCCCAAATTCAATCACTAAGATTTGATTTTAAAGAACAAAAACCTTCCTGGCTTGGAGAAATTTCACTGATAGCCTGTAGGATCACAGCTTATTTTGTACTTTTCAACATTTTCTCATATCCCTGTGCTGCACTCAGGTTACAATAATCATCTCTTCTTCATTTTATATTCGTGCCCTGGTTTAAGGATTCTGAGGGAAATGAAATAACGTGTGAACCTCAGGACCAATGCTGCAAACACACATGTAAAGGAGAGCATGACCATCACTTCAATCAAGTATGAAATATTGCAGTAAACAATCACTTAGCAAAACACAGAGTGAACTCAACACACCTATGTGTACAGGCAGGAGAAGATTTATGCAGAGACCACTGGACTAGAAAGGAAATTAAAACCAGCTACAGAACAGAGCTTGTGATACTGCAGCAAAGTACAAAAATTTGAAGTTTTCAAAGTCGCAAGAAAAGTTCAAGTGAGCCAGTTCAAAAAGAGAGTGAAAGTCATTGATCCTTATGAACTGCAGCCCACAGATGAAAAGAAGTCCTTTTTCTTACATTTTGTGTGATATGCATGGCTTAATGTTAGGATTCATGACAAGAAATTCACCTGAAACACACATGTTAGAAGAAAAATGGCAATTTGCTGTGAATGAAGGCTGGGAAAGAAGAAAGAAAAGGGATGTAAAAAGAAATAATTAAAAAGCTATGTTTCTGATGGAACAGTTTGGATTACTAGGTTGAACTCATTTGTCCAAACATAGATGAACTGATCAATAAATGCTTCTAGGAGTCATTAACTCATTTTAAGACATATATCAAAGCTAGATTAATATGAATCAATTTCTGGAAATGTCTGTTTCTCTCTATTCTCGACTCTTATGAAGGAAGTTTTAAGTAATGAAATCAGACTTAGGCCTCTAAATTTTAGACAACTGAAGCTAGGGGAGGTGAATCACATCCTTAATTTGTTGTGATAAACTAGTCCTCAAATAACCCAGCTCAAAAGGATGCACGCAACCTGTTCAGGTAATAGCACAGTCAAGGGTATGGGTGTTACTCTATAAAAAAAGAGAAAAATACTGAGCGTTTTTTCTGTTTGGCAGATTATCTAATAATTAATTACCATTATAGAAGTTGACTTGATAGGCATAAATCCCACAGAAAGCATTGGTGCTTAGGTTTCAAGCAACCAAAGTTATTTGCTGAAAATATTCTGTGAGTTTTAATAAGAGCTGGGTGATGTGGCCTCCATTTCCCATTTAGGCAACAGCTTCACCTACTGAAATGCTGTGAAATACCTCAGAAATGGGGAATATGTAGAAATCTCAGGCAGCTAAAGAGCTATTCTACATTCAAAGACTTCTCTGCACTTGCACAGTGATTTTGGTGTGGGCTCTTGAGATGAACGCTATTTTAGCGTCCCTTGAAAACCATTCCTTTCACGAGTCAGCAGGTTTTCTCTTTTAGTCCCACACTTCCCTTGGCCAATTACATTAATGTGTGTTTGTCAATACTGAATTTCATTTGGTGCATAACAGCTCAGAGCCCAGCAAATCTTGTTGAATTTTCCTCGCCTCTTAAGCCTGAGTTCTTGCATCTCCCCAGCTTTGTGTTGTCAGCAAAACTTAACACATTTACAATCGGTCTCTTGATCTAGGGCAATTACAGAGAGAAGCAAGAGCAGGTGCAGGAAGCTTAACAAGAGACGGATGTTGTACTATCATTGTGGACTCCAATCCTGCCTTAGTATCAGGGTTGTCAAATTGGTTCAAATTAAATTGACGTGATAGTAGAGTAGGTATCACACAGTTGTTACATATCTGAGACTTCCTTGGCTCTAATGCCTTGAGAGACAGGGAGAAGTAGACAAGCATGTGCAGATGCATCAGGAGAAGGGAAGAGTGAATGAGGGGAGAAAAATGCAGAAAAGAAAAGGCTTTAACAGGCTACCTACTACATCTGTGGATTGTCATAAGAAGAAACTTGATGAGGACATACACAGTTCAGAACACAGGAAATCTCTGTAAAATCTCTGTAACTTGATGCCACATCACCCAGCTTTTCCCCACCAGGCCACCCTGTGGAATGCAGAGCCCTGAAATGAAAGCATCTGAAGCACTTTTCTGGAAAGAGGGAGCTTCTAAGTGAAGAATAAATTTTATCAAGGTCTCCCATAACTTGAATGAGTCCTCTGTGTCACTACGCTGCTGTAAAACAGGCATTCTCTAACTGCAATATAACACTTTGGGAGATTTCATTCTTTTAGCATTCAGTAGACTCTATAAGAGTACTTTTAACACATGAAACTCTTCAAAGGGCTTATGGAAGCAATATTCCTTCTATGAACTAGGAAAAAGGTGAAGAGTCTGTCAGACTGTTGCATTTTTGGACACACACAGTGAAAGAACTCTGATTCCTCAAACGAGCCTGATGAAGTGTAGGCTGTTCATAAAGGTATTCAAATTAGGAAGACAGTCACTTAGAAGTCCAGACAAGTAAATGTTTCCAGAATATGAAGAAAGCATCATGAGACAGCATGAGTAGTCCAACAGAGGAAAATGTAGTCTTGTGCTTGGGGGAAAATAACCCCAGGTACCGGTCAGTATGTTCTTGGGACCAAGAAGGCAGAGAAGGAACCAGGGGTTTTGGGGGACAAGAAATTGAGTATGAGCCAGCAATGTGCCCTTGCAGCAAAGAAAGTCAAGAGTATTCTGGGCTTTATTAGGAAGAACATTGCCAGCAGTTTGAGGGACATGATCCTTCCCCTCTACTTGGCACTGGGGAGACATCTGAAGTACTGTGTTCATTTCTAGGCTCTGCAGTACAAGCTACATGTGTGTATAGTGGATCAAGTCAAGTGAAGGTCCACACAAATTATGGATACATTAACTGTCCACATAGAAAGCACACATTTAAGTTTCCATAATAGTTAACAGATGTTGATCTGAACACAGGTAGTCCAAAAATTTACATATTTAATCCTAAAACACATTTAATTTTCATAAACTGAAAAGCTCTGTAGGCTTTATAAGGTTTGTAAACTAGCAATTTGATTCAGCTGCCTGAAACGAAACACCTACTGTTATTTGAGTTGATGAGAGAGTATGAAACATCCACATGGGTCTGGCAGGACTACACAATGCCTACTCTGGGCTGGAATATGGAAGCCAGAAACAATTATCTAGAGCATATTGAATGGCATTAGACACCTCTCTTAAACAGCTCAATCAAATCTCTGATTTCTTTTGTCTGTAACAGGAGTTTAGAAACCTGGTTCAGAGGTAGACCTTTACATCTAAACCTCTACATTTAGGTTTCCAGTCTGTGAGTTGAATCCCACCCCATGTACTGAGGTAAATTAAATCTCCCTTGGGATATGACGGAATGAGCGTGTGTAGGAACAACACTTCCCTGATAAGAACATGCATTTCTGCTAAAATAATATAAGAACAGGAAAGGCAATAAAACCAGACAATAGCTTACCCCACATTCTGCATAAGGAGAATTCTTATTTTTGTTTTATCCCTTGGTTGGCTGGAAAGAAGTTTACTCATTCCTATTAAGAGCTTTCCCAGGATCAAGTGGTCCCTCAGTAAATCAGCAGTTAAGGTACTGACCCTGAATATGGCCTTCAGTTTCTGAACTCTACCCATCCTCACTGTCCACTAAGTGGAAAGAAATGGCCTGCTCATGAACCAAGGCATTCAGTGTTGCATCCTGAGTTTTAGGGTAGAAATGAAGCTGTGGTTGCCTGACTAGACTGTTGCGTTGGTAAATCTAAATTCCATATTTTGAAGTATGTTCATGTAAGAGACATTGCTGTGGAGGAGATTGCTGTATACAGACTGGCTTCAGTCTTTAAGGAAAGAATTTAAGCAGAAAACTAGTCAGTTTAAGGGAATATTTAACCATTAAGGTCATTATCATGACATGGACTTTCTTTTCATCTTCATCCACCTCCTTCAAAAAACAGGTCTTTTCCATAAGGATTTACTGAAGTTACTATAGATTGAGTGCCACTCAATATTTATCTTTCTGATAGATTTAGTCGGGCCATTTGGTTTAATTTTCCATATGTTTCACTGCAAATTGATTATTTCACCACCATCACTCCCCTGTTTTTTCTCCTCCTGGTTTGACCTTCTCAGCTTCTAGGCTCTGCATTACAGTTACTTCATTGAAATGTTTGCATGAGATTGAGATTATAGTCTAATCTCTTAATCACCTGTCCAGCATAATTTAAGAAAGTGATATACATAAACAGATACACAAACATATTAATGCCCTCTGCATCACAGCTACCTTTTGTTACCCTACAGAAAAGAACCAATTACTTAAAAAACCCAAATCCATTACTCAAAAGTAAATCCTTTGCAGTTATGCACTGCTCTCTGCCAGATTCCTGAATTCTGACATCAACCATTGACTTTAGTCGTAATGCACTGAAACAATCCCTCTTTCATGAAATCTCTCATGAAAGCACATGTATAATTAGATTTATTGCAAAATACTCACAAACAAATGCCATCACAGGGAGAATTCATTTTGCTTGCTGTTTTACTAAAGACTGGAAAAACAGACGGTGTGTCTATATGGGTGAGGAAGATTTGCAAAGTCTTTCTAATAGCGTTTTGTTTGGAATAAGTTTGTTTTGTTTTTTTCTTTTCGAACTATAAGCATTAGAAATTATAGAAAAATTCTAGAGTTTTTACTCCAATCCAAAACCAGAATGAAGCCTTTACAGAAAATGCTTATCCATACTACTGAAAAACAAAGTTTTTGGCCAAGTAAAGGCAGTGCCAAAAAAGTAAAAAAAAAGACACAGATCATTCCATAGAGCAAATGATCAGCTGAAATGTATACTGTGGAAATATTTGGTTGGCATGTATGATTCTCCCAGGGAATGTTGGGATATTCTCCAGCAGATGTTTCATTATTCAGACATTTAAAACTAGATTAAGAAAAGCAATAGGAAAGAAAGTGCAGTGAATAATCATTCAAAAAATGGATGAGATTGCCATTGGAACAGATGAACTGATTCAATGTGCCTCATTAAATATTAAATATTTGATTGTTATGATCCTAACATACCCTATAATTCTTCATAACTTGTTTGTATGTTCTTAAGACATCACCAAATGGAATAAATAGCACATATGTGGATTTAACTCAAATCTATCAGTAGATGATACCTTTTGTATATTAAACTAAGAATTATTAAACAAATACTATGTGTTCACTGTCCACATTATGACATAACTCGGCAGTGTCAATGACCTTTATACTGAGTGTTTTATATACATATATATACACAAAGTGCAATAGATGAGTTATTTCACCTGTCCCCTTCACATTGTCTTTCTCCACATAACATATCCTTACAACATCCACCTCAGCAAATCTCTTTTCATGCCCCCATGCCATCTCTAGGCTTCTAGAACACATTATAGTCCCTGTCCCCTGAAAAATAAACATACACCAGGTACCATCAAATGGAAGCAACTCAAGATAGGACACTGAAGCATAAATGGTTCTTTCCAGTCAGGGCCCTATGATTTGTGTGCATATGTGGGTGTGTGGACTGTGTACGGTGGTAAGGGAAAGCTGAAGACTAAGGAGAAATAAGACTGCACTTGAAAATTAAAATTACAACCCCACCAAATGCAAAACAGAAAGAGAACAGAATTTTAAATAGGTTGGTAGATAACATCAGCTCATTAGCAGTTCTATTACAGCTTACACTGGTTTGTTTTCTCTGAGCACAAAAAAAAAAAAAGTGATATGTTTGTGTCTATGTGTCTATTTGTGTATGGAAGGAAGTAAATTAGGCAGACATAGCATAAGTTATTTTAGGACAGTCTGAAAATTTAAATGCACTCTTCAAGACAACTGAGGGTGGGAGGGGGCAAGATTGCTGAAGCTGATTTTCTGAAATGTTTATATATCTCGGGTGGACCCATGTCTTGTGCAAGACTTCCACTGCCTCAAACTGACCATAATTTCTTCCTAATTTAAAACCATGCTGTTCAAATTCAAGAATAGTTCCAGACAAATGGAAGTGAGGGCCTTGCTCCTGTGGCCTGTGCCACAGCAATCAAAGTCAAGAGGGCAAGGCAAAGCAGAACAAAGGAAACAATATAGAAACTAATTATTTGCATTTATAAAGAAAAATACACCACACTGGAAGGGTTTTTCTTTTCCAGATTTCCTTAGAAGAAGTGAAGTAGCCACAAGGTAAAATTAGAGATGTTACAGTACCAGAGAGAAAAAGTCCCTTCTTACTTTAAGACTAAAACTTTCATTTTGGCTAATAGGTGCTATCGTGCAAGGTCCGAGAACTCTGTTTGCATAAGATCGTACTGCTATTGTGTCTGTGATAACAAGTCAATATGTGTAAGCTTAATAAAATGAAGACTGAACAACAGCTGCATGCAAATATTAAAGCAAGATCACTGGGAGACAGAGAAAGGACAACCAAAATGTGAACAGGACTTGAAATATTTTAATGGGATACCAGAAGGAAGAAGTTGTGAGGTTTCAATGATAGGCTCAAATAAGATGAAAATCATAAAATCACATGTAACTTTTACTTATTTATTTGTTTTCAATTCACAGGGATGTTTGTTTACAGACACAAAAAGGCTTTCTTCAAAGGCTGTTCCCATTTTGAATTTTATAAATTTATATAGCTGTATGGAGTCTAATTGCAGTGATCACACATGGATCAGATGCATCTCAGAGTAGCACAAGTAGTTTTGCAGTGAGATCACCTGGACTTTAATTTTGTTTTTAAAAGTACTATTTCCTTTCGTTTAGGAAAAAATATAATTAAAGACAGGGCCCACTTACTATATATAACCATTTTTTCAAAAAGTATTTTGGTACCTAGTTCACATTGATTCAACAGAAGATGAAACTAAATTCAGTTCACAGACTGTGGTTGATAAGAGCAACCTCTACTCAAGGTGAGAAAGTCAGACAACCTAAAATTTTAGATATAGATGCTTTAAGTGGGCTGAATATGTCTAGTATAAAGGACACTAGGCAACAAAACACTCTTTCTGCTTCACCCTGTTGAAGATTCAGATTGATTTTCACCTTCTGGGTCCTGTGAGACCAATATGAATATGGGTGAGCGGATTTAACTATCTCCTGATTAGAATACAGGTGAACCCTAGGCAAAAATAAAATGTGATAACTGTACTGGGTTTGGTGGAATGACATTACCCAAAACTGATGTAATTATTAACTAACAGGTGCTTTCTTGCTAAAAGAAAGTATTGGCACATTGTATAATCCGCTTTCATGCTTCTAAGAAGAACTCGGGACATTAGAGACAAAGAGGCGTTAGAGGTCTTTGTCTAGTGTAGGTGGTGAGATGCATCTGGGTAGGTGTATTGCATTGGGTCTGAAATATCCTCTAACCAAACCAGAGCAGTTGTCCCTGCCACTGAGGCAAGGAATCACGACTTTAGATGATGGTCTCAGTGTTAAAGTTAAAGGATACATCATCTGCTCTGCAATACATTTCTGTGTTTTTTAGATGATAAAAGCTGATGTGAGTTCACGAGGAAGGCTGGACAAGTTTACAGGAAAAAAAATAAAAAGAATAAAATAAAATTTAAAAAGACACAACAAAAATAAAAAAAAATTAAAGAGAAAAGATAAAAGAGAATAAAGAAAGATGAAAGAAGAAAAGAAAAAAGAAATAAAAATAAAACAGGAGAAAAGAAAAAGAAAAAAGAAAAAAGAAGAAAGAAAAAAGAAAAAAAGAAAAGAAAATGGAAATAAGGAAAAACTAAAAAGAAAAAAGGAGATGGTTACTAAGTTCCCAATAAACACTTCTTGCTCAGTAAATCCCTGAGCTTAAAGTGTTTGAAGGCCAGAGAAATATTGAAAGAAATTATCATGCTTACTTGCATAGCTTAACATAGATAAGTCCATAAAGTCAAGTGCACCATAGTGAAGACCCAAGTCATCTGTTTATGATTTGTGTTGGATGGAGGATTCTGGACAAATGAAAAGTAGTTCTTACAAAGTACATTTGCCTCAGTTATCATGTGCATAATGTTCATCCAATAATGGGCAATATATAAAGGTCTAGATAATCTCAAAGTAAAAATTCCTTATTTTCTCTATGAATTACAAGGCAAGTTATGAATAGCTCAGACTTAGGTTTAGTGAAGTAATTTACTATTACTCACTTATCACTGAAATGTTTCTAAGACAGTGAATATTTGCAGTGTTTCATAGCAACTATATGCAAGAATATGATTCAAGTCTCAGTTCCAAGTAGAATCAATATGGAACATCTCCCCCTCTGGGGTTTATTTCTCTAGAATTGGTCGTTATCCAGTGGTGTTGAAAGACAAGTCTCCTGGAGTATTTCAAGAAGCAGGAAAAAGCAAACAAACAACCACTGGAAAGCAGTCAAGTCACCACAATGACCCCACTCCTGCTACATATAAGTGAAGTCTACTATTCTGTAATTTACCACTAACTGTATTACATGGTATGCACACCACAACTTCTCTTCCGCACCAGTGCAGTCAAAAATATAGAAACACTAGGGCAAATAAAAAACAAACTTAAGATGGTGTGTATTGAGTCAAACCCCTATAAAAAAAACTTGAGGTATTTGGAAACCCTAATTTAAAAAAAAAACAAAAACAAAACCCCAAAACATTTCTGGCACTTCTGCTTGATAGAAGCTATTCTAAAAATCTTGCAATCAAAGGCAGATCCACATCTGAATGAACATGACAGGAGAAAAGGAGACAGTGTGGGTAAAAGTAACAGGATATTGTCTTCTTTTATATGTCCAAACAAGGGTTGCTTTCCCAATAACAGATATTGGAACAGTCTGAATACTTTGGCATGTTCCACAATGACCTTTAATCCTGTGATTTCTGGTGCCAAGGTATTATTTTCCCTTCAAAGAATTGCTTTGAGTTAGTGAGAAAATACTCAACATTTCTAAGCAAAAGTACTGTATTTACAAACATAAAACTTCTGCTTTATAAAAAAAAGTTGTGTAGAGAATCTTGTAAATAAGTTTTAAAATAACACCAGCAAACGTGAGGGAGGGTGATGGAAATCAGGAGAAGCTGGGCTTTATGGAAGCTGAAATAAGGGTCTGGAGATGAGGGGAATCAAAGACAAGGGAGTGATGATCGGAGAAAGAATTTGGGCTAAATCTTCCTTTATATTTCTTATATATACATACAACCTGTTTTGTTGCTGAAACATTGCTATTGATTTTATTTTTTTTTTTCAGTGAAAAAAGGGGATAGTCATAGAAATATGGATAGGTACTTTGCATTAATTGTATTACGTACATTCTTATGTTTCATTTCTGCAGAAACAGGACATTAAGAGGACCCCTGAGGGTAGAGTAATTCTGGTTTCCATGTACTCTAAACACTCTAAAATCCCCTTCAGAAGTCCAATTCCATACCACTCTGGTGAAATATTTTCCCATAGAATTATTTGCAATTTGCTATTTAAAATCAACATCCAGATTCATCAAATTTTTAACACCGCTGAAAGAAATCTTACTTAGAGGTAGTCAGAGAAACGTCTTTGATTTCAGTGGATCTTCATGGACTCACGTCATCCAGATTTCTGACTCTTGAACCTTCAGTGTCAGAGATGATCATTTTCCTCTCCAGATTGTGTACAAAAGCAAATTCAGACCCCTTAATCCAGTGGCCCTGGAGATCCACTGGAGATAATGATAGTGAAAATGCCATCTTAAAGAAGTGTTCAAGTATTATCTTTCCAACAAATACCTGTAATTGACAATAACCCATGAACATGAATTTTTCATTCTTTCTATCATCTCCTCTGTTCTAAGTTTGTGAATCCCTATGCCTGTAAACACCCTTGAACATATTTTTGCCATGCAGAAACAATGCTTTGAATTTAATCAAAAATACATTCTTCCTGACTGAGTATTAACCGAGATATTTTCTCTATTTATTCACAGTTAGTTTAATTCTGTAGTATAAAACTGTGGTGATAAAATAGTCCAACTCACCAGATTTGAAGCAGTGTAATTGAGAGGAGAAACTGGTGAAATGGAATTACACCAATTTTACATTAGGACAGTTGAGTTTAATCTTCTGATTAAGATTTGAAGTTGATAGCATACAGATGACTCTTGTAAGAGTAACCAAATTATTTGTTTGATATTTCTGCAGTGTCAAAATGCAGGTAGGCATGGATACTCCATATGTTTAAAGAATTATAACCTCTTTGAAAAGACAAAGCAGCTCAAAAAGTCTAGAATCATTCTTTCCAGACTGCAGAGACAATAGTCATGTTTGCCAGTGCTTACACACATACACAACCTGTGACCCGAATACTTATGAACGTCAGGGTAGCTAAAATAAATCAGATTAGAGGTCTGCCCAGCTCAGTCTCCTGTCTCTGATAGAGGTGTAAAGCAAATGTCTTGTGGAAGGTAAAAGATCAGGGCAAGCAGATGAAGGAAAGAGTATTTAAGTCCTTTCTGAGCTCCTTACCTCTTGAGGCTGAAGAACTGTGTCTCAGTATATTCAGTGCTCTGAGAAGGATTTCTCTGCCAGGAACTTTCCCACTGTCCCTTGAAAACACATACCTTGTCAGCATTTAGCATTCAAAACAGCCGTGGCAAAGAATAAAGTGCTTTTACGCTGCTAAGGTGGTCAGCATCATTGTCAGTACCACAGAGAATGAAACAGACAAATCTGTAAGAGCAAGAAACTCTAATGTTCAAAAGCAGAGCTACAGGTTAAGCCTCTCCAACACTCGGTTGCAGATCTGAGAAGCCAAATTTTTGCAGATCTAGCAAAGAAGAAGACATATGTCACACAAAGCGCATAAACAAGGAGTTCATATTGCAGCCACAAACTAGCAACTCTTAAAATAATTTGAAAACAGTTTGGAGTGCTCTTTAGACAAATGTAGGCCCAACAGTACCTTTGTATTTCAAACGAACTCCACTGTGAAAATTAGAGTGACTTTGAGAAAAAAGGGACAGATTCTCCTCTGCTAAAAAAGCAGTGGCATTCGCCGAAGTTTGTGATCATTCCTGCTTGCCCCAGATGGAGATTTGGCCCAGTAATGGCTCTTCAAATTATTTTAGCCCAATGTAGATGCTGCACTCAAAGAGTATAACATAGGCATCAGCCTGTTCACGAAATCACAGCTCATATCCAAAGACAGTAGTGGAAATAAACAGCATTTTTACAGCATAACTCATTCGAGCAGTTTCAGCCACCTAGTGCAAAGTTAGCAAATCACCTCCCAGTAGTGCCTCTTTTCCTCCACTGAATACAAAGGAGTCTCGAGTGATGAGCTCAGCAGCAAACAAGATTTGCTCAGCACTAGGTGTTTTTGTCTTTCTTTCAGTGATGACAAAACAGAAACACAGTAAACTTTAACTAAGCAGGAACACTGCTGGAACACAACCCAGCCTGGCAAAGCACATCCACTGCACTCTCTTATGCTGGAGAGCACTGCCGACAGCATCGCACAGGTCTGATGATACCCCAAGACAAGATGGATCTGAAAGAACCTGCCTAAATACATGTTTTCCTTTGTTTATTTTATTTTTTTTCCTTCTTTCAAGACTGGCACTGCATGTTGCTCTTTCCATTCACTTTGAGAAACAAGCATCACTTTTAATAGAGCTTGACATGTTTAACAGCCAATGTAAACTATGCCTTCATGTTGATTATATGCATTTTGGACAATTTTCTTTCAGTGATGACTTTATGGGAGGAATAACAGGTTTCTCATTTTTCTCAGTGTGATGCAGTTACATCCTGTAGGGCTTTGTGTAACATGTAAACAGCAAAACACATTTGGCTTCCTTGACAATAATATATTTTGGGTTGGAAGAAAAATGAACCACTGCATGACTCATTTTAACTTTGTACACTGGGTTTATTTCAACCTTTGTAAACTTTATATAGGCAAGCCCACAATTAGCTATAAAATTCCAGCATTATTTCCTTTTTTTTTTTCCCCCCTATCGTTTACAGTAATTTGAGCTCTGAGTGGGTCCAAAATGTATTGGCTGGAAGTAACTGGTCTGGCTTCAAGGACAATAGATCCTTGTATTGATTCAGAAGCTACAATCTGTTTATTCAAGAATTTCCCTCACTGGAATAATAAAAATGAGTATTCAGATTTTAATAAAGTTTTAATTGCAGATGTCAGTCCTGGTGCTGCTGGATAGGTGCATCTGTCAAAGAATCGGCTATTGTTTCTATCAGTTGTAAGAGGATGACTGGAAACTCAGCATGTGTGCATACACAGCTCTCAGCATATCACCAGAGCTGAAGTCAGGTTTCCCAGAGCATGCAAAATATACCTGCTTTGACTTAAGACTACTATCAAAGCGAGGGCAGTCTGAACAGTGAGTGGAATAGCTGCTAGGATGTGTTTTGCCCTTTGCTGGATCTCCACTGAGAACTCTGGATTATGAAGAATCAAGTCCACTGGACATACAAACCTCAGTAACAGTGAAAGGAAAAGAGCTTAAGGAAAGCTTTACGTAGTGCTCAAATTGTTCATGGTGCTGTTGCTTCTTTCCTGTTATGTGTTTTTTTAAGAACTCATGAACTTGTGATCCAAGAAATAATGACAGAGGGAGAGTGTAGAAGAGAGATCATGTGGGTTTTGAGGTATATTAATACTGCAGAATTGTCAAGATTTGTTTTTTCTACAAAAATCTTAGAAAGGTGAAATAGTTATAACTTGTAATATTTGCCTGAGTTTATAGAAAGGCTGAATCACTTCTCCAAAACAGAAAGTGCTTTCCTGTTGTCTTGTGGATCAGCAAATTTACACTCTATCAAGTAAATCTATCTCTCTATATATAAATATATAGAACTATAAAGACAGAAGATCATGTGGCTGTGATTCAGGTGCAAGTGATTCAGATGCATGACTATATTGAAATTGTACTGAGCAGATCCAGTCTCCCCAGTTTAGACTGCTGAGTAATTCTATAGCTGCAGAATATGTACAGACTTGCATGATAGTTAGAGCAAGAAGTTGTACGGTTCTTAGCGATTTACGTAGCATGGGGCACAGTGGACAATGAAGGAAGAGTTAAATGGAAAGCCATCAAGCATAAAGAAATGTCTTTTGAGAAAGGATTTATAGAATGACCCAATGGGTGGACCTTGACGGATTGTAATCTGCATATGAGGCCAAGGCAGGGGGGAAAGGGACTAACAATCAACACTAGAGTAATTTGCCTGATAATAGAAAATTAAAGAACTGGAGAGGCATGCAGCAGCCTGCAAAATTCATGTCAATGTGGATCTGTTGTATAATTAGCCACAATAGTTAAATGGAAAAAAAATAAAAAATAAAAAATGAATGACATCAATTTAGAGAAAGATTTCTGCAATATACGATAAAATGGCAGAGTTTATATAAAAAAGGAGGCTTAGATAGTAGGGAGAAATTTAAAAAACTAGCAAAGTGCTCATAATCTGAACAGTAAGAAGTTTTGATATGGTTAGACAAGCATCTGTGACTTTACAGTCAGTACAGGTTCTAGTGTGATAATGAAATAAAATTGATGTACAATATGCTTGTACAGAACAAAACCACCATACAAACATATATTGCAGGGATGGGTTTGAATGACACTCAAAAGAATGCAGTGGTACAGGAAGGATGTGGAGTTTTGTGCCCTGCATGCATCTTTAGTTATATTCTGAAAATGAAATGTGCCAAAATCTTATCTTGTTTTGGGCGATGTATATGAAAGGTAAGCTTCTCTGAAAGTTAGGTCAACATAGCATAATACTATTGGATTTATCTGTCTTTGAGACAGATTCTTCCCATGGGGTGACCATAAGTCCCGGTATGTGAAATCTCCTAGCCAGAGGAACTGCTGCAATTTCGTACACTGTCACCTGACTTTCCTTCCAAAGAGGAAAGTTATAACGTTCTTTATTAGAATTCTGTCTGTTTCTGCTTATAGGATCATAGAATCATAGAATGGTTTGGGTTAGGAGCTACCTCAAAAATCATCTAGTTCCAACCCCCCTGCTGTGGGAAGGGACACCGCCCACTAGACCAAGTTGCCCAAAGCCCCACCCAGCCTGGCCTTGAACACCTCCAGGGACGGGGCATCCACAGCTTCTCTGGGCAACCTGTTCCACTGTCTCACCACCATCATAGAGAAAAATTTCTTCCTGATATCTAATCTAAATCTACCCTCTTCCAGTTTCATGCCACTACCCCTTGTCCTATCACTACATGACCTTGTAAAAAGTTCCTCTCCAGCTTTCTTGTAGGCCCCCTTCAGATACTGGAAAGCTGCTATAAGGTTTCCCCAAAGCCTTCTCTTCTTCAGGCTGAACAACCCTAACTCTCTCAGCCTGTCCTCGTAGCAGAGGTGCTCCAGCCCTCTGATCATCTTTGTGGCCCTCTGCTGGACCCATTCTAACAGGTCCATGTCCTTCTTGTGCTGAGGACTCCAGAAGTGCTTGCAGTACTCCAGGTTGGGTCTTACTAGAGTGTAGAGGGGGAGAATCACCTCCCTCGACTTGCTGGCCATGCTTCTTCTGATAAAGCCCAGAATGCAGTTGGCTTTCTGGGCTGCAAGAGGTCATTGCCAGCTCATGTTGAGCTTCTCATCCACCAACACCCCCATGTCCTTCTCCTCAGGGCTGCTCTCAAGCCATTCTCCACCCAGCCTGTATTTGTGCCTGGGATTGCTGTGACCCAGGTGCAGGATCTTGCACTTGGTCTGGTTGAACTTCATGAGGTTCACACAAGCCCTCCTCTCAAGCCTGTCAAGGTTCCTCTGGATGGCATCCCTTCCCTCCAGTATGTCAACCACACCACACAGCTTGGTGTTATGAGTAAACTTGCTGAGGGTGCACTCAATCCCACTGTCCATGTCTCCGACAAAGATGTTAAACAGCACTGGTCCCAGTGCTGACCCCTGAGGAATGCCACTTGTCACTGGTTTCCACTTGGACATTGAGCTGTTGACTGCAACCCTTTGAGTGCAGCCATCTAGCCAGCTCCTTATCCACCAAGTGGTCCATCCACCAAATCTATGTCTCTCCAATTTAGAGACCAGGATGTTGTACAGGAGACGCACAACATACAGCATACAGGATGTCATTCCTGTATGGTTTCTACTGTGATTGGAAAAATTGCAAGTGACTGTTGAATTAATACATGTTTGTAAAGAGCTGATCCATAGAAAAAGACTCTCAGAAATATGCTGAAGAGTCTCTGGGTTTGTAAAACAACTTGTATCTCTGTATCCTCTTTTGAGCACCTGAGTATTTGAGTAACCTAATACCAACACCTGACCTCGAGTCTAGGTAAGGTATGAATAGACAGTCAAACATGGTTTATTACAGGAGATTAAAAATTTACTACTTATCTATATTGATACCTTAGAACTCAAGGAAGTGAAGACTGAATGCATGTATACTCCCACCAACAATAAATTGAGCCAGCTGAAACATAAGCCTACATACTCAGGCTACCTATATATACACTTTTTAATGATGAATTTATTTCCCTTTTTTTTTCCACTGATCAAGTTTCTACTTAACCAGAAGCACAGTACAAAGTTGGAAGTGAAAAATTTACCCAAGCAGAGAGAAATAAGAACAGATTTATTCGCTTGAAATTAATTACCTTCCTATTTTCTCTCTTTTTTTTGAACCCCACCTTCATCATGACAAGCATCTTTCCTATTTTTGTTATTATTAGACAAAGGATAAACTGCAATACACAATAAATGAGCAGAATTCTGAACTTTAACCTACTGTCCACTAGAGCTGCTACAAGAGTTTGCATAACATGGTCACCAGCAGTTTGTACACAGTGGAAGAGTGTTGGTTAGAGAAATGAAATCTAATTTTGTCTCTTTCTTTTCTTCCTCAATTTGTTAACTACTTATTAGGAGGAAGACAAAATAAAAGGGGTGAGGGAGACCTAAAGGACAGCTAGTCCCATGTCACCTGAGACAAACTGCAGATGAAGTCTACCCTTGCTTGTTATAACAACTGTCAGAAGCTTTTAGAAGTTACAATTAAACATATCTGAGCTTCCCACTATCATTTATATATGCATACATTTTGAAATAGAAAAGACTGTATTCCATTTTAATTCTGGATATGACAGCTATTGATCATGTTTTGGAGCATCATGAAGCATGGTGTACTGCAGAGACCAGATCTGGTCTTGGGGATATCCTTTATAATTAACAGAGGTCAGAAAGAACGAGTTTCACTTCTTGTGAGTTAGAAACAGAAAGGAATACTGGGATTTCAAACACTGCAAGGTGTAACTGTGGCAGATAAAATAAAGAATTTCTCTAGTCTCATTTTCCAGAGAAAATTAACCCAATTCATATTATGATCCAAATCATATTTTCATTCAAAACTCCCAGTATTTAATGAGAATAGAGACTGACAAACTTACAGTGTGGAAGAAAGTCCCTGGCTATTTCTCTCCCATGAAAGCAGTAAGAAAAGAAGTTACATTTGAGACATGGTTGTTTTTCCACTGCATTTCCTTACCTGAATTTCTCTATTTAGTAGCCCCTACAGGCACATATTCTTTTTACCTTTAATACCACCATTACAGTTCATGTTTCTTCCCTATGAAGATCTGATTCAGTTTTCTTTTAGGACACTGCAATAATCAGAATTTTGATAACTAATGCTGTTCTTAGAAAAGCACTTTTCACTGAGTTGGCCACTAGCAGCTGCAAGTCAGGAGGTGAAACAACTTCCCATTTCTCTGACAGCAGTGTCTCATGAAGAAGTTTTTTGTTTAATATTCAATCAAATCCAGGACGTTTCACTTGGGACTGTGGTTAGTCCTTCCTTTCCAATTATATTTTGTGGAGTTCTGCAGTATAATTAAGGAGTTGGCCCTCACCTCTTCTGTATTAATCTCATATATTTCCACTCCTAAAATTTAGCAGAAATCCACTTCTCATCATCACTAAAATATTTGATGGAAGGTAGAAAAGATAGAGAATTAAAACAAACTCAAAAAAATTACCTACAGTAGCTATCTTTCAACACTTTAATTAATCTACCTAAAATATTTATCTAGTCATCAGCCTATCCATCAGCCTATGTATCTATATTAACTGTCACTGTAGAATAGATAAGATGATGTGAAAGACTATATCCCTTCAAAATTGAAAGTCCAGTCAGTAACTTCGGATAAACCCCCAGATTCTCCACTTGTGTAAATAAACAGTTAACTATTTCCATTGTAAAACATCAACAAAAAAGTTTGGATGTTGTCAAAGTTAAGAAGCCAGTCTTCAGTCTCAAGAGATACATTCACCTACTTTCAAGTAAAGGCCTTCATTTCATGGTCAGGATGGTACTTAAATAAGTAAAAAAGGGAGATTTTTTTTTCTGTTGTAAGTGTGATTTAGTTACTGAAAGTAACTAAGTTTTTATGCAGAAATTGAAGAAATAATTTACGCACAATAGCATATAGTGGACATTCTCTAAATTGTTATCAGCAGGACTAAACAATCAAGAAATTTCATGCATTTCATTTCACTCCATTTCCATATGTTAGTTGTGACTTTTTTATTAGATTGTTTTTATTTTTTGTCTGTATTATATTTTTTTCAGATATTTTTGGCTTGGCTTAAAGTGTCATATTGATCAACCTGTGGACTTATCTGATTGTCTTTCAGAATAAAGTCGTCTATTTAATTAACTGTGCAAGTAGAGAAAAAGGAAGTGTACTATCAGCTGGTCCTATGCGTACCACTAGCAAAGAGTTGGCTCAACTTTCCCTCCAGAAATAAGATGCTTAAAGCATGGATGCAAGAACCAAAGACACACAGACTGATCTGCTTTTTGATATGCTCTTGTAGTTTCCCACTGTCAATGTATAGAGCCCTCATGAACCTCAAGTTACATGAGACCATAGTCAATGATGAGACCTAGCATCCGTAAGCTTGTCCAATCTACTTCTGATTTATAATTTACAATTTTGTATGTATCGTGATATTCTCACAATGAGTTTCATGTACAATATCTTGTATGAGAAAGTTGTTTGTGATGCCTGCTTATTCTACTGTGTATCTGTTATTATTTTTCATGTGGGGAATGATCTTCCTGATTTCAGTTTCTTTACCATTCATGGTTACACATGAATGGTAAAGAACAAATATATGCCCTTCCATCTGTCCACTCTTTAGTCTGAAGATTCCCACATGGTTTCATGTATGCTCATCTGAAAAGTCCTACCAGGCATCCTACCACCCTCATCTCCCATTTTTGTAGATTCTCCAGCTCTTCTAAAAGTGACTTACATCCAATGCACATTCTTGGTAATAGCAATGAAAGATAGCCTTATTTGGCAATGATAATTTAGTAACGGTGACTTGTAGATAAGGATCTGAAAATGTTCCAAACGTGGTGCTCACATCCTAGTGTGTCACACTCTGCTCTTCTAATTGCTGGCAAGTCATTTCTGTCTGTAACTCTTTTTTTCCCCTACGCATAGACTTTTTTTTTTTTTCCAGGGAATTTTGAAGACAGGCCATATATTCAGTCTGTATAGGCTTAATCTGCATGTACAATCAGAAATTACAACTTTCAGTTCAGTTGGGTATGATGGAAATATGACAATATATATTACCATGTGTAGTAGAGTGACTACTCATTATTGACACGAGTTAGTTGAACCATTCTGGATAATAGAATGGTCAATTAATTTTGCTGCTGTCTATATCCAGCTCACCTTATTGTAAGGTGAAAATAATTATTTCAGTGAAGAGTGGGCTATGCCAGTTGTCCACCTCTGTTGTGAGTGAAAAGTCTGAAACATGTATGTATTCTGTTGCTTTTGCTATTTGTTTTCCCTTTAAATCCAAGTGTACCCTACCTACTTTAAAGCAAGCAGAGAAATAGATCCAGAGAGTGTAGTGAAGGATTTTTGCAGGACACTTAAAGCCAGTCTCCTTTG
This sequence comes from Stercorarius parasiticus, assembly GCA_013396915.1. Taxonomy (NCBI): domain Eukaryota; kingdom Metazoa; phylum Chordata; class Aves; order Charadriiformes; family Stercorariidae; genus Stercorarius; species Stercorarius parasiticus. The sequence goes on along the minus strand of VWZL01004245.1, from coordinate 171,065 downwards.
GCTAATTTGCAAAAACAGTTTTTGATTTAAAATAGAAGGATGGCATATCCCTCCCTGTGAGAAAACTCGCATCCGCTAATGTTCCTCCAGAAGTGAGTTATGAGAATAAGCCTCAGATGGATTAGAGATGAAGGTTAAATTCCAAGGCACTAATTTGTTGAAAAGGTGAAGGTAGCTAACTAAAGGAAAAAATTAAAAATTGACACACCAGGTCTGCAAAATCTTTCCTCCTCACTGAATATCACTAGGTAACTTATAGATCTCAAGAAGAACAAATGCCATAAAATAAAGCAAGGATGTTTCCTTCATGAAATATTGGTGCAGAGTTAACATAAAGATAAATACACATCTTTTTGACTTGTTAAGATCTTTCTATATGAAATATCAATTTTAATTTAATAACTTAAGAAGACAGAGAGATACTGTTCACTTTTAAAATCTGGATTACATCTTTTGGCCATTTTAATATTCATTTGCCTCCCTAATATTTCTCACAGATTTAATGGCCCAGTTTCTGGTTTAAATCAACATAGCTCCAATTATGTCAACTATGTTAAGTAGATAATATTGGTCCAGTATTTTATTCATAAATGTACATGAGGTTAAACTTACTTGGGAGTTGAAAGTCATCGAACAAAATTCTGACAGAAGACAGAAAGGATGTGGCTGGGTAGGACCAAGTGGACAAGGCCTTCATGCCAGCCCATGATCTTTTATGGCCCATGCTTAAAACTTACTCCTTTCCAGATATGGCTATTTGAATGTTGTTCTGATACACACATGAATGTCCCAAGAGTAACAGGGAATAATGAGCCTTCAAACCTGAAGAACATTTTTTTTTTTACTGCTTCACAAGAAGGGCATCTCTGTCAGTAAAATAGTAGTGAGCTATCTCTATCCATAAGATATCTGCCTGAACTTAGGCAGCTATAAGTTAAATGTCTAAATCTGAAGAGGATTTGTTCAATTGGTTGGTTGTGTTTTCTTTTCTTATGCTTGGCATATCATCTTTCTTCCTTTCCTCCTCACTAAGATTCCAGAGAAAAAATACTCCTCCTGAGTTTCCTTGTGATGTTTTGCCACGAATACTGCAGTCTTCTGAATTATAGAGGAAGGTGCTTGAATAAAAGGATCAAGTATTCTTCTGTGTGTCAGTCTTTTAAAAGGAAGAAGTCTATGTGTATAGTTGCAGAATGATATTAACAACAGCCATGTGATTTCCCATGTCCAGTTAAAAACTGCTGTTTGTTCTGGGTCCTTATTCTATGAGCCCTGATATGGCTCCTCAAAGCAGGGAAATTTCTGAAGATCCCGTAACACTGTGATTGGAATCTGGGGAGACGATGAACCAGTTCGATCAGTCAATATGTAGACTGCCACTAAATAATATTAACAGAAACACTGCAGCTTACACACCTCTCCAGTCTGCAAAACTTCTGGAATAAAGTTACATGTAAAGAAGTATCTTGAAATATAGGAGTTCAAATGCTAATTTCAAAAGGGACGTGGACAACTTATCTATCATGTAGCTGTGTAACCATAACTTCTTTGATTGTTAAAATTACTTTTAAAAGTATGTCTTTAGTCTTTCCCTCTGCTTGGACTCCCTATCTTTTTAGAGTTGGATAGCTAAGAGGCTTGCCAGCCTGTCAGGCAGCTTCCTAGAGCAGTAGAAGAAAAACAACAGCATTGAGACTTGCTCCTTGTTTAGACCTGCACCACTACAGTCAATCTCTCTTTCAAACAGAGTAAGTCTACAACCTGACTATGATCTGAGTAAAATCTCATGTATAGAGACACTGTAAGCCTATATCAGTCAATTATTTATATGCTTTTCCATATTTGAAGCAGTTTTGCCTGCAATCTTGGTGTCTATACATCTTGTACGTTTGTAGACCCAATAATCAAGTTACCAAAGTTTAACAAGTTAACACACATTGTATCTCTGCTTCTGGAAGTCCTTAGCAAAGGTGAGATAATGAAAAGGCTTTAAGATAACTTTCATTATGACTCATCTGTTACAGACTCATAATGTGCACATTGAACAGAACTGAATCTCAGATGATGCTCAGTTATCTGATGAGCTGCAGGGACTTGACTGTGTTTACACCCTGAGAATGGTAAATGTATCCATCAAAGCAAGGTTTCTATGCAAATACAAAAGGAGCAGCATCAGGGAACAAGATTTGATCAGAAATACTTAGCGGTCCTCACGTCAGTTGGAAGTCTAATAACGTTAAAAATGTAAAGCATGGTACCAGTGAAAACTTCGCCAAGGAGGCTAAAAACAAGAAGAAAACCCTCTTCCTTTTTCTTTTCTGACATCCCAGCCCTATTCAGCCAAATATTTCATAATACTTAATGCAGCAGAGAAGTTTAAGTAATACAAATGCAAACTATTAGTGCTGTGCTATTCTGATTTCAGGCCATCAGTTATGATAATAAAATATAGAATACCAAGGTTTTCAGTAAGCAGAAGTCTCAGGCTCTAATACATACTTAAGCTTATTGATTACATTGGTTTACGTGATAATAAAAGTTTAAACATACGCACATACCTTTTGCAAATAAGAAAAATCATTTGTCTTGGGCTATCTCCTTCTTTGTGCTTTCACAGCAATTCAAAAGTCATAATAGATAATGGGAAAACAAAGTGTTTGCATTTCATGAATGACCTTGGAAAAGTTGCCAGATTTCTCTGTACTGCAGTTCTAGCATTGGGTAGGAAACATTCTCCTGCTGTAAACACTTGTGAGATCTTACAATTCTTACTGGGATGAAAGCAAAAGACTTTATTAATTTTACTTCGGTTTTAAATATTAGAAAAGGGTAAAATAGATATATTATTGTGAGTATACATTTTTTTATCTAAAAAAATAATAATTTTAAGACCCAATGTGTTTTGCTCTGTTCAAAAAGCTACTTACTTTTATTTTGAATTCTACTGTATATATGAAAGTTAAATGTAATATGGGTATCATACACATAGGCACATATTTTTTGAATGAAAAATTAATATAAGCAGACATGTTAAAATGTTTAATTTCAATATCTGAGTGGGTTTTGGTGATAAGTTGGGAAAATAGTTTTGAGAAGAGATTCTGATCTCTGATCTACTCTCTACCTATAAATGGAGTTAATTTTAGCTGTATGTTCTTTTTAGTAGTTTTTCCATGTAAGCTTTGGTACTTCAGAGAAGCAGGTATGTACTTCTTTTTTGATTTGTAAGTGTACCTGTACATTTGGAGATCAGTGTGGTATTTGCCATATATTCATCTTTGTGGAACATTATATGCTTTTTAAAGGCCAAAAAAAAAAAATAAAGTAGTGTTTTGCACAAGAAAGCAGGCAATTCTAGATGCTCATCATATTGTGCCTATATATAAGGGAAATTTAGCACAAAATGTTTCCAGCAGCTTTAGCTGAGATCCTGAATCTTAGCATCCACCCTGAGATACCTACCAACACACAGCCTGGTGCAGGATGGTTGGGTGGATCATGGTTTAGACACCATCACTGTCCATTTAGTCTGTCTCAGTAGTGATCTCTTCTTGCTCTTAACATAACTGATGAGGGAATTTTGCTCTTTTTATCCAAGTCAGATGGCACTACAGGTGCAGCCGCTTTCCCAAATGTTTATGAATGTAACTTGTCTGCTCTCAATGGATTGTATTCATGTGCCAGACATTGGATCCACCAGTGGGTCAAAGGATGCCTGTTCTGGTGAAGTAATCCAGGTTTCTACTACTACTTTCCACAGGAGGAATACAGATACAGCTCAGACTTGAACGCAGGTGCAATGGGAAATATGATACCTAAGTTATGGTCCAGTTAGTGTATCTCACGGTCTGCAAGGTGCTCCCGTGTCTGACTAATGCAATGCAGACGTGTCTGGGATGGAGCCACATACACCCTCCTCCTTTCACCCCAGCCAGACTTTCCTTATCCTAGTGCAGCCTGAGCCCAGCACCTTTTATGCACCTCTAGCTATGACTTATGGACTTCTGCAGGAGAGCGAAGCACTGGAATGCCTTAGGGCAAGTGATGTTTTCTATTTGTGTTTGGGGTTTTTTTAATATATTTTATTTTAACATTTTATTTTATTTTATTTTATTATCTTATAAAACAGCTTAATCAATGAACTCAAGCAGGTAGTAGAAACTGACACTTCTGTTTATGGGGAAACTTTTGAGATTTATTTTGGCCATTTGTAAGTAGTGCCAACGTCTGAGCTCTGAAGGAGGAAGAGATGGAAAATGACCTGATGTGCTTTTTTGGTGTGTGATGAGTCAAAATTTCCTTTCCTTTCCAGGGGCTCTACAAAGCAGAAAGGTGACAGGATTGTCCTATTTATCATGCTTTTTGTGCATCTGTGTGAAATTAAATAGATTATTCCATATGAATTCCAAATAAAATATATGGCTAAAGTAAATTTTACTTATGGATATTGATTGTATTGACTGAAACTTTCTCCTTACAAATCCCCTTGTTTGTATAACAGAAGTGTTATGACTTGGCTAAAAAAGGATGTGTATAATGAATTTCAGCATTCCATATTTTACTTAATAGTGAACTGAAAAGCTTTTATTCTTCAGAGATTTGTGTTCTGATTCCCAATAAGGTGGTGGCAGTGGGGGGAATTATTTGTCTTTTTTTCTTTTTTTTCAATAGTAAGACTTAGTATAATCCTGGGCTGGTTTATTGTAGATTTTCTCTACAATCCTGCCTGCATTTTTGCACTCAAAGAAACTGCAATACGAAAGGTAGAACAATTGTTGAAACCTGTTCCTGTATCCTCAGCAGAGTACAGAAATTGGATTTCTGATTTCATCCATACTAATAAAGAAACCCCCTCTTTTTCTTTTTCTTTTTTTTTTTCTTTTTAGAAATTTGCTAAATAATGTTTATCTTATGTTGATCAAGAACATCAGTATTTGTTAATAATGACATGGAAGGACAAAATTAAATGCAAAAAAAACCTAAACCCCAAAATGCATTAGTCTACATTCTCAAGTGAGTAAAGTTAAATTACTCCCATACTACTCACCTGAGGTGATGGCATATTGTTTATTTTTTGCCTCTTGCTGCAATCTCCTGTCTTCATCACATACAAGGTTATATATCTCCTCACAGGAGAGTTTTGTTACAAGCATAATCATAAGCATAAGACAATGATAGCCACTTAAAATCTTCAGCACCTGCAAGGCTACCTGTCTTCCTCTCAGTTGACTCCACAGAGTAGGTGTTCCTAACTCCTATCCCTAGGTAGTCAAATGAAGACAGGTGGAATGAATTTGGACCAGTGTTCCCAGGAAATATTCAGGGAGAGGCTGTTAGCCCAGAACACATACCCCTAGTCTAGAGAGAAAGAGAGAGGCAGCAGAAGAAACATTGGGAAGATATTGTGAGGTTCAACGTCAACTAGCAGATTATGCTCAGTATGTGCAACATTAATGATAATGGTCCAACAGGTACACCATCTGGTTCACCACAAGGCTCTGCAAGTAGAAAACCTAGTTTTTAGAAGAATAAGTTTATGTAGATGTGGAAACTCTGTAGAGCACTGGAAACAAAACAAAATAAATCATCTAACATAACACTTCAAAGTCAATTTAATTTAGTAGCAAGTTAATATATGTCAATGATAATTAAATATGTTGTGCTTACTGTCAGTAGAAATGAGAGTTGAGGTGGTATGAGGGCTTTAACCGAAAAGTTTTAATCTGATTTATTTATGATTCTCCAGTTTTTAACTTTTAGATTTAAAGGGGAACTTTTAGGAGTAACAATGGCCAAACTGTGATGCATCCTGTTCCACTGATAACCAAGTTCGAACTGCAATCTATTTCAATCTGCTTTTGTCTGCAGTTTAAAATATGCAATGTTCAGAACTCCTCTGTTTCTCATTGAGCTGTAAATATACAGAATAAAAAACTTTTTCACATTTTACAGTCTACAGAGATGACAGGCAGAGGGTGCAAAGGACTGACTGGCTCTACACTGTAGCTGATGGGTGGGTGTAGGAGCAGTTTTACACACAAAACTCTACCATCTCCCAGTCACATGGCAGACTCATAATCTGCAGGGTGCATACCTGGGCAGGCATGAGTGGGGCACAATTTGCTGGACTAACTCAAGCGTGTAAATTCGCATATATTCCAGTTCTCTCTGAGGCTGCACAAATATATATGTATATACATATGTGCACATGCATATAAATGGAATTCTCCATGGCAAGTTCATTTTGTCCTGAAGAGCCTCTCTTCAGCAAATAGTTATGGAGATCCATTTTTCATCCTGCTGGATACTAGGAGTCTAAAGCACCAGACAAGTAACTGAGCTCATCAGGATCAAAAATCTTTGGCAGAATCAACAAAGTAAACGCAGATCTCTTCAGTCACGGTTTTTGCTGCCACAAAGTGTATTATTTTACCTTTACCTCATCAGTTTGGTAACTATGACGGTGGTCTTAATATGTGAAACCCAGATATGACACTCAAATGTTTCAAAGGGCCTGTCTAGACAGTTCATTCTTACGCCACGGGTAAGCACCTAATCATTCTGTGCCTTAGTTTACTGATCTGCAAAATGGGAATAGGCTGAATCTGGCCCTAACTCCGTGAAAAATTCTGTCAGCTCCACTGACTGCATAAAAACTTAAGGATTTGGCCCTGTGCTGACAGTCAGTAAGCTGGAGTGCAAATGTTCTACATGTGCTATTTGACCTCTACAGTTGAGGATTTAAAACTTTAATTATAGGAACGAGAAGATGAGAACAGATTCTGAGTTAGCTACTTTTTTTGAATAGATATTCAGACTCCAGGGGGAATAGTGATTTGCAGGCTCATTGAGGGAGAAAAAGGATGTCCTTTCTTTCCTAGGTGTATGGGGGGAGGAACAAAAGGGGGCCTTGATACTGTTCCATTAAAATAAATCACTTCTCAATCCAGGCGAGAATTTGTATCAGAATATTTGATAATCGAAACTTTACCAACAAGAGCAAATCAGAGAGGGCATTTGATTATGCAGGGCCAGATCCTGCTAAACCTCCCTCAGAGGTGTCTTACTGAATTCAGGAACGGATCAGTATGCAGAAAGTTACCTGGATAAGGCTGTTAGACAGTGTAGTCTATGAAAGAGAGAGCTGTGTCGCTTCTTTGTTCTGGGGAGAGTTGGCAGTGGACAAATTACAAGAGTACTAATCATACAGCCCGACCTCCAGCTGCCATTGAAATCAGTGAAAAAAATTTTCCTTTGACGCCAGCAGAGACAAGACAGGATCCTTAGGGTTAATTAATTAATTACTTTCCAGAAAATACTTTGAGATCCTTTGATGTAGAGTTTCTATATAATGGCAAAGTGGCATTGTAATCCAGACAGATATTTAGAGAGCTGTCATTCCTTGATACCAGAATTCAATCATTATAATTTAGTAAATCTGCTCATTTCCTTCCATTAGGGCAGAGAGGTATTTTTAGGGTTTAAATTCTGTAAACAACAGAAGCAGTAGTTTGGGAACAGGGGAGGGAATGAAACTAGTAAAAGATTTGGTCGATTGGTCTGTCTAGAAACAAAATGTGACATAAATATGCTGAAACAGTCAAATACTTTGCTGAGACATTGTCTTAAGGGTGTGTGCGTGTGTGTGTGCATGGAATATTCTTACTTGATCAGTAGGATATTCCTTTCTGGAATTGAGCTACACACAATATAGATTTCAAAAGGCAAAAACCATACTACCATCGCTAACAAAATATTCCAAAAGATAAAGTCTTTTCTTCCTTGTTTTGTTGGGTTTTTTTGGTAAAGTTTGAAGAGAAAAATAACTTTGAGTACCACAAACCAATTCTCCCCTTCTCACTACCCCACCTACATTTTTAAAGTTAATCCACTTCTATGTATATAATTATACGCACAACCATGCACTTATACACATATTCTCACAGCTTTACTTTCTGTGTCATTTTCAGATTCTTAGAGAGAAATTACCCCAAAGTACCCCTGAAAATAAACTTATAAGCCTGAATATATATATATATATTTAGAAGACATAAAGAAAGTTAAATTTCCTGCCCCAAATTATTATTAGCAGTAACAAATGACCTGTCTGCATTCTCTTTCAGCTATAGATTGCAGTACATCTTATAAGCAGTCATTTAGTTTTGTAACACCCTGACAACGTTGTGCAATATTACCATTCCCACTTTATAGATGAGAAGAACCAAGGCAGAACGATTAAACAAGTCACCCAAAGTTATACAAGGTCTGGGGCAGAGCCAGGAATAGAATCAAAGTCTCTTGAGTCCCTGACCTTCATATTAAACACAAGATCATCCTCCCTCTGTTTCTAGTTAGAGCATTCAATTCACCCCATCTGGTGTGCATGTGTAATTTGTACCGGAGGGGTAATTCATCCCTAGAGGAGGGCAGGCGGGGCTTGCAAGGGGTGTCAGCTGTGAGCTCAAGATTTTCACAGCCTGAACATTCATCGAAATGAGAATTTGTCCCAAGGAGCATCTCTGGCAAACATATAAAAAGGGGCAATGCAAAATTCTGTTTAGACCTCTCTAAGCTTTTAGAAGGTGATTTTCCTCAACTGTTTTCTTCCTTTGATTGCAAAGCTAAAAATTAAGTTTATCTCTCTATAACCTCAGGCTTCATTTACTGTCTTAAAACTGTCATTTGGTGTTGGGACAGGTGATCATTTAACGTCTTCTTCTTAACCCTGCAGGGGACAGGCTGTTGATGGTGAGTGTGTGCTGCTAGAACCAATCCTTTACGTGGCCTTCACATGCTTAATTAACCAGTGCGAAACAAATGCCTCTCAGCTATCAGTGTCATCTTTGGAACTCAGTAGCGTTCCTTCATAAGGAGCACTAAAGACTGGAGGGAAATAATTGCAATAACATTAAAAAGAACCTTAAATTATGTGTGTGTGTGTGCATGCACATGCACATGTATACACAAGAATGTACATATTGTTCGGAAACTATATAGAAGTTCCCACTTCATATTTTAAGAAAACCTCTCTTGGAAACAGCAATTGTTTCTTTTCATGGCAGCAATTAGAATCCAAAACTGATCTAATGTGGTAGGTTGTCCTGGGAAGATTCCCAGCCAGATGGCTCAAACTCAGGATCTTCAAATTAGGATAAGAATCCTAACTTTTTGATGCTTACCTAAAATGCAGTATTAAACTTGTTTCGATTCATCTAGAACTAAAAATTAAAGCACACATTGGCAGAAGGTGGACCTGTCCATTCCCACTTCTGCATTTTTAAAATATTAGCCACAAAAAAATGAAACTGATTATGCTCTCTAATCTGGTTCACTGATGATGTAATCCTGCTGTCATCAAGAGCTTTCCTCCAGATTCATGTCACAGATACTGAGAATCAGGCTCAGTATCTATGCTTAGAGCAAAAAGCAAGATAATTTGATTTGTTGTTTGGCATTACAACAAGCAAAGTGTCACTCACTTAAACCCATAAGTTTTACAGTAATATTGGGCCACTTCCTGCTGAGGTTGAAGTCAATGAGTGTTTTCCACGTGATTTCAGTAGTCAATAGGCTCATATTTGCTTTAATATTTTTCTTTCCCACAGGAGCAAACCTCTTCTAGTGACTTCCCCTAAGGGGTCTAATCAAGCAAACCATTATTGACAATGTGTTTTCCTGAGTTTGGCCCTTAGCAGCACGGAGCAGGAGGTAAGAGTAGCTGGAGGGTAGAGGAGTCTCCTCTCGCCTGTGTGGAGCTGCCGAATCCTTGCCCCTCTTGCAAGCCTGCAATACTGTCTGCTTGATCCAGGTGTGTGGAGAGGGGACAAAATATGCCTTCAGCCTTCTTCAGTACCTTGGCAGAGACTTCAGTTTGTTATTCCACCCCTGCCCAAGACCACCTCTAAAAGGAACATCTTGGAAACATAATATGTTTGGGGGCCAATGCCTAAACAGGTGGAGATTGTACATTCACCCCTTTCTCTTCCCCATTCTCAGCCTTTCCCCAGATCAATAACTGTGCAGAGAGATTGGCAGCATCTGTGCCTGCTCAGGCACAGATTTCTTCAGAGAAGATGGAGCTACTCATATGAGTAAAGCTGAGCTGGATTGGGCCCAAATTTAGTATTAAATCCTGGTAGTTCCAGAACTGTAGCTTTAACAAGGCTTATTTGAGACGAAGGCACATTTTTCAGTGCTCATAACAGCAGCAAGATTCTTATTATACAACATTTAAAAGCAATAATTTCTGCAGATTTAACCTCATAGATTTTCTAATACAATAAAATTAAATTTAAAAAACCCTGAATGCGGCAGATATAACCCCTTCATGTGCAATTAGCAAATTTTAAATAGAAACTTTAATATTAACATTATTCTTTATGCCTCGATGAGTGGAATATTATTTAAATTGATATGACATAAGAGGATATAAATAATTCCTAAGTGTAGATCTAAACTAGAATTTCAGACCATATTGAAATGGCGAAACATTATCAATTCCCTATTTCCCAATGTATCATTCATTACAAGCCTGGTGACACATTTTTTTCAAAGAGATTAAATTAGCATTAGAGTGCTGATAAACATTATAAATAAATACAAAAAGCTATTCTGAAAATCCAGTGTAACATAAAATAAATGCCTATGCTCCACCTAATTTCATCTTTCTGGTAGCTGAGAAAGTGTTGCAAACAGACACATAAGTTGAAAGTGGACCACTGCTCTCTTCACTGCAATAAAAATATAAACATATTAAAACCTGGAAATGTAATTTAATTAAGGACAATTCTTTATTCCAAATAAACCTATATTTCATAATAGAGAGAACTAAGATTGTAATTTTTACTAAGGAAAATTAATTAAAAAGGTTCCCTGTGCTGGTTTGTACAAGTTAGATGAAATAGTTGTTTTCTCTTCCACGAGGTATAAGAGTAAACCTATAAAATCATGACAATCTATGACCAGAAAAAGCCCTATGATCCATATATATTTTTTATCAAAGCAATAAGGTCAGCCCGAGGAAATCAAATGTATTCCAATCTGAGTTGTTACTTTCCATTGACTATTTTTCTTCACAATTTCAGGATTGGTTGGGTTTTTTTGTTTTTTTTTTTTTTTCGTTTGGTTGGATTTTTGCTTGTTTATTTGTTTTTTGCTAGGTACTTCATCAAGAAATATACAGCTAATGAATGTTATCTTTTTGTGTGTGATGGCAACATATCCAGCAAGTACCTGACCTGTGTAATTTCTGTGCAAAGTCACTTCCGGCTACAGGTCTTTCAGATTATTTTAGGTGAGTAGTTTAGCGTACAAATCAAGCAATCCTTTGCCAAAATTTCCTGTAAATTTAGTAGGATTAGGCCTTTGCAAAGTGACATTTGATTTCTGCTTCTTACTAAGCAGATATGAAGCAAATGACCATCAATGGTCAGGTATTACCTAAAACTTGCTTTCTTCAAGATGTTTAATAAAGAAGTTTATATGAGTGAGGAAAACAATATCTTGCCTAAAGCTTCTCCCTCTACGTCCCACAGTGGTCTTCAGAAAGTCAGAATAGATTTTCCTTCCCAAGACTATCAGGGCAGAATAATTAACCCATGGTAAAGTTCATGGTTGCTTGATATCTACAGCTACAAATGCAGACAGCATTCATCTCTGAGAGATGAACATCACTTTCCCATACCCTCAATTCAAGGTCAGAGTTTTTCCCATTTAATTCTTAAGGTTATGTTACAACCCAGTCTCTCATTTGATATTATTCTTTAGTGAAAAATCCACTTTCCAAAATTCCTCAAAATTTGAATCACCTGAAATAAGCCGGACCCAAGTCACAACACAAGAAAGAGAGTGAAGAAGTGGTCTCAACAGACCATGCCCTGTTGATGGTGCTGAATGACATGTTGTTTGTTGTGATGGGCAACTTGTGTACATGCCTCACCCGTGTGACAGCCAGTAAGCCCAGGCATGCACGCAGGTGCTTATATCCCTAATAATTACCTTGCAAATTACCTGAGTCTTAAACTCTTCATGAAATTATAAATGCCTGTAATTCCATGACCTTGCCATCATAAATTCTTACAGGCCCCATGGCCATGTCTTCACCAAGAGTAAATTGCCAGAATGACAATGAAGTTGATAGAGTTATACTGAATAGACAGAGTTAGTGCATCTCAGAGCCTGCAAGTCAAAAATAACTAAAAAGAAAATAAATGAATGCTGAAAGGAATAGGTAGGTGAACACAGGACTTTGAAGATTAACAGAAAGAATATGGTCTTACATGGAAACAAGAGAAAAAGACAGGGAAGGAGGGAGGGAAGAAGGCTCAGGGTTGGGAGTCCTGAGAACCCAGACTTCCTTCTGGCTGTTGTTACTTAACTATGAGCGTTAAAAACCAAACCAAACCAAAACACGCAACACTTGCCTCAGTTTAGTTTCTCCATGAGTTAAATCACAATGCAAAGATACCTTAATATTCGCATTCCATAGGTTGAAAGAGAGAGAGAGCTTCTCTACCTCAAGGGTTCGTAGAAGAATAATCCACTTTCAGTTATAAAGCACCATAAGAAGGCAGGCGCTTCACAGTAATCAGGAGAAAATAATTTTATTTTCTAATACATATCAAAACTTGCAGGCTTCCCAATCTCTCTGATGAAATAGAGCTGTTCTGCATAGAACACTTCTCAGTACTACCACTAGTTTTCGAAGTTTCTGTGGTAATTGAGTAATGGAAAAAATAACAAAAATATCCCAGAACCAACATGAACTCTGTTCTTTCTGCGGCTAAGAGTAGAATGGCAAATAAGGGGAAGTGCTTCCAGACAGACAAGCTAATCAACTATATACTCTGAAGCATAAGATTTGATTAACCTTAGTGTGTGCAGGTACAAAAGCTGCTCTGAAGGTAACTTTCTTTTCTTCTTCTTTCCTTTGAAGTGATAGGGGCATGTTTTCAGTCTAGCTCTGGTCACTATTTCCTATTCTGTATGATCAAGCATACAGTCTTTGTAATGACATCCACTATACGCACGGCACTTTGAAAGCATAAAATAACTCACTAAACCAGTCCAGGCCTTTTAAGGACAGGCAAAGTTCTTCCTTTTGACCAGGACAAAATTAGGAGAAACAAGTGTTAGGGATTCTAGAATATGTATTGCAACCAAAGGCTAGCCCCATAGTATGTTTGGCATTGCACATACTTCAAATATAAGGAAATTCATGAGTTGAACTATTAGATGTCTGAAGGCACACATTGGAAATGTGTTTGGCCTCTTAAAGTGTTTGAAAAACTCAGACATATAGTGCCTCTTGGCTGTCTGTAAACATGATCCCTCCAAAATACACGAGCAATGCAGCAAGCTGCTCACAATGTTAACAGATCAGCAAGAACATGAATATGGTGAAAGAAAAATGGTTCCAAATTCCTAACTGCTATTTCTCCTTTCTCTGTGTTAACAGCAGCATTATCCTTCAGCAGTGCTAAAGCAGGAAGGTTAGCTTTGTTTTTACTCCAGGGCTGGTGTAACAGAACTGGCCCATGTCTAGTTATGCACTTCAATGGTTAGACTTTATCATAAAGAGAAATTCAGCCTTCCGTGGATTTGCTTCTCCTAGTCTTAAGGGAGTCTCATAGTTGGCTCCTGTTGTACTGAGTGGATAATACTAAGTGATCATTTAATAAAATATTGAAATGTAAATACTTAGGCACAGTTAGTCGCTCAGATTTCCTGAATAATCACCCCCATGGAGGGAATGAACACAGCTCTACACATAAAGCATTCAAGGGAAAAGCCATCAGAAAAGGTTTCTCTCTTTCAACAACATGCAAATTAGTTTCTTAGCTCTGTAGGGAGGAAGCAGAACCAGCCCTGCAATCTGTGAGAGAAGAATAATACTCCTAAATCCTAAACAATACCGCCCTGTGATATTGGCTGGACTGGTAGATCTAGTTCAGAATTTGCAAAAATGTGAGAGGAAATAGATGGAAATATTATCTAAAAAAACTTCTAGGATGGTGGATAAAGAGCAGATCGCTTTATTGTGAGCTGTTTGGTGGAGATCGGTAATATTGGCTGTCTGCAGTTCTGCGCTTAGTGCATTTTGCTATGAAAACTATCACCCCTGTAATGAAGAGCTAGCACCTTATGCTACACACACATACACACACACACATATGCATGCACACACACGCATGCACACCTTGAAATGGGTTAGCTGGGTTATCAGACTGCTCTAAAAAACTTTTGGAATGTGCAATGGTGCAAAACAATGAGCATTTCCACAGGTTTTCCTTTGTTTAGGAGCTTTTTCTTTTCATGGCTCATGCAACTCACTTTTGCCCACTGGGATGTGTCTGCCATTGGAGCCAGCATTGTGTCTGGTGTGTCTTCTGTTGGCTTAGTCCATCACAGTGCACCAGCTCCTCTTTCTCTTTTAGTATATGGAACTCTTTTCTTACTCCCTTGCATCAAGGTCTCTGTGTGTCCCTTATTCTCCACTCTCACATCTCATTTTCTTCTGTTTTCTCCTCAAGCAGGGGTGTTCTGTGCCTGCCATTCAGCTGATTTCAAATCTCTGTTTCCCCATACTTGCTTACCTCCCTTGTCCTTTACTTCTTCCCACGGAAAATGTACATATCAGTCATTCTCCTTTTCATCTCCCTTGGGAGGGCAGATATTTCTCTCTGCCAAGTTTCCCAGTCCTCACACTACCAATCCATACTGCCCCTAAATTGCTCCATGTTTACAGTCCCATTTTTATTCCAGTCCCTACCACAATTTTTATTTATCTTTAAACTCCATAGGAAATAATGAACAATTTTAGATGATACTAGCAAGAAGAATAAAACTGAGTCTGTAAGAGCTCACAGGAAAAATGGAAATAGATGATTCTTCCATTTAACAAACACAGGACTGACACTATCCAGTGGTTATCACTTGAACAGTAACAAATTTAAAGGAAAAAACCCCAAAACATTAAAAATAAAATTATAGTGGCGGTGGTAAAATCTGTAGTGCTGGCAATTTGAAAAGATGTTTTCCTTCTCCTTCTCCTTCTCCTTTGTTTAATATCCATTTTAATTCCATGAAGTATTAACTCAAAGCTTCATGAGCTGATTCTATGTTCTATAGAAGATTGTGCTGCACGACTATGATAGCTTTCTTACATTATAAATCATGTAAAGGTTTATAACAGAGGGTGATTTTAATGGCTGCCATGAATGGTTTCTTTGACTGTTACAAGACTATAGAAGCTGGGGGGCCTACTAAAGTGATGTGAGATTCTTTGTGTCTCTCATGCAAAGTATAGCTTTTCCCCAAGCCCATTGACAAGCCAGATCAAATAGAAAAAAAAACTAAAATGAAGCAGTTTTCTTTCTCTTTCCCTTTTTTTACTGATCACGGTATCTTATTTTCTAAGATACCTCCTGTAATTAAAACAGTGGGACAACTTCTCTTAAATTTTATTTTTAAGAATGTTTTATTAATGCTAATTAATGTTATATTTCAATATTGGTTGGGAACCTCAGTCATACATCAGGATCAGATATATATACTTCTGGAGTACAGTACACTGCCCAGTCCCTCAGGCACTGCTTTTTATGCTACCCCACTGAAGCAAAAGAAACCACGCACAACTATGACCAATGCAAGAAATAAGTGGAAGAAAATCCTTTCATTTGGAGTAAGAGGGTAATTTCCTGATAGTAAGCTTCATTAGGATTAAAAATAGTTGGACAAACAATACTATGAAGTCCTCCTTATCTAGGGAGCTCAAAACTGAGATGGAAGAAGACCAGAACAGCCCAGGGGAAGAACACCCTGACGAGGGACTGGGAGCAACTTAGCAGATACTGTCTTCCACTAGTCTATGTGGTTTAGGACTGCCAGCGATAGCATGGGTTGTTTCTGGCAGTCTGTTTTACCAAGTAGTGAACAGAAATCTTTGTTAAAGAAATTTTACTTCTCTGTATTTGCTTGCCATTCCTACTCACTAAGAGGAATGTTACCTTTCAAACTTTATCACTCTTAC
Source organism: Stercorarius parasiticus (assembly GCA_013396915.1). Classification (NCBI taxonomy): domain Eukaryota; kingdom Metazoa; phylum Chordata; class Aves; order Charadriiformes; family Stercorariidae; genus Stercorarius; species Stercorarius parasiticus. The sequence continues at coordinate 155,035 of VWZL01004245.1, read as the reverse complement.
AGCACTCCTGCCAAGCTTACTGTCTCTGGCTACAAAGGTTCTCTTCAGTTTTATCATTGTAACTTGTGCTTTTCCTTTTAAAAGTGTCTTCAATGACTTGGCTTCAATGACTAGGCGATTTTTTAAATCTGTAACATGTTGGCCCATTTGCAGTCAGTTGGGGATTTACCGAGATGCAAAGGCTCTGGAACAAAAGCATCCCTACCTGGATGAGTATGTTTGATCCAGGTCTTGTCAAATGCTCAGAAATGGTTATTCCCTTTGCTTCAAAGACTAATGACAAATAACTTCCAGTTTATTAAGGCTTTTTGGACATTGTAGTCTTTTCTATTCCTCCAACATAGACATTTTTGAAGTTCGTGGGAATATAGGATATCAGATAAAGAAAATAGTTCAGGGTTTGAAATGAACCCAAGGAACTTTTGTCTTCATTTATTTGATAGTTACCTTCTAATTTCTTTCGAAAACAATCACTAGCCAAATCTCATGATTTTTTATGCCTCACAGTATTAAGGATTTTTCTTGAAGGCTAAACCTAAAAATTATACCAGTTATCAATAAAGTACATAGAGTAATCTCTAATACAGAAAACACAGCTGGAAGATATGTTGAGAAGCCAAGTAGCCCATCCTCAAGGACTCAAATCTACTTCCTCTAGGAAAGATCAATTCTATCCACATCATTCCTTTTTAGATTCTTGAAGACCTCCAGTGATGAAGAGCCTAGAGCTTTCCTTCACTAATCATCCCAGAACTTCACTATCATTATCTCAGGTATTTCTGTTCTTCCATTACTTTTTCATAAAGTGTCTCCGTCCTCTTGTGTTCTCTCTGTGATGAACAGATAATTTCCTTTCTTCCTTTCCTTCCTTAAGTTAGAGTTTAAAATTACAGCTAAACCTTTACTACTTCTGAGTGTCTTCTCTGCTAAGATGAAGTGTTTGTATTTTCACACAAAGTGAAGTCCAAAACAGCTGCAAACAAGAGTCACTTCATAAATTGCTTTCTAATTCAAATTCATATTCAGGGTTCTCTCCTGTCTCAACCAGCTTTTTCTGAAAAAAAATATTTTTGTTTATGAAAGATGTAATATAAAACTCAGCACATTTTCCTATTTCTTCTCCCCTTCCAGATTTTTGTATAACAAACAAAAACTCTCAAATAAATAACTAACAAAAAAATGACTTATTTATAATTAGAAATGTTTGGTTACCAGATGGTCCAAAGTATATCTTCACATAATAGGATCTCAAGTACGGTTTTAACTCTGCGGGAACAAACAGCAGAATATTAATAAAATGTCAATTAGTTTAATTTAGTCTCATATCTATTGAATATATATATTGGCACCTACATGGTTTTAATTTCATTTTGGGATTCCAGCTGCTATTGAACGCAGAAAACTTTTAAACAAGTAAATTAAAAAAATTGCAAAGACAAATAAATATGTCAAAGGGTGGAAAGAAATAATTTTAAATGAAGCTGACAAGATGCTTTACTGGGAATGTAAGAATTTTTGTGCATCTGCATTGTTAATATCCTTGATTGTTTTCTTTCTGACCTTAAGCTGAAAGTCTTATCCAAATTCAAAATAGTTTTCGTTATCAGCATGATCCTGAAATATTCCAAAAGTCAGTGTTTCTCCCCACTCCCCACTCCGCTTTTACAGGCTCCTTAAGTTTTTTTGATGCATGGGTAGATTTTTTGTATAGTTTATGCAAAGTCAGACTTTGTTGACTCCTCTGAAGTCCATTCTTAGTTCCTAGACTGGAAGTCACTGTTTTAGGTATTTTTTCTGAACCACAGTTGTGTTAAAAGCATCTCAGAGAAATTCAACAATTATAATAAACTCACTGTGAGTTAGTCACAAGATTGTATTTGACCTTCTCAAACACAAAGTATTTGAAGGATCAGGCTGAGAATGGATGATGAGGGCAAATATATCAAACTGAAACTTAACTTTACCTGTTGTACTGGATCTGAGTGGGATGGAAATAACTTTCTTCACATCAGCTTGTATGGTGCTGTGTTTTGAATTTGTACCTAAAACAGTGTTGGTAATACACCAATGTTTTGGCTGTTGCTGAACTGTGTTTGCTGTGTCAAGGTTTTCTCTGTTTCTCACTCTTCGCCTTTGCAATGAGTAGGCCGGAGGTGGGCAAAACATTGGGAAGGACACAGCTAAGACAGCTGACCCAAACTAACCAAAGGGATATTCCATACCACGTGACATTGTGCTCGCAAATAAAAACCGGTGTGTTTGTGTGGGGGGGTTGTCTTCCAAGTTAACTGTTGCTTGGAGACTGGCAGGGCACCAGTCTGATTGTGGGAGGTGGCAATTACCTTTGTATCACTTGAGTCTTCCCCCTCTTCTCTTGAATCATGAGTTTTCTTGCTTTTCCTACTCTTGTCCTTCTTTTGAACAATGCTACTCTTACTTTCTCACCCATCCTGTAGGGGACAGGAGTGATCAACAATCTGGGTGGGTGCTTTGTCGCTGGCCGTGGTCCACTCACCACAGATCTTAATCAGTTGCAGCAAGGGATGCAAAATACAACTGGTAACGGACTCTGCTTGATGATTAGCCAGGGCTGAGCTCAATGCTATTGTAAAAGTACTGTAAGTACCTGAGTCCATTGGCATTATATCTACCTACAGCATTAGCATTGAGTTATATATATCGAGTATCAAGAGCTTTTTGTTTTCTGACACACACTGGCTGTGACCTGTCTGTAGCCTGGGCTTGATAAATCGACATTGCTCCTAAGAAGAGCAAAAGTGGTGTTGCTTGATGTAGGGCTAAGCTGTCATACGTCGACTCTCTGCACATCAACTCTGATACGAGTTCATACTGCAGGCATGGGTCTGATTTTAGGGTTTGAGATAATCTAGGATTCATTCCACCCAAGTTCCAAAACTTATACTGAGGTGCCCCACTCTCACTGAGGTGAGAAAAATTACTATGTCAGTGGTGATTGAACTCTGAATTAAGAATAAGCTCAGATCTGTGCTTAAATTACAATGTAGTCCTAACCTTTAATTTAAAACTAGAAATGTCTACACAGGTAGATGTCAAAAGTGTCTGCATTAAAGAAAAACCCTTAAGACAGTATTTCAGGATTAGTTAACTTTCCGTCTGTGCTGCAGCATGAATTTCAAGCCCTGCACTTCTATGAGAGTTCAGAGGAGAACATCCACAACTGTGTCCTATGTAGGATAACTCCCTCATTTCAACTTAAAGTGCTGTCCCAGAAGAGTCTAACCTCCTGTCCTTGTAGTGCTGGATGTTACAGTTATGCAGATAGCTCTCTCTTTCCAGTCTCCATTTTCTTTTATTTTCACCCTTTTCTGTGAAGACAAAACACACAATTTCACACTCTCTGGCTATAGTAATTTCCTTTAGGGAAGGATGAAGTACTAAGGTGAACACAGCTATCACTGCATTATCTGAGTCGAAAGCATGCACAGTACATAGCGGAGGTGCTAACAGAAAGGACCTTGGTCCCCTCCTTCCCTCCAACTCTTTTCCCAAGAAGAAATCCATTCCTGTATTTCAGGCATACTGTGCTTTTTTGACCATCAGGTTGCTCCATTTATAATTATTTTTTTTTCTTGGAACTCATATGTATTTTACCTCTAGATAAAAGCCCATGTGCTTGTACTCTTATCAAAGCCCATAGGATATTTTATCCAGGGCACAGGTTTTTGCTGTGCTGCATTGCACTGGAATTGCTGATGGCACTTAAATCTTACGTTGCCAGGGGATAGTTTTGTTTATTTCTGTGATCTAGATACTGCATATAACCCAGAACCATCTGCAGCCACACTGGCTGCAGAAACGTAGATTAACACTATCTCTGACACTTGGATCTTGGAGATTTGTTTCAATTATTATTTGTAGGATGTTCCAACAAAGAACAGAGCCCTTTCCACTTCGGGCTGTATAGACATGCAGCAAGGGATGGTACTTACTCTAAAGAGTCTACAACATAAATAGATAAGAGTGGGGAGGGAAAGCTTACTCAGAGACTTGCCTAAAGTCACACTGCAGGGAAGAGCTAGGAATAGCATCTAAGTCTCCTGATCCCCTCAAGTCTGTTGCTTTATTCACTAGGCCATGTTGTCTCCCTCCATTTAACTCCCTTCTCCTTTACTTTATTCTACTGGATAAAATTCATCAAAACAGGTTCCTATATGCAAATAAACATTCAGTTAAAAGGGGAGCAAAACCCTACAAAAAACAACCCTCTGGAAAAACACTCCTTCTATAGATATGTTACAATGCTCTTTGAATAAGGTAGCAGCAATATTCATAACTTTGCCTCTGGGGTATTTGTATAGGGAACTTGAATGTATTTTTATTTGTAGTCTTTGAAACAGTGGTGAGTTTAAGATAACATGCAGTTTGGCCTGTATTGTACGCATGTGCATGTTTACTAGGAACTTGTCATCTGTGGGATAAAGGAAAAGAGTGGCATTGGGGTGAGAGGGGGAGAAAAATAAAAGTCTTTCAATATTTCTCATTATTTCTTTTAAATACTGTGTATGCCCAACATCAATTTAAAGAATTTCCCTTAAGTTCAAAGCTAATTAGCATGGTATCCCCAGACGTCTCCTGGTATTGCACTTAAACTCTGCTGGAAGATTTTATTTATTCATTTATTTTTATATTTATTTATTTATTTATTTTATTTTTTCAAAACAAGATGAAGATTCAAAGAGCCTTAAGTAAAATTTCTCAGTCACATGACGCATGCTTGACTACTGGGCATTCCTCATATCTCCCATGCTTTTTCTTCTTAGTTAGTGATTTACACGAGTGTAAATAAAAATCACATTAATGCACAGGTTGTTTTATAAACTGGGGATCTTGTACAGCAGTGAGCATGGAATGCTGTAAATCAAGCTTCTGGGATTGTCCTCACTGGAAAAGGTTTTGTTGGTGATCTTTGCAGAGGACGTCTAAGGTGGTATTTTTATTATGTACAACAAAACCAAGATCCATTTGCGACATTTTCCTTGAGTTCTTCTGCATTCTGTGTAAGCAGAAGCCTCAATCTGAGAAGAGCCACTTCAGTGTTGTCCCTAAAGTGATTTCCTAGTGGGTGCTGAGCACACCTGTAAGGAGGGCTGTGCTGTGATCACTGCTAGCAATGAGCTTCCTTCCCCTTTGACACAAGTCCCACAATTTGCAAAAGAGGGTCCATAAACTCCATCGAATGCTATATCCTTAAATCGAGTTTGAACGATGTATCTCAGAGAAGACAGTTGTGAGGCATCAGCAGTGAAATCTTTCTATGGGCTCAGGGACATGTGTGATAAAAATACTACCGGCGGTTACTCTGGTGGGAAAAGCTACCTACTGATCAGAAAGACGATTACATAGCTAGCTCATTTGATATCTGAGTTCAGTCCTGTGTCTTCCCAGAGATTAGTTGTGTTACTTGGGACAAGTCAGCTTCCCAATCATACAGCATCTCTGTTCTGCATGTTGCAAAATAGGGAATAACAACTACCCTTTGCCTTGTTTGCTTAAACAGCAAGTTCTGCAGGCAAGACAGGATTCTTTATTATGCATATGAACAACATCTGGCCTAGTGTACCAGGTGCACAAATCATTTATTTATGTAATTAGTTAAAACGTGAGCTAAACTGTGATAACAAATCCACGTAGACACTCTTAGTCCAGGATGAATATATGGTGAGTAAATTCCCTTTCTTTTAAAAGCTTAGCCCATATTACCTCATATTTGCTACAGGCTAAATACACGTGAGTTGTCCCAGATGAGTTGACACAGGATCATTCGTTATTCCTTTTTTTCCACATGTTCGAGCCTTTACACACCTGACTATAATGTTCTTAGTACAGTAGAGGAAGTTCACAGTGTTAGTTGTACTAGACTTGACTTTGGAGGATAATTACAACTCCTAACCCTTGCTTAGGCAGTGTCTGTTATTGCCCCTGAGATACTTCAGGGATAAGGAAATTGCAGGAAATTCAGTTCCTCCAGAGGAGCTTTTGCTCTCTGATCAATTAAATGTCAATGGAATAGGCAGAAATTTGGGGAAGTAAGAGCTGACAACCAGTGCAAAGACTACCTTTTCTGCACTAGTAAATGGATGCGTGTTCATTTATCTTCTGATCCAGAGCAAAGTCAAGCAGGTTATCTCACACCATCTGTGCTTTGCATTAACTTGTTTGTCTTCAAATTAGAATGGGGCAGAAGAGACAAGTTTTACATCCAGCTACAGTGCTCAGCTGAGATCTAGCAACCAAAAACATCATTTTCCAGAGATTATGGTGCTTGGTCTGTTTCAGCTCAGAGGTGCGTGTGCTGTAGATATAGCACATAACTAGTTAGACGAGAGCCAGGCAAGCCCAGCATAAACACAAAATATGCACAACTGCTACGGTTTTCCTGATAATTAGCAGAGTAAGTAAACATATTATCTCAGATACTTCTGCATTTTGAGTAGATGATGTATATCTAGAGAAGTACGCTAAATTTACTGGATTCACACCGGCAAAATGGTTAATTGTGTAACATCAAGCACAAGTGCTTAGCAGGAGCAGAAAATACTTGCTTTCATTCTAGAAATACAGTGATAGCAGATCCTTGCTATGTGTGTGTCATTTCTTCCCCTTTATTTTTTCTAATTCCGATTAAGTGCACCTTTAATGAAATTAAACCATTATTTTTCACTTGTAGTTCCTTCTCCGCATGTAGATTAAACTGTAAGGTGGTGTGTTGTGTTTTTTTCCCTTTGCTTTTTTATTTTTATTTTATTTTAGTTGTTTTGACTTTGTCAACCAACATTAAGCGGGACTGACTTTTCTTTGTATCTTTACTGACAAATCTATATTAATAACAACATCAATACTGTATTAAACCTGAACTATGGCAATAATTTGTAATCACACCAAAATTAGTAATGTCACATATCACATGGCAAATCATAGAGTATGGGATGTGGAACTACTATTAGCTTGGGTTATTATTACCTTATTATGGTCATATAAATAAGCTGTAATTCTGGGAATTTAAAGGTCATTCTGATTTATTCCGTTTAGTTTGTTTTGTGTTTAGAAAACTAATTAAAGAACAAACAACATGGTTGTATCACTCTTAATGGCAAATATGTGCAAAGGGGCTACTCATTCTGAAATCCAACAGAATAATGAACATTGTTATAATTTTCAACATTCAACATTACTTTCACTCAAAAATGATCATTTTTCCCTGGCTTTAAAATGGTTTCATGCAATTTTGCTCTTAATATTTTGAAAAGGATGTCCTCTGAATATTTCCCCTCAGGCCTGGAAGACTAAATGATGTCTATTTAGTTTGAGCTTTCAGAAAAATGACAAAAATAAATAAATACAGAGCAAAATAATAATCTCTGCAATAGCCTTTAATCCCCATGACTGACCTACAATTTGTTCACAAAGTAATGACTGTCAATTGTTTAATGTCTCCACAAAGCCTTACGCTGTGACGGCAATTCTTTTGCACTGCTTATTCAATTAAGTATCCAAGCTTATACTTATGCTCAAAACATTCTGCGATACCTTTAGCTTCAAGAGTCTTGAGCACCTATAAAATTGTAAGCCAGGTTTAAACACTTTGTTGAATAGGGAAGGATGTTTACTCTGTTTTGAGTATTTTGCAGAGTTGGACCACAGCGAATAATGCTGTTTTACCTGGCTCTGATTTGAAGCCTGCTCTAAGATGGACTGTGACAAATATTGACCCACAGAGCCCAGGGCATCACTACGAAGCATATTTGTGCAGAGGTAGATGAAGCTATTGGAGAGATTTCTATCTAATAAGTACAGAATTCCCAAAAAAATTAGTGTAACCATGACAAGAAAATTCAGATCCTGATTTTACATTAAAAAATGTCATTTCTCTTTCGGCCACCAATAGCAAAATATGCCTGCTTCTCCAGTTCAGGCCTTATGTAACAATGCTTTACTCCTACCCCTTTTTACAGCATCAAGATCAGTGTCAGATAAATGTCATATTCCTTACCACATTGGCATTAATATGAAGGCTCCCTGTATGAAAGGAGCCAAACGGAAAATAAAAAGTTTATTAAACTCGCGCTAAGAAGTAGCATTTCTGACTATATCAATCAACATTTTTATTTTGTGATTTTGGTTTAAAACTGAATATATCCATTTGGAAATGTTTCCCCAAGGCTGTGGGACCCTGTGGAATTAAAAGGTCACGTGCCCTTTTCAAAAAGAAAAAGAAAAAGAAAAAAAAATAATTCAAGACCCTATTTTTTCTTTCAAAAAATAATAATAATAAAAAATAATGATATATTTGGGGTTGTCCCACTGTTGAGTCAATTCAGCTTCCACTTAACCCTAAGGGGTCTTCTAGAATACTAGATATTAAGGCTGCAAATGATCTGTCATGTCAATCCAATCCATCTCCCTGCAAATGTACCGTCAATGTCCAATATGAGCCCATTACACAACACCACATGCAAAGGCAGGCTCCATACTGAGAGATATGGAATATGTGGCAAAGATCTCAAGTCAGCTTTGCATCCAGATGGAATTACAAGAGGCTGGTCGAGCCCCTAACTCCATTCTACTTTTGCCAGAGCCAGAAAACCTGTTGCTAACACAAATAATTATTCAATGTCTTATCTAGAAGCTGGTGTTTCTTCAGAGCTCAAGATTCTGGTGCTGGTGCCAAACATGTTTGGCAGGGGAGAAGTGGATGCCACTGGTGCGTCACCATCACCATTTCCCACAAATTTGGGGATGTCGCTGTAGCTCTTACTCAAAAAATGACCATTCCAGCTTATCCAGGGAGAACTGACAAGGTTATCACCAGAGGCAGGCTGCTAGAGGCCCCAGCTGACAATAAAAATGAATGTATGTGAACTTTAATATCCAAAGAGACAGCTACCTGCTGGAAGCACTTGCCTGGAAGAGGTATAGGGACTGAGGGGAACGCCTGTATAAATATAACCCTCTCCTTATCTCACCTCAGGAAGTTTTGAGGCTAACCCAAATCCTCAGTAGCTGGGATCTAAAAGGAAACACAGGATTGTCCTTTTGTTATTGTCCTCTCAATAAATTTTCCACGTGGAAAATTGTTAACCCTGGCTGTTGCTTCTATGTCTGCTTATATGCAAGACCTCTGCCAGCAAATCAATCCTTACTTTGTAATGGCACTCACTTGACAAGATGTGTTTGGCTTAGTGCACTGCTATTTGTTCTGTGTGCAGCATCACAGAGGATGTGATGTGTAAGAAAACTGAACAGAGGAGCTTGTTAATATGCACAAACGACAGAGAGAAAAACAGGGTGGTGAAGTGGGGAAGGACTCAATTGCCCTTAGTGCTCTGTGACATACTGATGGTACCCAATGCTGGTTTAAAACAAAAATACATAGAGACAATGAATTCTGAAGCCACTGTGTCTTTCATAAATACTAGTCTTTGTTTTACTCTGGTGGTGTGCCTTTGGCTTTATTCATTCATCCTCATTATCCTCTTTTTCCTTAATGAGAGCCTTCAGGTCTCCCAAATAATGGGTTAGGGAGCAGATTGCAGTCTTGGAGAACTAAGGAGGAAGGGATTTGACTGCTGACTAAGTAACACCTCAGGGCAGTGCCCTGAAAATGCTACGTGCACAAGCTTTCCTGACCCAGGGGGCACCGACCGTCAGAGACGTTTCCCTGAAGCACCTTCTCTCCAATGCATCTTGTTTGATCTGCCAAGTGAAGGAGCAAATGGAAGAGGAGAAACTTCCTATCTGGTAAAAAGAAGTCCACCAACCATCTAGTTCAGCCCCAAATTGGCAGCGTGGTATCTCAGTTTCACTGCTGCCTCTGGATGTCTTAGAGAGGAACAGCAGAGGTTTTGCAGCAGTCTGAAGTCAAAGGGTTGGACAGATCTAAAGACATGCTCCTTCCTTTTCTCTCTGACACTCCACAACCAAGACAGTGAGAATAGAACCTTTAAGCAGAATGTAATGCAATGTAATGTAGTATTTCTTTTCTTTTCTTTTCTTTTCTTTTCTTTTCTTTTCTTTTCTTTTCTTTTCTTTTCTTTTCTTTTCTTTTCTTTTCTTTTCTTTTCTTTTCTTTTCTTTTCTTTTCTTTTCTTTTCTTTTCTTTTCTTTTTTTTCTTTTTCTTTTCTTTTCTTTTCTTTTTTCTTTCTTTTCTTTTCTTTTCTTTTCTTTTCTTTTCTTTTCTTTTCTTTTCTTTTCTTTTCTTTTCTTTTCTTTTCTTTTCTTTTCCTTTCTTTTCTTTTCTTTTCCTTTCTTTTCTTCTCTTTTCTTCTCTTTTCTTCTCTTTTCTTTTCTCTTCTCTTCTCTTCTCTTCTTTTCTCTTCTCTTCTCTTCTCTTCTCTTCTCTTCTCTTCTCTTCTCTTCTTTTCTTTTCTTTTCTTTTCTTTTCTTTTCTTTTCTTTTCTTTTCTTTTCTTTTCTTTTTTTTCTTTTCTTTTTTCTTTTCTTTCATTTTATTTTATTTATGTTTTTACTCTAATTTCATTATTTATTTAAATATGACTCCTGGCATGAGATTGGACTGTGAAGCTGTAGTCCATTGCTTGACCCTAAAGTTTTTTGTGCAATGAGTTTAACTGAGGTAGCGCAGAGCTTCAGAAATGCTTAGCCTCGCCTTAGGCTTGTTCATGCAGCAGGAGACATTGAACAGCAGAGGAATATTAGGCAAGATGTGGAAACAGTAACAGGAATCTCAGTTCACTGCTCATTTACCTACAAATATTTTCTTAAATAAAAGAAGAGGAGCAGGACATATACCTTAAAACTTTTTTGTTTCAAAACTTTTAGGCCAGCCTCCCTGGGTAGTCACAAGAAATTCTGAGCTGTCCTTGATTCTGTTCACATACCACTGCAATGTCAGTGCATTTCCTTCTTGCAAACTGGGATTCAGCTGCATATGCGTTGTATAAAAATTTCATATCATGAGAAAGGAATACTGAGCTAGCCCTCACCTGGCACCTCTGAGAAACCTGGAGTACAAGTATAAGGCCTGCTCCTTATCAGTTGATGGATGATGACCTTGATGGAAATAGATCTTTTGCTCTTTTTCTTTTCTTTTTGCACAAGTTAAGAAAGAAATGAAAAAAGAAGAAAAGCCCCAACCAACCAACCAAACAAAAAAAAACCAACAAAACACCTAAACAAAAAACACTGATAGAACAAAGGCTGGAACCGGTGGGCCCAAGACAACCTTCAGGTGAGTATGTCCAATATCACACAAATGAGAGGCGTATTCAGAGGACAGAATCTCTTCACCAGTACTCTGCTCTGATCATGATCTATTCCTTTCCTCATGTGAAGCTATGGAGTATATCAGTTCTCCCCTGCCTTTTTAGTACCTAGGCTTGATTTCTTTTCGGCACCAGAATGAGAGTTCATGCCTCCTCTGACCATTGCTAAATAATACTAGATGATATCTGATCGTACAGAACACCAGGGCTGTTTCTCTGATGCTTGAAGTTACACCTCCAGGTATGCTTACAATTTTCATTTATTTTTTTCTGTGGGTAGAAGTGAAAAAAAAGTGCCTTCAATAAGAGTTGACGAAGCCCAAGACAACTTCAAGCTATGGGTTGCTTGTCTGTTTTACAGTGGTGTTACACTTTAAGCAGCACCGCAGAGCAGCTAATAAGCTGTGTTAATGCATCTCCACCTCATCCAGGAAGCTCAGAGGACAGAGAGGGTAAGCTCCCATCTGCCTTCAAAAGACTGTATAGACTTCCACTGAGTCATGAGCTGGACTTTGTTAATGTGTAATGAAATTAATTAAAACCTCTCCCTTCCCCCAATATTGGTTAAATATTATGACTCACCTGGTTGCCTTCTGAGCATAATAAAACTTGACAGGATTGAAGGAGAGGGGAGATGTGGAGGAAGGAGGGGATGTGAGATGTTTCTTCCTCTTTGTGTCTTTTTTGGCTTTTCAGTGCAAAGTCACATTCTGTCATGTTACATACACACCAAAATATTTAGAAACATACAGGGCAAAGATCAGCTTGCAAGCGTGAGTTCATGAACTCTGCCAGCGTGCAAATCTCTCTGCCAGAGCAGCACAGCATCCCAGAGGCAAGTCAAATGAAAACAGTCAGAATAATACGCTCAGGTAAGAGAAAAGGCAATTGTACAGCCAGGACCGATCCTGAACAGAATACATGTTGGCACGTATTGAGACCTTGACAAAAGGAAGCCTCCAAGGTTACCAGCATAGTTGACTTAGTTTTTTATCTACTTTTTTATTTTTTTTTTAAAGGAGAAGGAGTGTTTAATTATCAGTTCTCAAGCAAACGGTGGTTCGGCAAAATGTCAGATCTCCAGCTGAGACGCCACCAGTTTGTGCTTGGGATTGTGTGCCAGGCGGCTGTATGGACAGGCGAAGACCTCCGACTGTTCGCTGAATGAATTTCCACTCGTGCCTCTCGACATTGATTGAAAGCGAAGGCTGCTGTTGGAGCCCTCAGGCTGTCTTAAGAAATCCATCCCTCCCCATGCTAGATCCTTGATGAGTCTAACTCCAGCTTCAAGAGAGACCAGGCAAAGTGGAGGAATTTAACCCTTCTGGCCCCTGGAAGCAGCACTATCATTGTTTTGGGCTGATACTCAAAGCAAAAGAAAAGAAAGGAAAGAGAATAATGAAACAGAAAGAGGCCCAGAAATATTCTTTTTTTTTTCTTTCTTTTTTCCCCCAATAAGACATAAAAGACATCATCACAGAATCCATTGTATGATGTTCTTCTGTTTTATAAGTTTAAGGTAGAACTTCTGCTTTGAATGCAGTTTAATATCAGAACAAAAAGAAGGGGAAAAGCAAGCCATGAATTTGGCATAGAGAGTTAGCTACAGTCTGCCAAAGACAAGTTGAACTATATATAGATTGGTGTAAATCTATCTTAAAGCTCACTATGGTAGTGGTGCTTAAAGTATTTGTACTCACTGAGGACCAAATTTTTGTGATTCTGATTGTCAAACACCAAGTTTGAGTTAAATAGCATGCCACGAGGTTCATGTATGTTCTAATAGAAACACCTGACAGCCAGATCCTACCTAGGCATAAATGGGTGCTGTCCCATCAGTGCCACACCAGTCCATTCCTTGCAGGAATGTAGCCCACAAAATGCACCAAAAATGTTTGTTCACGGCAAGCAGCATTTTGATTTGCTTTTATCATTATGTAGAAATCTCCTAGAACTTAGTCCTTTACATTATTTTTTAATACTGGGGATGAATTGCCATAAGAGCTAAATAAGACTGCAGTCTACCATATCAGGTAACTAATGTTGTACTTTGCTCTTTTTGTTTTGATTGTGGCTTTTTTTGTTTTCTTTTTGTGCTCCCCTCTCTGTATTCTCCTGCCTCATATTTCAGGGCCATATTTTGATTCAATAGCTGTACATCATTGGAAATATTACAGTAACAGCACTAACAACAACAGACAAACCAAGAAAGCCACTGCCACTGCAGAGCACAGACACTTCAGGCAGAAAAAAAGAGAGTGAAACATTACACAAAACGTTCTCCAGTTAGCAAAGACAAAAATCAAGGTTCATTAACAAACTATACTAAAAAAAGAAAAAAAAAAGATCTACACATCTGTCTTGCTGCTAAAGCTAATCGAACCCACCATTGACTATCATGGGATTTTGTTTAAAATTTCCCCCTAAATTCCTGACATAGGCATTCCCTTTTAAACCAAACTGCATAAAGGCGTTTTACTTTGTGCCTTTGGATCTTGGTAAAATTGTTTCATATAATAAAATCCCATTTAACTTTCACCTAAACCTAAAATACAAGCAATATACAGTTTTCAAAAAAAAAAAAATATTTTTTTTTGGAACAAGAACAAAGTAAGTTAATCTGCTTGTATTGTTTTGGGTTATAAATCTCATTAAATTTCACAAAAGTGCTTATTTTTTTAAAGTATGATTTTTATTTTTCTCCCCTTTTCCCAACAGAAAACCAGGAAAGTTATGTAAAAGTGAACATTTTCACTCAAAGTGAAAGTTTTCTATGCAAATAGCCTTTCAGTATAACACCAAACCATCCCCACTTGCTAATTAATGTTTTTGCAACATGTGAGGGTTAAACCACTCCCTACTGAAATTAATGAAACACCTGCTATTGACTTTAGTGCATGCTGGATTGGTCCCTGAAAGTGACTGATGAAAAGAGGAGGGAATCTAGCCTTGGTTTCTGCCCCAGACATCCCTGAAGTCATTGAAAACTCTGACATTAACCTCAGCCTCTGGACCATACATTAAAGCCAATTAGCCTAACCAAAACAGAGCAAATTGTGCAGATGGGATGGAGAAGCACTGGTGCTGTTATCCAGTGGTGGAAATGCATAAAATCACTGAACCTTCCTCTCTGACCAGAAGGTTCACCCATAGTTGGGTTGTCTGACACAACAGACACGGCCAGGGCATTAGGCAGCGAGATCGTTCATTCTTCTGAATCAATATTGGAAAAACCTGACCCCTCTCCCAAATCCCGGTCTCCTGCAAAGGACACAGCTGTAGTGCTGTCACTCCGCTGGTGGTGCTCACCGTGTGGTGGTTTCCGGTTGTAGTCTCTACCCCTGAATTGCCTTGGTTTCCCATTCAAATTGAAAACATACTTATACATATACAGCCTTAGGCACCAGAGCTCTCCCCTTGGAAGCATCCCACACTCCCTGTGTGCTTGCCTCCCACCTGGGGACCTTCACAGTCCACCCAGCACAGCCCGAGGGGCAGGGAGATGCACTCTCTGGGTACAAGAACAGGGATTTTAGGCTCCTATTTATCATGTCATAGCCAGGGAGAGATCAGAAGAGAGGTGTGTGGTAAAACACCTCTCGCCTTCCTTAAAGGAAGTGAGCCATATGCATTTAACTCAAAGAAGAGATGTACAAGACTGCCCCTGATGAGAGGTCTTGACTACCAGATACTAGATGATTGAAGGCAGCTACCTGCAGTCTTGATCAGGAGTCTGAGCTCGACATATGGCCAGAATTTTCTGATAAACCCCAGTGTTCAGTGTGGGTCTTTTTTCTCCGTTCTTATCCCTTGACTTTTCTTTCTGAAAACACTCTTTGAGATGCCTTTTACTTTTATTTCATCATACAGAACAGCTGAGGTGCCCTAGAGGTCCAATAGTCTATTCTTTGAGGCAAGGACTGTTAAGTTATCACCCCTTTTTTTCGAGCACCTTCCACATTAAGTGTGTTAAATGGCAGGTAAAAGGACACTGTTATCAGGCTGGTACCTGAGAGTAATTAGTACACATAAGTAATCTGAATTTGTTTAAGGAAATAATGTGCATCATAACTGCAACTCATATTTTCTACTGATTTTCCCTCCATAGCTGGCAAATATGAAAGGCCTACTCTTGCATAAACCCCAGCAGAATACCTCTTTCAAAAGGTTTCTTTGATATTTTTGTTGGAGAAATTAATTTATCTGTTAAAAAAAAAAGAAGAAAAAAAAAGTCAAGAAGGAACCAGTAAATTAATTGAGACTATAGTTTGCACTCTGGAAACCAGCATATTTTCATTACAATTTGAGTCTCTGTATTTGCTGTCTGTGACCATCAGAACCACCACACCATGCAGGACAAGTAAAGGAAGATTTTATTCAGACGGATACTTCGGCTCATGCGTAAAATTAAGTGTGTGGATTTTATTCTGCTGAAAACAGGATTTTGCAATGTTAAAGGAAAAAAACATACGTGCAAAGTCTGCTTCCATGCTTGATGCTGAACAGAGTGAAGAACCCTGTCTGGTTGGATTGCGACGAAAATGCATCATAGGTTTACCCACACAATTGTGTGCTAGAAGTTACAGACAAGCAAGATGAGATGTCAAGGAGCTGTATCAGCTTGCACACTTCTGAGCTCAGGTTTATAAGGCTTTTATAGGAGCATAATAGCTACGTTGGTTTCTTTCCTCCTAGTTTAGAGATGGCCTGTGCCCTCTAGCTTGAATATGATTTCCGAAGTATAATGAAGAAGTATCTCTAGAAGTAGTCCTGCAAATGCAAACTTCCTGTTGTATGTTTACTCACATCAGCAACATTATTCCTACAAATAGCCTTAGATGAGACAAGTATCGTCTAAACTTGGTATAAAAGCTCTGTGAATGTTCACTTAACTGAGTTCTGTCACAGCACGGATTTTTAGAAGCTTGTAAAAAGGTTGGAGAAAATGAATTTGGAAAATGAAGACATGAGGTTTCATCCTCAGCCTTAATGGGTGACCTTAGAGTGTTCATTCTAGAAAAAAGGGTTTTAGCAACTTCAGTAGAAGTTTGGGAATGTAACATGTTAAGTAAAATGAAGCCCTGTCCTGCCTGCTTATGAGAGACACTTTTGCTTCTTACAGGACAGAAGCAATATTTCAGTTAGCTCATGCAAGGTTTTTTTTAAGTTTCCATTGTAAATAAGTGGCACTGTCATTCGTGACATGCTATTAGAAAGTGAAGCCTGTTCCACCCAGTACAGAAGTTCTCATGTTGCTAGTGGTGTCTGCGCACAACACTTTTCTTCAGAAAGTTTTATCTGGAACACAAAGAAGGAACTATAGCAGACTAGACAGACTGAGAAAACCCATGTTGCTAATGTTGCATTTCCTAGTTAGGGGATCTTGCCAGTTTTTGCTCCTGGCCCTTTCCTTCCCCATCTATTTAGCTCAGCAGTTATTCAGCACAGAGAAAGGAAAGAGTCTAAAAGTAAAGATGAGTACTCTGCTTTACCCTGATGAAGAAAATGAGAGAGCAGTGTTTAATTTCTGTCTGTTACCTCTCATTTTTTCATTAGACATCTTCAAGAATAGTCTGACTCCATATTTTTTAAGTACCTATGAGACAGTCAAAGGTACATAGTCTGACTCCATATTTTTTAAGTACCTATGAGACAGTCAAAGGTACACAAAAAAATATCCCCTCAGTCATTTTCTCTCCAGCGTGAACAGACTCCTATCCATCTCTCTGTTCATCTTGTTCTCCACGTCCTTGACCATCTTGATGGCCTGTTGCTAGACTCTCTCCAATGTATCCACGTCTCATGTCCTGGGGAGCAGAGCACTCCAGATGACTCTCACCAGTGCTGAGCAGAGGGCAAGGATCACCTCCCTCAACCTGCTGGCAATGCTCTGCCTAAAGGCTTTGCTTTCTTTGCTGCAAGGGTACATTGTTGTCTCATGGTCAACCAGTATATCAGGACGACCCCAGCTCCTTTTTTTGCAAAGCTGCTTCCTATCCTCCACTCAAATAAAATAACAATTATAGTAATAGGAAAAGCATACAGACAACTCTAATTAGCAAAGTTATATCAATATTTCCTTTGCCAGTCAGGAAGCCAGGCACACCGAGAGCAAGACAGCAGGGGAGAGACATGGCCCTCCTTCCTCCGGGGAATTGGGGGCCAGGACTGACAGCAAGAGTGACGTGGCCGCCTCCTGTGTTTGTTTTCCATAAGGGGAAGGGAGTGTTTGCTGATCTGCTGTGCCTGTGTTTAAACTGACTTTAGGAGTTTAATTGCCTAGTGTTTTCTGGAGTGTATTTGCTTGCTGTCTTGACTTGGTTTGGACTGGAGTGTGTTTGTTCTGAGCGATTTTGGAGTTTGTTTGCTTTAAGGGAAAGTGGGGATTTATCTAGACTGAAACTTGCAGTGTGCCTGTGCCAGCTGCTTTACACAAGGAGTTTCTCTTCCCTTGAGGCATCACTTTCTCTGGGACTTTGTCACGTTTCCTCTATGCAAGTAGGGGTATCTCATGCAGAAAGGGGTCACCACATTTTTCCCTGTTTCAGGTCCATTGCAAAAGGAATTTTTTTAGGAAGGAAGGAGAAAATTCCCTTCAAGGTCATTTCTAAACAGATCCTTTATGTGTTTTTCCAAAACAACAAGTGGATACATCCATTTGTCATTTTTAGACATAAGCACAGTACCTCTAAAACTGAACAAACAGCCGCAAATTTATTTCCTGTGAGGAATTAGACAAAAAAAATATTTAGGGTTAATTATATACAGTCTAAGAGTTTACATCAGCAACTAGCCTGCCAAGGGTAGGTAAGACCCTAGTTTTAACAACAAATTTCCTTATTTAAAAAAAAAAAAACAAAACAAAACCAAAAAATAACAAAAAAACCACCCCAAAACAACAAAAATCCAACCAACCAAACAAACAAAAAAACGCAACAAAAAACAACAAACAAAACCTGAGAACTCAACAAAACCTGGACAGATAAGTTGGACAATTTTCAGGGGGCTGGGGGTGGGGAGCAGGGAGCAGAAAGAAAAAGAAGAAAAAAAATCTCACTGTTTCTGTTCACTCTTCTCATCAGTAGTAAAACACCAAGGAAGTTTCAAAGTAATAGAAATCAAAGTAAAACAGAATAAGAAACCAAAGATATTTTTATTTTTTTGGGAGTAACCTTAGCCCTATGAATTCTCCACAGTGAGAAACTTCCACTGTTTTTTTCAGGGTCAGAGAAAATAAGTATTAATTGCTTCAGCGTAGCCCTTTTATTTTTAATTGTTTGTTTGCTGAAATGCACGGTGAGTGATTAGACAGGAATATATTAAGCAAAGCATAAACCAAGGAGGCAGAAGAGGAGCCCTAAACTTTCTCACAGGAGAGAATATTAGGAAGGGAGCTTTGAAGCATCACACGTACTTCGGTGAGTGGTGAAATGTTTCTTTCAACGAAACGAATCCCTAATATTCCACTTGAAAGGACTGGGAGAAAGGGATCCTTAAAACGTCAAGAGAGCTGAAGCTGCTTATGTGTCTTGTGCGCCTACGAAAAGAACTGCATGTAATTGCATGTTTATTTGCAATTTATCAGTCAGCCACTAGATGTCTCTGATTATTGCACACAGGTTCAGGCCAATTCAGTCTCTGGTAAACAAAGGAGACAAAACTGTGTCTAAAGAGGTGAGAAATGCTTTTTATATAGATCTCGACGTATATATTTGCTGTGTTAGATAAATATCCTCCTTTTAAAACGTCCATGATCCTGCATATTACAGCGATATCAATTTTTATATATACAAAATTCCTTTTATCACAAAAGATCCAGGTGTGTTTCTCCTCCTTCTTGTGACTTCCTGATTGTGTAAATAAGTAATCTTCTTTTTATTTCTTTTTTATATTAAATGAAAACACGTCTGAGACTCCACATGGTAGCTATTGTATAGGTTCAACTACTTGTCCCAAGTTTGTCCCAAACCCACACTATTTAGTTACGAATGTGCCATCTAAAGAATGAAATGTCTTTAATAAATATTGATTGTGTTCGCTGAAAATGCCAAAGTGGTTCTCATGCATGTGCAGCAAACAGTTGAGAGTGACATACTGGCCAAATTCAGTTGAGGGCATAGTGTGCATTATCCATCTAAAATCTCCTGGAGCTTTCGATTGAAGAGACAATATATGACATATTTTTCCTAAATGGAGAACATCATGTTATAGGCCAAGCCTTTCCAGTCCAGACTGCGGATGTTAAGGAAAATACATTTATACACACATGCATGAAAATTTGTGTTTTGTTTGGGTGGTTTTTTGGTTTTTTTTGTGTAAGTGTGTAAATATAAGGGCCAACTCTTTGCTGCCTTTTTCTTGGAAAACCATGTATAGTGAGTTTCAAACTGTGTATGGAATGGAATTACTCTGGGCCTGAGCTAGATACAGCTGTATAATTAAAAACAGAAGGAAAACTGAGCAATGTACTGAATATAATGGAATTCAGGAGCTATTCAATCTGTACCTGTCTTTTTGTGTTCCTTATGGGTCCAAAAGGGAAGTGATATCTGGAAAAGGAAGGAGACAGGGTTGGCACTTTGTAGAAATCTGCAGGTTTAACTGTTTACCTTTCTAAAAACATTCCCTCCAGAACAGAGAGAACCTGAGTCTTACAACCCAAGCGCCACCTCTAATTTCACCAATTCCTTAATAATGTTCTGAAGTCAGTTAAAGCCTCTGGGATGTGCTAAATATATCACTTCATCATGATAATGATCATTGGAAAGGTTTATTCATTGCCATTGTTGGCAACAAATTTTTCTCTATGCTGTGCCAACCACACCAAAAGAAAGCATCTCCCTATTCCACATTGTGATTGTGTGCTGGGATGTCAAACTAGAAAAGGACTTCTTGGTAGAGAGCAAAAGTGATAGAAATAGGAACTGAGATTCTCAGTGAGATAAATGAGTAGGAAAGCTTTATTGATGAAGCATAGATAGTGCTAAGAGTAGAAGTCAAAATAGCAGAAAATGAGGTTCAAGGGAGTAAATTGAGGGAAGAGATTTGTACTACAGGGAGAAGCAGCAAATGGAAAGTGTGCAGCCATGATAAAATAGCATGAAAAACATGGGCAAGAAACAGACATGTGAAGCTATAAACATTTCCTGGCCCTCCTGTGTGGGTAACCCATTTTAGCAATCTACCTGCAGTGTCATTCCTGGAAATGAAATTTGGTATTTACATGATGGCTTTGAAAGGTGGTGGACCACATATATTGCTGCTGTAATCCCACCGGTGCCACCGCAGACTGTGAAGTTCCTCTGGGGAGAGCACACTTGGATGTTACACCTGCAGTTAATAAACCTCAGTGCATCTCAGCCCCTCTTTTCTGATCAAAGCCAGTGGTTCATGATAAACCAGACAGAACAGCTGGCTTGAGGCTTTTGTGGCTGCTCTTAGGAACCAGGCTCACTGGCAAGGTTGGCTCCACTATTTAGCTAGTGTAATTCTTACTCTATTCCTCAGTTTACATCTACAATGGATTTGATTCAGAGCTGTAAAAACTTAGCTTGAACAGCCTTTGCTCTAGTTATTTAGCACAATGATAATTATTCATAGTGGTTTTAAATTCAGGGTGTTAGAACCATAAATGATTACATTCGCTTGGATGTGTCTGCAGATAAGGTTTGTAACACAATTGTAATGAGCTTTGACGGAGAGAGTCTTAGCTAATTCTGCTCTATTGAAAAGCAATAATTCATTGCAGAAACAAAGGCATTAGATGAGAAAGATGTCATCTGAACTGTAAACGTAGAGAAGATTGACTCTTGTAAGAATAAAGTCAGGTGGATAGACTGCAGTTTGGGTTACAAAAGCATAAACTTGATGTAACTATATCTGCATTGGGGAAGCTTGAATCAGAGCTCATTGCGGCTCAGCCGGATGTTAGATCTCATTCAAGCCCAGGGCATGATTCTTACCACTCGCTTAGTTTAATACTGATCACAGAGCTGCTCTAAAGATACCACAATTAGAAAAAAATTAGACAAGGTACCAAGGTCAGAGATTTCAAACTAGTGCAGTACTGCAGTAGCTAGCAAGGCAACACGGTTTATCCTGACTGATCCAGTGGAATTAGGATTAAGTGCCTGCCCTTTGCAGTGGAAGCACAGACCAGAGAAATGATCCAAGGTATCACATCTAGCAAAGAAAACTAAGTACCCAGTACCCAGTAATAAAGCACATAAACTGCCTGAAAAACTGCTAAGGAGAAGGCTCCACCCAACCAGGACTGAAATGCCTTAGTCTTTGCTATAGGCAGGCAGGTAAGGCAACAACACTTTTGTTTCAAAGTCAGAATGGGGAAAACCTATTTATTCCGAAGTCAACCAGAGTAGGCTGCATTCCCTTCTGTTGCAGTGGTTAGATCTTCATGGCTCCAACTGTACTTTCATCTACAGATAATAAGTTCAAAGAAAACCCTATCTATATGAAGAAGTCCACCCTATCAGTTGACTGGCTATACCAGGCTTGACAATATTTACCAGATTGATAATTACTTGACTGTTCTTATTTAAGCAAAGGTAAATGGGAGAAAGATTAAAACTAAACATGAATATTCAACCTGGTAACAATGCCATCTGACCAGGAAAAATGTAAGTTGTCAGCAACTGACAGCAGTAGATTGGGTCTTGAGTTCTGTTCTCCATGACCCCCAGATATCTGGGTTATGAAGAAATAACGAAGATACGAAATTAGTCTTCTATCAACCAGTCATTGCAATAATAACAGGAAAGGTCCCTCTATTCATATCTTGTCTGACCAGTGAGTTCCTTCAAATTACGCAGTTTTTCTAGGCTGGCCAATGCTTTCAGACAAACCACATTCAAGACCAAGTGCAAAACTCAACTCTACCTCAATAATTTCTTCATATAAGTACCTATAGAGAAACAGCCACAGACACAGCTCAGCAAATCAAGCAATTTCTCTCCTCTGGGAAAGAAGAAAAAGAAAAAGATTATAGCTGTCCTGTCTAATCTGAAATATTTGAGACATACTGAATTACTGCACTGATGAGACCTATGATTTCCACGAGAAAATGAGACATGTAGGTTCCCTCTGGGAAGGTGTTTGACTTTAACAGAAACATGCATGTTCCCCCAGGCTGGGATGTGACTGGCAATGTACCATCGATTCGTAAACCGACTGATTTCTTATCCTGCTTGCCGTGAACAGTGTTATCACCGAAGAAGCTCTTCCGCATTTAGAGCAAGAAGCCACTGCAGAGCAGTTCTGGTGGGGGTCATGAGTGTATCTGATATCCTATATGCCATATTTAAGGAAAGGAAAGGAGATTAATGCCTTTCAGAAACTTTCAGCTGCTTATGCTATACTCATTTCAACATTTTTGTGGGGTCCATCAATCCTATGCACTCTCCCAGCTATTTGTCAGCCATGAAAAGAAGTCAGAGAAAGGGCTGTTCCATTCCAGATCCTCTCCTCCATCCCACCTCTACTCTCTGTAGCCTCCAAATAGAGGAAGAAGTGAAATTTTTACTCCTCAATCCAAACAGTAAAGCCTAAACTGATGTCCAGGTGAATAATCAAAATCATCAGGAACAGTTTGACAGCCCCCTGTATTAAGAATACATGAAGAACAACAAATTAAAACATATTGGAGAACCTGAACTATTGCTTAGTGACACATGCCTCACACCCTAGCTGGTCCCCCAGTGTTTTAGGCTCTGCTGTAATACTCTGCTCTGACAGACTCATCTCGGATATCCATGAACATCCTTAGTCACCTCCTCTCCTTCTCCAGCAGTGTAACACCCATCAGCCTTTAATGCTGAATCATTGGATAGTCTGTCCTGAGATTTGAGGTGAAATGAATGAAAAAAAGATCAGCAACTGGAAAAAAAAAAAGAATTTAAAGTAAGCCTCCTTAAAAGCATCTAGTCAAACCGTAGTACTATTAGATATATTTTACCGGCATGTTCATAATCTCTGATGCAGAACATGGAACTGGGATACAGCAGTTCCCGTTTGACTGTTATTTCAGCATTTAACACCAGTCAATACACTCCATGTCTCTCTCTGTCAGATTCCTCATCAAAAGGAAAATCAAATCCCCAAAACAAGACAGGTCATAAATCTCAATTCCCATTATTGGAATTAATTGTAAAATGCTATAAGATCTATTGACAAAGTTTTATTAGAGACTGGTGGTTAGTAACAGGTATGAACTCCATGTTTCCATCTGAAAACCAACAGACAAAGGGTTTGAGGTGGAGAGAGAACACTACACTAGAGGAATGAATGAATGAGTGGTGAGAGAGACAAACAGTGGAGGGATAAGTAGAAGGAGCTGATTTTCATCACTGGAAGTAAATAGAGTGCTCCTTTAACTTCAAGCCAACAAAAATGGATGTGTATGGGTTAAAAAAGGATATAAAGCATGAAATGTAGGAACTTGTCTTCCAGCCCATTGTTCAGGTGACAGATGACTTTGTAAATGTCACACAACTTTTCCCCTCCCATATGAAAACAGAAAGAATCTGATCAATTCCTCCCCGCTCCCCCCTGCTTCCACAGGCAACTTCTGCAACCGATGCAAAGCATAGCATTCAGTGTCAAAGCCTGTTACATGCTGCTATCTCCTAATAATATTAAAATGAAAATGAAAGTAGGTCCCAAACAATCTTTAAATCAATCCTAATGTGATCAAATTGAATATCTCCCTCTTTCTTTTCCTCCTCCCTTTTCTCTTCCGTGTCTCTTGAACGTTTACTACAGCATTTTGTCTGCAGTAATGGATTCAATTGTCACATTGCTGATTGGTGTCCAGTCTCTGAAGTTTGACATAATTGTTCTGTTCAAAGGGTTGCTGTACCTATCCTTTTAATGTGATTTCTCTTTTTTTTTTTTTTTTTTCCCTGACCTGGAGCTGCCACATGTTTTTGGTGTAATTGAACTGACTGTAAGAAGATAAGAACTTTCACAGTGACAGGGAAGGAAGTAAGTTCTGGCTCTTCTGGTCTAAGGATGGCCTGTATTTTCCAGACCTTGTCTTTCTATGGGCTGCCCTTGATGCTTACCAGAACTGTTGTTTCTAGATACTCCCTCCCTGTGTTTTGCTACTGCTATGAAATATCCAGGATAGAAGTGTCCTTTGACACTTTAACACTGGAAAATTAAAGACATTTGAAGAAAGCTGAAAAAATGTAGAAAATAGTTGCCATATAGATATTTTTGTTCTCCATCTAAAAAAGACTACCAGCTGATTTTTTCTGATCAGACATTGTGAAGTAAACTAAATTCATTTTTACTGCATCAGTCATTATGGCTTGGAAAGACTGATGTTATGGTGAGCAACCACAAACTTCAAAGTCCTAGCCAAGGTCTGGCTGATTATAAGAACATTCTTGCCACAAGAAGTTAGAACGGTTCTCTAGGAAATAGAGGAAGAGGGAGTTGGTAGTCCTGGTTTTAATAATTAGTATAACTTACTTTACACAGATGAAAAAAATACTGAGTATTGGATCCCAAAATATCACATAAAATGAGCAATCAAACCCTCAAAAACTCCTTTCAGTGGAATTCCAGATAGGTCATGGTTCATAACTATCATTATTAAATAGTTTTAACAAGGACCTTGGGAAAAAATAATGAACAGAAAATCATTACTGAGAGCATTTTCAGATGACATAAATTTGGGTATAATAGTAAATAATGAGCAAAATAGATGACTTGCTTGGAGTTCTCTAGATTGCTTGGTAAGCTGGGTGTAAGCAAACAATTGGGACCAAGTGTGCCATTACAAATCCAGGGAAGAAAAGAATTAAAGCTGACTACATAAACAGAAATATAATGCAAGGAGGTAGTGAACTTATTTTAAACATGGCTGTAACTGCTGCTCTTCCAGATTCCCTTTGTAAAGTCTTTTTCGCACCAGGGTTCAGACATAATTTTTTCTTACATGGCCCCCTATGAAAACAATATTTCATTTGATTTGGCTTGGCAGAGGTAAAATATATGTGGAGATTTGATTAGTCTGTAAGTATGTCTGTAAAGAACATTGTGGACAAAGTTGCAGCAATATTCAAAGGCTGGTTGTTAATGATACAAAATTCAAACTGAAAATAAAGCATAGATTTAAACAGTAAGATGATTAACCACGGGAACTATTTACCCAAGATGATGATGGATTTTACATCTCTGGGTGTTCTTAAAATGGGTTTGCTATTCTTTTCCTACTTCAAACATAGATTTTGGACTCAGTGTAGGAATTAATATAAGGAACTCCCAGGGCTTTTTTTGTGGAAAGAGGTTTTCCTTTATCCAGAGAGCTAAAGAAATTACACTGTCAGCATTGCCTTGTTTGGCTCAAGAATTAACCAACTAGAAAAGTGACCATGAGGCATTCACCCACATGTATTTTACACCAAGCCCAATTCAGCTAGCTCTGTGGACATGGCCCAGAGGACCAAGGGTGCACTATTAATTGTCTATCCGTCTTTAAGGTAGCACCTATTTTCCCTGATACACTTAATCTTTTCAACTCAATCCTGAATTTGGCACTGCTTCAAGCTATTTATTATGATTTAGAAATAAATCCTCAAGTCTCATGACAGAGCTGCTTTTGTCACAATAATCACCTGGGCACAACATGTTCCTGTTGTGAAGCTTGATAGGTTAATCGAGCTTCACAAAGCTTGCAACCGGGTTTGAAATGCTTGGATAAAAGTGGTAAGTATTGGGTGAAATCACTGTTAATATTCTTTAAAACCTCTCAGGTATAGTGGCACCCAGTTAGACATGCTGAGAACATTAGCAGACTATTAGTCAAGATATACATCAGCACCTTTCTCTCCTCAACCTTCTTTTCTATAAGAAGACAGAATTATTTTTTTTTCCATAGATTCAGCACTGAATCATTATGGCTGGAATAGGGACCCTGGTGGGTGGCATATCTTGTGCTTGAGCTTCACAGCAAGACTGAATTCATTTTCCTTAAGCCATTACTGTTAGACTGATTATAAGTCTGCCCTTGAAAGCTTCTAAGTGAAACTGGTTTTGTGACCTCCCTTGGCAGTTTGTTCCATGGCTCTAGCTATCCTAATAGTTATAAAGTTTGTCTTAATCATTAACTTAAATTTCCCCTTTGTTGCAGCTTCATCCCATTACTTCTTGTTCTGACCTTGGTGACTAATTAGAATAATTGGCCCCTGACCTCCTTCTATTATTCTTTATATATTTGGAAGAAAGATGGGTGTAGACCAGAAAACACGGAACTATATCCTAATACCCTGACAGCCTCAGGAAAACATACAGCCTTGGGACTTCTGTTTGACCTACAGTACGGTTAAAAGCCACATGTAAAAGTTAGAACAGCATCTTCAAAGAAGCTCCCTTGTACTAGAGTTGTTATGTAGGCTGATCAAATTGTTCACATTAGGAAACCAAAAAGGGTTTGCTGAGCTGAACTGAACTTACCTGGACACAACTATTTGGTTACTCAAGTCAGGTCTCCTCTTACTCAGCCACAAAGGTAATAGTGAGACACTAGTAGCTTAGAGCAGTACAGAGATTTCCATCAGAGGAACTTGCCTGGAATTCATTCACTGACATAGTACCTGAACGCTGCCAAATCTTAGCAGGTCCATCCAAGAAGTCTGGGATTTGTAACCAACTGCTTTATGGAGGAACAACAGTGAAGATCAGGTTAGATGCTCAAAGATATTTGAGGAGATATTCTTACTGGTTTTGGTGGAGAAACTGAATCCATGACTCTCTGAGATAAAAATTTTTATGTTAATCACACTCTTCCCCTCCCTCTGAAACTTATCTAATGAGTTTAGGAGTCAAGATCTTCACCAGAGTCACAGGCTATTTTATTGGGTCCCTTAATTTCTGAGATTAAGGTTTGTTCAGATTCAAAATATTTGTCTTTTCTATGGCAGACATTGGTCTCAGTGGTGACAACTGACTATTTAAGAGAGTAATTTTTCATTAAATAATTTTCCACTTTTAATATCTTTGTTGTCACTAACATGAATCTTGGAAAGATGGACAGAAGAGTCCATTTCTTTCCCACAGAGTTTATAATTTGTGTTCCATACAGACTGGCATGTACTTAACGCTATTTTCCAATGCCATGGGCTCTACTGATAGTTATGACCTTGAGATCATAGAAACTTCAGTAATCTCTTAATGCATAGCATCAGCATGTCATGTACCCTCAGTCCTCCCATTCAGTAAATATGATGATTTTAGAGGAAAAGGAGCTTCTGTATTGCTCATATTGGATTAGAACCCAATGGTTAGATCAGCCATTGACATTATCTGAAGCTGCCTTAAAATACTGTAGATATTAGGTCTTGTTGATAGGTTTTATAATAATATTCATCAACAATTTAATATTATCAAGAAATGTAATTTTTAGAAATGAATACAGTTATTTTGTAGCTAATGTATACTTTTTGATCATCTGTGGCAAATTTACACAAGATTGGTATAGTAATCATGGGAAAAAAATAGATATTTACCCCAGTGTCTAATAATTCTCTTGTTTGTTCTGTGGTTCACATACTGAGGGGAAGAATAATAATTTTCTTATACCCCTCTGTGGCAGTTTTATTTTAAAGACTTCTGCTTCTCCCCCCTTATCTGTGGAGATCTAATATTATTGCACTTGGTTGTACTTCTCTGCCACATTGACATTGTTGGGGTCACTGAAATCTGTAATTCATTGGGTTCAAGAGGAGATATGGGAGCAGACCTTTCTTTCTTTGATAAATGGATTTTTCCTCTAAATGGTGAAGGAATAGAATTTGGTGCGTAGAACAGCACACTAAAATTCAGTGGCTAAACTCACAAGTGATGTATAAAGAAATCAAACAAGATTTCTTTAACTTCTACTCCATTAACATGATACTTCCCTGGGACAGTACAGTAACGGTATATTGAAGCCTTGGTCCTAAATTAGGTAGGGAGATAAGTAAATTTTACCAGTGGAACCAGATTTCATGTCCTGCTTGACAGCTGTGACAGCAGGTAACTTCTGAGTTACAGCATCTTATCATTCATGGCATGTCACAAAATATTAACACCCTTGAGCATGATTAAGTAAGTGACACATCATAATAACTTATCATATATCTTGAAGTAAGTCAGAAGTCAGTGCTGGCCTCATTTGATCATCTCAGCTCTTAGCAAAAGTAAAAAAAGTTAAACATTCTTTGCAAGCTAAGAGCCAACTTATCACCAAGATGTCCAATGAAAGTCTTCTTCAGTAATAATTAAAATTAAATGGAAATAGCCTTATGAAAGGCAAGGAAGAACTATGTAGCCATCAACATAATTCTTGTGTGTGAAGTATACATTGCTCTGAAATGTAATGATAGGTTTTGCATACAGGTTATTTAACTTGGAGACCGAAGAGGGTAACATAGACTCACAAGGTCTGAATTCCCATTTGGTGATGGTCATTACCTTATCATGGGAAGGAGATTGCCAAACTGATCTATGATTATGCAAATATGTTTGCTATGATTTGAAATAGACCCAACGAGATAGAAACTTTTTTTTTTCTTTTTCTTTATTCACAATATTATTTAGGGTTATTAAGATGTATGTAATGAATAGAAATTCCTTTCTGTCAAGACTATCTTTTCTAAAATATTAAAATTCTGAAAATGTTACTTACAAGTTCAGTAGTTATAAAAAGAACACTTGTTCTTTTTTTATCAAAATAGTGATTTTTTGTTGCCAAAACCCCAGCTATTTTTACCTATTCAGTTCCTGATCATTCAAAAAGACTGCAGGTTTATGGATTTTTTCCGTAGCATAGGGCAGACAACAATTCTGAAGAAGATTTTTGATGTAAAGTATAATAAAATATCTATTTTTCGAAATCAGTCATACTGAAATGCGGACTTCCCAACAAGCTTTTATCTCAATTCATTTGAAACCTTCAAAGGGAGGTATCAAACAGTCTTAAGAGTGTATTTTTTACCCTTCACATTAGTTACTTTGCAATTCCATATTTCATTATTCTATGCAGCTTGTATCAGGTGTCCTGAGATTCTTTCTCTTTGTATTATAGAGTGTCTTGATCACAGTTCATCTAAGGTAGAGGATCACTTAGCTTTTCTCCACAGGACTGCAGCTGAGATCCACATCTCCCAGGAGGCCATCTGTGATACAAGGTAAGTGACTCCCAGGAGGATGTCATAGAAATTTACATCAATTAGTATGTTCAGACACCTCAGACACCAGAAATATTTGGTAGCCTGTGAAGGGGACTAAANAAAAAAAAAAAAAAAAATTAAAATAACTCCTCCTCAAGATTCATTACTGTTCTTTTTGAATTACCCAGCAGGACTATGAAGCTGTAATGGAGAACCATGACCAAGGAAGAGGTGGTACTTCTGCCTCTGAGTGTCCCTGATACAACTCAGGCATATTTCCATAAGCTTGGTTGAAGGTTCATATGTTTAGACAAAGTGCAATTTATTCCTATCTCTTCAAGGCAAACAATCCTCCCAAGATTTAAAAATGTATAGTCTCTGATTTACAGTTCAATAGTATGACACATTCTAAGCTGAAGATTGCGTAGAGACAGTCAAAGGTTGCATAGACAGAGACAGAGATATCCATATATGGAGAGTCCTCCAGGAGGAATTTTTGTCATCCCAAAGTATGGAAAAACAAGAAATTTCATGCTCCACTGCTAGAAACGTCCCTAGTGCCAATCTAATGTGGGTAAGGGTGCAAAAGTTTAAGATAGGGAGTGGAAAGCCACAAGTTCATAAAAAAAAAATACACATTTTTTTAGCTTTGCTTTGCTATCT
The DNA here is from genome assembly GCA_013396915.1 of Stercorarius parasiticus. Lineage (NCBI taxonomy): Eukaryota > Metazoa > Chordata > Aves > Charadriiformes > Stercorariidae > Stercorarius > Stercorarius parasiticus. The sequence goes on along the minus strand of VWZL01004245.1, from coordinate 124,935 downwards.
TCATTGAGAGTCTTCCATTATCATATTTGGGCTCCACATTAACCATTCAAATGTTATTAGTCATATACTGTGATATGGGTTAGAGATGTCCTCTGTGAATACTGCAGAAATAGAGGAGAAAGAAAAAGTCATCAGAAGAATATCAAACTACATCTGTTCCTCAGGAGTCTAATGGTCTTTGGTGGTTCTACAAAGCAATCTTAACTCAAATGCCTCTGTGATACATATATCCTCCTAGACCATATTCATAGCAATTCCCTAGAAGGTAGCAAAGGACGATGTTTCTGATAAAAAGAAACTCAGAATAAGTGGCATAATCATGACCATACAGAAGATACGTGGCAAAGCAGGAACTTGAATGAGCATCTCACCATTCCAGCATTGCTAATCTACCTACCTCTATTTCCTAATACAGCAAAGAGACAGGTATCAACCAAGCAAACTAGAGGCACTATGTATTAAGAGGAGTCTGCATGGGCTCAAGCTGAGGAAATCAATTACGTAAGCTGTTGAAAGCAGATGGGTAAGTATAGGTAAAGTCTTCACATTAATTATTAATTCCTTTCAGCTTTTTATTTTATCAGCAGAATAGAGGAAAAGGGGGAAGAAAAAAATAAAAAAAAATCTCTCTATAAGGAGTGATCAAGAAGATTTTTTTTCCAAGAAAAGCTGTAACAAGGCTTCATCAATTATAAACCAAGAAAGACAGGGGCAAGAAGAACACTTGGCAGACTGGTTTTTTGCCTTTTTTTTTTTTTCCCCCTTTCCTTCTTCCTTCTCTCTCTTTGCTCTTGTTCTCCTTCCTCAACCAGGAGCAGTTCTGCCACAGCGAATGCACACCTGATGTACAGCACTGGTTCACTGGTTCAAGGTTAGACAATTTTGACAGCTACTCTCTGTAGGTCTTTTTGGTGGGGCAGGGGGCATGGGAAGAAAGGAAGGGGGCTGTCTAGGCTCTGAGTAGGTATAGGACATTATGCTTCTGTGGCCTTTTGCCAATGAGTGCACTGTCCTATGTCCAGTCTGGAACCATCAAAGTCACACGTGCAAAGAGACCCTCCAGTACTGAGATCTAGTGACAGCTATTAATATTATTCATCTAAAGGGGAGGAAAAAAAAGTGACAATAAGTTCTCTTCCTTCTGTCTGCACCATGACTGCTTTCAATTCTGCTTAGGAAATAATTTGCTCTTTCTCAGTCCAAACCTCCCTTTTCTTCTATTTTCTTCTTTTTTTTTTTCTTCCCCNCCCCCCCCCTTTCTTTCTTTTCTTTTCCTTTTAGGTTCTCAATTTTCCTTTTTTATCTTCTACCTCTTTGTTCTTCTTCTCTGTGGACCCCTCTGCCAAGATCAGATTTCTTTTGTTTTTGCCAGTTTCATTTTCACTTTCTAGAACTCATTATTTCTTTTGATGACCAGCATTCATCCTTCTAATAATCCAGATATAAAGAAAGACAGTATGTAAAGAGAATAGCTAATAACTTCCCCTGTTAATGTTTCAGTCTGCAACAGGAGCAGACATCCTCAGGAGGACATGGTAACAAGTTTTGGAGAAACTTGTGAGGTACCTGCCATGGAAATTAACAGGAGAGACCCTTAGTCACAAAGACAAAAAAGCATATTCTTCCTTGGGCTGGTGACAGCCCCTTAACTCATTTGCGTTTTCTTCTCAGAGGCACGATAGAAAAAGCCTATGGATGGGAAAAGGGGATGCAAGGACTGATATTTAAATATCATGAAAATGCACCAGATCCTCAGCTGGCATAAATCAACACAGACCCACAGGAATCAGTGCAGTAACGCCAGTTTACACCAGATGAAGACATGGTCCAATAAATCTATAATGCTCTGGATAAAGGAGTGAGTGGGGAGAGGGAATGTACTATGAATTAGTGCATTCAAATTAGTACAGTCAAATAGTCAGTGAAATAGAAACACAGCTCCTGCTTGTTGCAGAGGGATAGCTCTAGTGGAAAATACTTTGGAGAGCAAGCATGTCCCTCAGGACTCACTGTGCCCTTCTCTCCTGTTCCTCTGAAGGTGAGGATGCCCAATGTAGTACCAGGAGTTCAAAGGAGATGGAGGCATTAATTCCACATTACACAGAGGGGGCTATTAAGAAGCAGCTGTTTAAACGTAAAAGAAGCAACCCTCCTGTAAGGGCTCTTCCTCACATGTATCTACTCTGCCCTGAAAGCCCCAGCCAGAGAGTGTCCTGAGCTTGTGCTCAGCATGCAGTATCACCTCTACCAGCCACACTGTTGTTAACCCACAGCTCTCCAGTATTTGAGCATTTTGTGATGATTAAGTGAAATACGGCCCCGTTCTTCACCTTTGGTGTCTCTTTTGTGTTTAAGATAATGGTTTGGGGCTTGCTCGTGGTTTTGAGCTATGTAACGTGGAGTGTGACATCTCTGAGGTGTTGCTGAAAGACAAATAAACAAGGATATGAAACAGTTACCTTTATTTCTTTCCACTGGTGCATTCCTAATATTGACTTTTCCTCACTTTCCATCTCCCATACCAATATAGTTAACACGAAAGTGTGAAACAGGAAGAAAAAAGACCGAAAGAAAGCACTGAGGGTTTTTTTTTCCATTTGAGAAGTAAAAATCTTAATTAAAAATATCACCGAAAAACCAAGAAGCTCAAGTTGAAGGTAGGATGAATAGGAAGTTTTGCTCAGTTCTCAATGCTCTAGGTTGACATTTGCTTTTTGAGAGCAAATGCTAACAGCTTAAAAGAAGACTATGAGTAACTCCCAGATATTGTCAATGATGCCATGCAATATTGGAACTCTCTTGCTGGAACAATTCTTGCTGGGAAGTTTGGGGACTTTTTTGCCTTTTTTTTTTTTGCTTTTTTTTTTCCCCCTTCGTTTCTAATGCAATCTAAATTTCAGTATAGCAAAACGAATACAGAGTGAATCAGCCAAAATGAAGTACCAGCTGGTTGCCAGAAAATAATACAGAAACAGTTACTTTTCCAGTGACAAAAGTGAGCAATTTCTCACTTAACATAAAAAAGAGGGAAAAAAGAAACTCCGATCTAAGGGCAGAAGAATGAAAAGTGATATACGTAAAATGACAAAATTACATTTGGACTCCAAATGAAAAGATTCTGTTTCTATTAATCTCTGGAAAACTCATTGGAAGAAGAAATAGGTAGTGCTTCCATTTGTTTTACTGACAAAGCTTGGAAAAGTAACAACGTTCAAAAATGAAGAGTATCAAACCATCAAAGCAGAGAACTTGTGTCACAATCAGACCAGCACAGCAAACAAGCACAGACAACCAAGTTTAGCAGGTCATGAGGATTTTTAACAATTTAATTAAGAAAACAACAAAGGAAAGTAAAGAATTTACCTTAGTGGCCGAGAAGGTCTTCTCCAATTTTATGTCTTTAATGAATAAAAGGCTGCTTTTGTTAAAGTATTTTGGGATAAATCTTTCAATGTCAGTTGTTAACAGGCAAACTCAGGCAGACCTACCTGGGATGAGAATTTTGCCATGTAAATGCTGATGCTTGGCTTTCCTTCAGAGCCATCTCAGGGATAGAAAGAGCCCAACCTATCTGCCTACACTAAGTCTCTGCAGGTTACTGAACTACGGTATAGACATAAACCCACATATCCATCCTCTGCAAAGACATGAAAAGGTAATTCCTCTTACCCAAGGAATTCATGAGGATGTGCATGGAAAGCCAGAGTGAGTCTGGATCTTGCTTAACTCCAGAGAGGAAAAGGAATAATTTGTTAATTATTTTTTTCCTGTTTACTGACTTTACAGCTGCACAAGCTTGATTTCTGAACACATGAAGACTTGAGTCACAGAAGGAACTGATAGCTCTTCTCTTTGCCAGGGAATGCTCATATTATTCCTTCCTCTCTCTGCCGTTGTCTCCTCTTTTTTCTTAGACTTATTTCCAGGCCTTTTCTTTCTGTCTGGCCCTTCTCTATTACTTCTATTTCTGCTTCTGCCCCTTCCCCCTTTTCTTCCTGCCCCTTCTCTGCACAGCTGCAAACAAATCCACTCTCCCTCCTTCCCCAACAGCACTATATTCTGATTCAGACCACTGTGACTTTTTCCACCCATGTAATCCAGATCCCTGATTTATTTTATGTGTGACCTGTATTTGGGGCAGTGGCTCCCGTTGTTTCAGCTGCTTCTAAACAAAGGGCTGTTTAATTGTTCCCTCATTTAGCTCCAAGAGGAGGTGGCTGATACACACACCCACTTCCCTGAGGTTTCCCCCACCATAATGAAGCTATTTTGTTATTTTCTTCAAGTTTAAAATGCAAGACAACAGACTAAATCTATTAGGGCAGATTAAACTCCATGGAGGGCATAAAATATCAAGCATTAAAAAAGGAGAAAGAAAGTGAGAGAAAGTGACTACTGAGTAGAAACAAAAATGTAAAGATAAATGCAGATTTAAGTTATAAAAACATTCTAAAAGGTCCCCAAGGACAGATGCAGGACTTTGTTCAGAAGAAGGCAGTCTTATCAGGGGTTACAGTATATAAATATTGAAAAGCTCCCTAACAGGTTAGCCACACTGCTAGATGTCAGCGCATTCTTTTCAAGATCCAACTTGCAGCAAATTGACTGTGAAAGGAAGGCGGAAAAAAAAGAAGAAAGAGAAAGAAAAGAAGGAGAACTGCTTGACAGAAGGCCTTCAACCCCCTTTTTTTTTTCTTCTCATTCAGCCATACTGCATATAAATGCACTTAAACATCTCTGAAATGCCTTGCTCATACAACCCCCTACAACTTCTGTCTTGGACTATGATTTCTCAGAAACCTGCCTCTTTCACTTCTGGAAGAAAGGAAAAAAATTCTCCCTGCCAATAACACCTCTGTGAAATCTCCTCTTGCACCTATGTTTTTCCTCCACAAGCTGCCATCTGCTGTAATGCATCTCTATTTTAAGCTTTAGAGTCAAGTGACTTAAATCCACATAAGTGTTGATTGTACATGATTGCCTTTATTGATTCTTCCTGGGACACAACTTGCCTGTATCCAGCTTCATATATAGTTTTACTCTGGACTTTTCTTCCACTCTTTCTCTCATATGTTCTTTTTCTGTCCTTCCATTTTTATGATTATTCTTTTTACTCTGGTAGTGCCTGGGAATTTCAGGCAGTTAGAAAAAGTCTTGCTATGTTATATGTGCAACAAGTGTTTCTCCAAGAATGTAAAGAATACCTCTGTTTTGCTCTGAAGAGTACCTTACATTGTAATAACAGACAGTAAATCGGAAAAGAAAAACCAGCCTCAGTAATCTAAATTTAGGGAAAAAATACAAATTATTATAGTGAGGAAAAGAGAATTTATTAAAGGGTAGTTTGAAACAAGTATTGCTGTGTTTTTGGTGAGGATAAGTAAGTAAGATTCATAGCCCGTTTTGTTTTGAATCATTAGATTACTGGAGAAACCAGATATCAATGCTATTTCTACCTGTCTTTTGCCAAACTACTTCCAGGAGGAGTCTTTTGGCTTTCTATTATGGTACTTAATTGAGACATTTAGACCAATGATTTGGGACTTTTCTCGAGGTTTCTTTTTCTGAACAGCAGGATCTGCCAGCAATTACTCAGTTATTTCTCTGATTTGCTTTTGTCCTTACTCATCTCTAACAAATTCAACATTGATACTGTTTTCAGCATTAGCTCTATTTTGGGTATCCCTATATGGATCTGAATTTTAATATATAAACTCATGTTCAGCTTCTTTCAAATTTTCTTAAAACTAAAAACTGACTAGTGCCTGATCCACTGTTTATAATTTACTTCCTTTTTGCATGCAGGGATTGAACAGGTATCCTGGGAGACAGAGCAATCCTGATCAAATTAGCCCCTTTTTTATATGCTTAGAATTAGGCACCTGGTTACACTGTCTGCTTAGTGAGCAACTGAGTGAGTGAAATGGCTCGTGAACATCCTGAGAACAAATCTCCAGATTTATCTCCAAAAATAGTTGCTAATGCTTTAAAAATACAGTTTCCTTGTATTCAGGCAGGAGGGTGTGTGACGACTCTTGGGCAGGATTTGACTTTAGAAAGTAAATAGACACTTGAGAGGAAAGATCCAGAATGTTTCCTGCTTTTATTTTATACTAATTTTTTCCCCCTTCTTTTCTTTAAATGATAGACTTAAGCTCAGATCATTTGCAAGACTTTTCGATACAGATCAACAACTATACACAAGGAGTATGAATCTTGAATCTTCCATTTCACACTCTGCCTGAACAGGGTAATAGCTTGAGGTGCCGTCAGGACCTTCATCTGCAAAAAATGATGAGAGTAGCAAACTTTCTGTGATTACACAGCTGGGGAACAGGTCACAGGATCTTTGGATGACTGAACCACAGAGAACTAAAAAAAGCATTTGATTTTTACTGATGTTACATGTATGCACACTGGAGCTGGTAAATTAAAGGAACAAGGACTCTGTATTCTTTTGCTGGACAGGAGGAAGATGCGAAGATAAAGTACAGCGCTAAAATTCAGCTAATTCATTGTGTGACACAATCTTGGGAAGTCAGTAGGTTTTGTCTTTCATACCACAGGATTCAACAGGAGATTTTTGCTTTCATTATAGGTTAAATTTAAAGAAAATCAAACATCTCAGATATTTGATTGAAGAGATCCTGTGGAGTTTAATGTAGAAGAAAAGTGACGCACAGAGCTCAAGCTGATTGTCTCTGGAAAGATGCTTTTCCTCCAGATTTTTTCAGCCAACACTACTGAAATATATTTTGTGTGTAGGTGCATGCAATCATATATCAAAACTAGGTAAAAAAAATAAGGCTATCTAAAAGAATAGTCAGTTCAACATGTCTGCTGCAGCAACTAGAAATAGGATTTTTATTTTGTCTTTAAGGTGAGAGAAGCTTTAACATTTAAGTAATTTGCTATCAAGCGGAGCCGCTGAATCACGTGTCTTTGGCTCATCATTACACATTAAAAATGGAATTGCAGAAAGCTGTCTCGGACACACCAGGCCCAGCAGAGTACTTATGAGCTAATTCATTATGGGTGGTTTTTCCTTTTTTTTTTTNNTTTTTTTTTTTTTTTTGTTGTAATTTAGAAGAATGCTATTAAAGCTGAATTTGATAATTAATTCTGAACCGGTGAGAACCAGTTCCAGAGATTATGACTATAATGCTATGTAGCCATTGATATAAATATTCATGAGGTTTCATTGTTTTATATTTTTTTATGAAGCACACAGCTTATCTGAAGTAAAATTAAAGTACTATTATTTAACATTACAGTGCAAATAAGACTCGAGAGAGACAAAAATATATGCACAGTAATATGTAACATACATATTCTGTAAATATGTTTATGGGTATTTGTGCATTTAGATGTGTGTGCTCTATCCTGTGTTATGTACTTTATATTATGTACAGACATTATATAGCTGCGTTATTATACACTCTTACAAGCATATTCAGAATCACAACATATGAAACTGTCACACTCAAAAGCATGTGTACACATATTCCCAGAATCATAGAATCATAGAATGGTTCAGATTGGAAGGGACCTTAAAGATCATCTGGTTCCAACCCCACTGCCATGGGCAGGGACACCTCCCACTAGACCAGGCTGCTCAAAGCCCCATCCAGAATCTCCATCATCCATAAATACAACAGAGAATTAGGAAGGAATAAACATGCCTGGATCTCAACCTGGGCACTGCCTGGTGACTGAAATTCATAGAAATCGACTTATTCTACCACCAAAAATCAATCAACATATAAAACTAATCATGTGTAGTTGATGACAGAGTAAGAAAATGGCCTGTTTTATTCCATTCTCATCTCAAGATGTTCATAGCTGCCTCCAGAGTAAAATCCTTTTTAAACATGAAATCTTCAAAAATCCTGGAAAAATGAAAATACACTGACAAAGAGTGCCTAAAGGAAACAATAGGGCCAGAGGAAAGCTCAGTACCTGGCCAGATTGAAACAGGTAAAGAAATAACAGAGAAGAAAAGAAAAATAATACGCAAAGGAGAAGTTTAACATTCAGTATACTGTTTGAGCTAATTTCATTTTCTTTATTTATTTATTTTTAAATTAAAGTAGAGATATAATGGCTTAAACAAAATTGCTACATGTAGTGTTGGAGACCTGGGGAAGCTGGCTGTAGCTCAGGCCCTCCAGTCAGCGAACACAATATTCAAATTGGAACAAGATTTAGATCTGCTGCACTGGTATGTTCCATTCATTTATTGTGAGGCGCTGAAAAGTCAAATTCAGTATTATGTGATTAAGCTACATCTGTCTCAGCACAAGCAGTAACCATATTTCTTTAAGTTCAGCAGGTGTTTTGCAAAGAATCTAAAGGATTTTGCACAAAATTAGTGCCTATAATAAAGCACCAGTGATGAAGAGACAGCTCTTTATATCACTGATATATTATAGTTTTGTTCTAATAAATGTCATTGCCAGATATTTCAAAACCTAAAACAGGTTTGCTGACTGAACTGTTTTGCAAGCATATTTGCTATGCCTTATTGCAAAGATGTTCTTTTATAGACATACAGTTTAGAAATTTTATTTGACACTGCTGACTACTAAATTAGCAGCTTTTCAACTTTGCCAGACTCGTGCAACACAATTGAGATAAAAGGTAAAATGCGTAACTTCTGCATTAATTCTTGTTGTCAGTGTCATAAGAATCCTCAAGATGTGTTAATTGAGCCTAGAGTATGTGAAACAAGTGATAAAGCCCCCCTCGCACCTTGAGCTCCTCTCTCGCCCCTTCCTCTCTCATTTTTTTCAGTCTGCACTGTCTATTGTTACAATCTATGAATGCAGCCCGAGTACAGTATGACTTGCACTGCAACATGTGGCTCTCCAGAAAGATAACAAGTCTTTGGTATACTGTGCTTCTTGTGAGCATGTTTGAGAGAAAAGAAATGGCCTTTCCAGCTTTCTAGTTCTCATTTCTTACATTTACTGCTGGTGAGTTACTTTGGGCTATGATTTTAAGCATGTAAAAGTGTAGCTTCCTAACACATCAGGGTCAGGAATACAGCCCTGGAGACACAATCCTGTTGAATTTCCAGTAGAAGAGACAAAGTTCCCACAGAAATTTGCAGAAGTTTCAGGACACAGAATTCAACGGTCTTTCTTTAAGGTCAGCTTTGTAATATGAGTATATATTTTTTCATTATTGATTTTTACATAGAAATCAAAAATCTCTTAAAACATAATTTGCAATGACTTTTTTTGATCCTTTCAACAAAAGGAGGGAATTAGCAAAAAAAAAAAACAAAAAAAAAATACTCAGAAGCAAAATTATCTACATTTTATAAAAGTATAAAAGTTTGAGAAGGACAAATAAAGGGTATGCTTTCTGTGGTTCTTTTTCTTTGGTTGACTTCCTCCCCCCAGAATCCTGTAGCAAAATATTATGGCAATTTTTTCAGTCATTGTTTTCACTATTTCAGTCATAGTTTTCACAATGTCCAAAATCCTGAAGAAGCCTGGGACTGTGTGATGAAGAGTACAAAATTAGAAAAGTAAAATATTAAGTGGGAGGTTTGGATTTCATCACATGCTTTGCCAGCAAAGGCCTAAGGAGGTCACTTGGATTGCTGTAAGTTCATATTGAATTTTTTTTTTTTTTTTTTTTTTTTTTTTTTTTTTGGGGGACTT